>JAPDVR010000009.1:50137455-50212455 GCA_026230005.1 Gila orcuttii | reverse complement strand
TTTTATTTAATATTTAGTATTTTTAGGGGATTTTTTTATACTAAATTATATTTACACTGTATTTATAATCCATTTATTCACTTTTTGAGCATAGACCTGAAAATTACATTCCCAACTTAGACTGTCGTAAATCATGAATGCTGTAGAGCAAAAGACAGCACTTGGCAGATTATTGCTGAAGTGAAAAAAGTTTAAAAAGGTAACAGAATTTAACGTGAATTTTTATGAAAAATGCATAAAAATACTATTTTCAATTTTTATATGACATATATTTTCAAAATCACGTTTTACTCCTAAACTTCAAGAAAATCAAAGCCATAAATCTAAACAAGTTGTGCTCCAAATTTGAGCTTGATATCTCAAACAATTAGCTTTCATTGAGATGTAGTTTGGAAATTTGTCTCATTCGTGTGACTATTTTTTACAGGATCATTTAACCTTTTCGAACCAAGTCCATAATTTTATTTTGTGTGTTAACCTTTACCAAGTTTCGTACCATTCCGATAAAGTTAAATTCAAAAAACAAAACAAACCGTAATTAAAAAAAAAAAAAGAGTCCCAGAGGGTTAAAGAGAGTATTCTAAAGCGTTCATGAAGTGTTTATATTCTAAAGCATCAGAAGTTCAATTCTTCTGGCAGCCAGTAGAAAAGTAATTACAAGGAAATGGCTAAAACCAGAGCAAACTTCAGTTCATGAATGGATTGACATATTACACAATATATGTGTGATGAAAAAGCTTTCCTTTTCCTTAAGAACCCAGATAGAAGATACTTGATCAATATGGAGAAAATTGGCTGATTGTATAAAACCAATTTGCCCAGACTTTTCTTAAAACATAAATGATATGTAAGGTAATGTTTTTAAGAAATACAAGTAGCTCCACTCATACTTGTACATAGTTGCTGTCAAAATGAAGGAAATACAATACATCTTGAGAACTTAATTTCCATGATGGTTTGTAATGGTGTCTTTGTATTGACATGTATGGACATGTTTGTTATTGTAAAGAAGCAAAAAAAAAATGTGTTAAATTTACGGTAAAAAACTGTGGTTCTGTGGATGCCAGAAATCTACCGTAAAAAATACGGTAGCAACATTTTAGGTTTTACAGACTTAACTTAAATTTACAGTAAAAAAATGTATTTCATTATCTGATATAATGTTAATTTACCAAACCTATTGAAGTCACATGATGAATCATAGCTCATCAAAAGTAGCTTTTTTACAAGAAAGTTAATTGTGTAATATGTAGAAGCTGCACAGTGTCATTCACAAAAAACAATAAACACCATCATGGTAACACACATGAAATTTAAAAAATGCAGTAAACATTAATTTAACAACATTTAATGTAACATAAAACCCTAATGTACATAACTGATTAGACAAAAATAAGAAAAACTATGAAGAAACAGTTATTTCAACAAAAAACATTAAATGTGAAGTGTTTCAATTGTGGGAATGTCAATTTACAGTTTTTCACTGTAAATTATACAATGACTTGTTCTTTTTCACTTCCAAAAACTGGTATTTAAATTTAAACAGTATTTTACTGTAAAATTACATTAAATGTACGATTTGATCTGTCACAGTTATTCACCGTATATAGTACAAAAACTTTCTGTTAACCAATTAACAGTTTTTCACTGTAGCATTTTTATGGTCTTTTACCGTTAAAATCACAATCATTTTTTACAGTGTATGTATTTTTCCTCTGAAATGAAAAAAAAAAAGTACATGAGAAGTTAACATCTCGGATGATTTGTCCCAGGCTCCTGCAGGAACTGTTCCCGCGCTCGGCCGAGCTTTACGAGCGTGTGGCCGCCAACCGCGAGCAATGGGCTAAAGTCTCCAACAAGTTCACCATCCGCGGGCTCCCGAGCAACAACTCGCTGGACTTTCTGGACGAAGAGTTCGAGCTTCTGCAGTCACAGGGCGCCTTCGGGGACGAATCGCATCGCATGAACGGATGCCTGGACGACGACTGCGACAAACACCACCAGTGACATCACAGGTCAAAGGTCATCCACGGAGTTATGTCTCGCTGACAGTTACGAGGAAAGGTTCGTCGTCACGCGACACATGGCGTTGCGCAGTCAGTGAAGCGTCGAACGTTTGGACAGAAAAATAGTGCGGATTTGCCTAAAAAAATTACATTCTCAGTGGCCCAGAATTTATTTTGATTGATTAAATACTTAAATGCTCAAAAACGTGTCCAAAACAAAGTGAAACGATGTGTCAGCTGAGAGTTCTAAAGAGAACAGTTACAGTGTTTCAATGTTGAATACTTAGATGCTCAAAAACATGTCCAAACCGAAGTGAAACATTGTGTCAGCTGAGAGTTCTAAAGAGAACAGTTACAGTGTTACAATGCTACATTTTTTAGAACTTATTGTTTTTAAAGCAGCTTCACAGTAACAAACAGGAAATAACAGAATCACTAATGCAAACTTCATCAAATATGACACAAATTAGCTCTAAAAAGACAGAAGAGTCAACAAGTTTTTCCACTGTTTACACGTACCAGGAGAATCTGAAGGAAAACTAAGCCACACGGAAATTAATCTTTTGCTTTAAACTGATTTCGTCTCTCAGGCGTCAGATTTCTCCATTCCTGAAATCCCAAATCCTCTGTAATGTGAGGCGAACGGAGAGCGACGGGACTGAAACACACGGATCTGCTGGGACCGGCCTTCTGAAACTCTCTGTACATACACTCGTGTGTTTTAAAGGGCTACGCGGCCCTCACACTTTTCTTTCTCAGGATGGCAGAATGTGTGCGTCAAATAGATCTTGCCTTACAAATGTTTGCGTTGCCTTCCTGAGGGACTGTAAACCAGATATATGTGTAAAAACATTCAGCCTGTCTGTGTACAGTTCTGAAACTACATGGATATATGGGAATATCTGTTCGCAGTGTGTAAATGTGTGTTTGCACAGGTGTGACTGTATGTGCATTTGCCAAAATCTGCAAAGGAATGGAAAATGAAGAGGGTGATGATGTCGTTTTATGAAAAATGTGACTTTGCTTGAACTACTTTCTCTCTCACGGGTCGCCGATATGAACCTGCAACGGAGTGTGAATTTCACAAAAGCTCCAACATATTTCACCCTAAAATCAAAAGAATAAAAGACATGATATTTTGCTTTAGAGAAATCACAGACGGCAACATAGTGTCAGCCCAGATCCGGCCCAGATCCGGGCCTCATGTGGATTCTACGCTTGCCGGATCTGGGCCGACACTATGTTGCTGTCTGGGATAAATCCTGTTTTTAGGACCAATCATCCTGTCCTGACATCATTGTTATTTTTTTTTTATTATTATTATAGAATTAGTAACAATAATAAACCCTTGTGTGTGTGTGTCAGAATTGCAATTGCGTGTTATAATGTCAAAATTGCCTGTTATAAAATCAGAATTGTGTTATACAGTCAGAACTGCAATTTATAAATGTGCAATTCTGAGAAAAAAAGTAGATTTCGAGTTTATTTCTCGCAATTGCAAGTTTATATCACGTAATTTTATTAATGGCCCTTAAAATGTCTTCATGCAAAACTTCAATTTTTGTCTTGATTTTAGATGAAATATGTCCGTTCTGGGGAAATTGTACTGATGTTTGACTGTAAAATGACTGCGAGTCTGACTCTTTAACCCGAAACACGAGAGTAAAACTACTGTTTCAGAGAGCCAGAGATCCTTCACACACCTTCTGCTTCAACATTAAACTAGTCTGAGAGGAAAAACTGGACATTTGTGTTTTAGATATTTACGATAAACCATCAGTCTGCTATTAAAGTTACAGGTGAACGTTCAATGTAAGGAAATGTTATGGATTTCTGGCTTTTTGATTTCTGCTGTATTTCAAAGGAAAAAAATACATGTTTAAAAAAAACATGCTGGCAGTCACCTTTAAATAACTTAAATGTTTTCTTATAGAGTTTCTTATTTCTCCATTGTATTTTAAGTTGATCATTATTATTACAGATATGATTTTATTGTTTTCTTGTGCAATAAGTGGTTTTTGCGTCGCCTCGTGTACATAACATCCGTTTCTACAGGATTACTTTTTACACACACTTTGATTCTATTTTCTGGTATTTGTACACATTTGTACTGTAGGTGACGGTAAATAACATTGTTTTTCTTTTATTTGGAATAAAAACCTTCTCTCGTGTCATTCATACACGACTCTTTTGATGGTTTTGATTAATGAACTCGGGTTCCCTTCATCAGATTAATATTTGAAAAATAGAATTCTTATTTTCTGATGAAAGACATTTCTTATGCTTTACAATAAAGTTAAGTTTGTTAGTTAACATGAACTGCAAATGATCAATACGTCTACAGCATTTATTGATTTCAACATTTTCTAATTCAACTTTATTGAAATGAATGTTATTTAATGGCAGTGAACGAACACTGAACAGTTGTATTTGTATTAACTAAAGATTAATAAATACGGTCAGAAATTGCTCATTCATTTTATCCCTTAAAACTCCTCTTCCATCACCAAAATGACATTTAAACGTTTTTTCATTGAAAAAAAAAAAAGAAAAGCATCTTCATGCCTTAAAATATCTTGAATGTAACTCGACACCCTTGCCTCATTTAGTATGCGAGGTTCTATGCAAATGAGCCCTGCCTCCACTCACTCAGCTCAGAGATCCACTCGTTGACGATCACACGTTGATCTGATTGGTTACAAGGTCGTTTGTGACGTCAGAAACACCAGCGATTTCAAACCGTGTTTTTGAGACTGTCTTTGGTTCACTGCAGTTTTAAGGAAAAAATACTCAGCAATGCTGTCGACTTGTTTCAAAGCAGCTTTACAGTGATAATAGGAAATTAAAGTAACAGAGATTGTTTTGGCTTTACAGCAGATCTAGAATAAAGTTATTGTCCAGCTAAAGTTAGTTTTGATTGGTTCACTTCTGTCACAGAGATCATTAGTTATTAACTTAGTGGCCGCTAACACGACACCTTTCTAACAGAAAACCCTTAATGCGCTCCGGCCGCTCATTTACACAAAACAGTGTTTGGCGGCTCGAGAAAGCAGTTCCAAGGTACAAGCCTTAAAAAAAAAGAAGAAGTTAACTCTGCGCAAACTTTAAAAAGGCAAACCTGTGAGAACGCTGATGGCGTGCACATGTATATTACGTATTTAGTCTACAGGTATGCACATTAATATGAGCAGGCGTGTAGTCCATCTTTACAAACCAACCCTCAACAAACTACTTGTCTGGCCTTAAAAATGTATAATACAGAATTTGTATCGCTTACGTATAGCCACATGAAACCGGAACTATCCCGACAACGTTTTATCTGTACAGAGGTAAAGGGAAGGGAAGGAGGGGAGAGACTAGTTGACACTTCAGGACTGCATTGTTGTCGTGTCCAGGCGCAGGAAGTCGCTCTGCTGCAGAATTTCAACAGCATCAACATTAATTCCATGTGATAATATTAGATCTAGAGTATGATTACGACAATGAGTAGGTCCTGACACGTGTTGTCTAACTCCAATAGAGTTAAGAATGTCTTTAAATGCCA
The DNA here is from genome assembly GCA_026230005.1 of Gila orcuttii. Taxonomy (NCBI): domain Eukaryota; kingdom Metazoa; phylum Chordata; class Actinopteri; order Cypriniformes; family Leuciscidae; genus Gila; species Gila orcuttii. The sequence goes on along the minus strand of JAPDVR010000009.1, from coordinate 50,206,905 downwards.
ATCCCAATGCATCTTTTTCGTTATCTACATGTATATTAAAAATCACAAACAATTAGGACTTTATCTGCAGCCAGTACTAACTCTGATATAAAGTCAGCAAATCCTTTATAAAGTCTGTATGGTGCCCTGGTGGCCTGATTCATCATTTACACTAGATAGTGTTACATTAAGCACCAACACTTTAAAATAATTATATTTAAAACAAGAATTCTCAGTAATTCTGAAGATATTAATATAAATTACAGCACACCTCCCCCTTTGCCTTTCATGTTTATAACAGTAATCTTGCGGGGTGCACTCATTTAAAGTTATGTAATTGTTGGTTTTTAGCCAGGTTTCTGTCAAACACAGCACATCTAAGTTATAATCTGTAATCATATCATAAACAATAAGTGTATTTGAAGTAAGTGATCGAATATTCAAAAACCCGAGCTTTATAATTTTTTCATCCGTATTATATCTGTTTTTTATTTGTTTAACATCAATTAAATTTTTGCCCTTAAATGGGTTTAAGAGTTTTTGGTATGTCCTAATTCGGGGAACAAACACAGTCTCTATATGATGATATCTAGGTGAAAGAGTGATGGGATTTATCTGACCTTGGTGACGTGAGACAGCTGGCAGACGGTCGGTTTAGCCAGTTTGTCTGCTTCCTGACCTGAGCCCCAGATTGTCATGTTTGAGGTCTAAGACTATGTGCCATATTACTAGAGAGAAGAGTAGCACCGTCCCAGGAGGGATGAATACCATCTCTTTTAACTGGCGAAGTCGAACATCATTAGTGCCGACGTGAATAATAATCTTAGAGAATTTACAATTAGCATTAGCCTGCACTTTTAAATTTGCTTTGATGTCAGGCGCTCTGGCTCCCAGCAAACATGTGACTATAGTGGCTGGTGTCTCTATTTTCATGTTCCGTGTAATAGAATTGCCAAAAACTAGGGCACATTCAACAAGATTCTCAGTGGTTGTTTCACTGAGAGGGGAGAACCTGTTTGATGTTGAAATCGGAACGGAAGAGCTGTGTTTTGTCCCGCGACTACAGCGTCTCACGGTCACCCAATTGATTCAAAACAGAAAACTATACAGAGCTTTCAGACACAAACCAGCACCAAGGCAGACAGAAGCAACTGAAAGGAGCCTATTACAGATAAACGCTGGTTTCAGGTTTGCTTTAAATACATTCGTTTAGGCTTTAAAATAAATATTGTTTGTGGGCTAATTAATAACACAATAATTTATGTTTATTTTATAGGCTACTTATATTTTTGTTTCGCAGTGAATACCATTTAAAGGATTTGTTGTGGAAACCGCAATGCCATCCTCCAATAGAAAGCCACGTTAAGCGGTTTCTTTATAATAATGTTTTTCTATGGGGGGAAAACGGCTAACGTGTAATTAAATGTGTTGCGTTCATATTCTGGGCTCATCTGCTTTTCTGTACATAATATGCTTTAATAATAAGGTGTGTACAGAATTTAATCTTTTAATAATACTGTCTTAGTACATTAAGCCACGTTAAGCGTTTTCTTTATAATAAGGGTTTTGAGGAAAACGCTTAACGTGTAATTAAACGCAATGCGTTTGTAATCTTGGCTCATCTGCTATTCTGTAGGCTACATATGCTTTATTAATAAGGTGTGTACAGAATTTAAATTTTAACATGACTGTCTTAGTGCATTTGTCATGTTTCAATGTGTTTGAGTTCTGTTTTGTGATCTTGGTTTCCCCTGTCTTTGTGATTTTGGTTCAGTCCTGTTAGTTCCCTTTCGAGGGAACTCAACACTGCGTCGAGAATCGACTCTTTGGGGACGCTCCCTTAGCGTGCGCCTCTGAAGTAAGAATGAAACTAATCCAATCCTGATTGGTGTTGCGTCGTGACGTAACATGTGACGGCATAACCGGATGCATAAAAGTGACGCCGACACACACACACATCAAGGTTCGTCATCAAGATGGCGTTGGTGTAGGTCACATTTTCTGGGCTCTTCTTGAAATTTGTGCAAAACTTGATTTTTCCTCCCCTTTAAATACTTTTTTGTTCCCTTATGCGTTGATTTTAATTTTGTTCACGCTCTCCATACATCAGAGATACTCAGTTTTGCGAATTTTCTTTTTTTTTTCCCCTCAACGACAATTAACGGCTGTACTACACGTGGATTTGAGCTCTCCTGTGTGGCGTGATGATGGAGGTGGACGACATCCCGAAATCTGAAAGTGTTAAACGTATGCATAAATATTCCAAATCTACCCATGATCTGGATTCATTGGATGAGTGTTTTCCCGAGTCTCCAGCGGCAAGCCCTTTACCGAAAATGCGACGCCCGGCCTCAGATCCGTCAAATGCCGTTTTGCTGGAAGCAATAGAGAGACTGGGTAAGAAGCAGGATGATTTTATGAAGAGACTTCTGGAGATCGAGAGATCGGTTGCATCCAATTCCACCCTCATCTCCGATCTCACAACACGGGTTGACGCCGTTGAGAAAAAATCAGAGAATACAGCTGTTAAATCTGGTAAAATGGACTCCCAGCTGTCTTCGCTGGCTGCAGAAAACAAACACTTATGGGACAAAGTGGATGAGCTGGATGCCTACAAAAGGCGTTGGAATCTGAGGATTTCGGGTGTGCTGGAGGAAGATGGGGAGAATGTCAAGATGGTAATAATGGACATTTTTCTTCAGGTGTCACCAGGCTTAGCAGATGTTCTGCAGTCTTCGATTGATGTTGCGCACAGGCTTGGCCCTAAATTGGGCAATGCACGCCCTCGCACGATAATTGTACAATTTCTCTCTCGGTCTCACCGAGATCGTATCTGGGCTGATGCAAGAAGATCAGAAGTGCTCAAACAGAAGAAGATTAGGATCTCAGAGGACCTGACGCAGAGGACGAAGGAAGCACGGAACAAGCTGTGGCCTTTGGTGGAGAAAGCTCGAAAGGAGGGTCGCTGTGCTGGCTTTAGGGGCCCAATTGCTATCGTGGATGGAAGGAGGATTTCTGCGGATGATGTCTGATTGTTTTAGAACGTTGGAGGTCGAGAGGATATGCAGGGATGCTCAATGCCGTTTTTGTCTGAAGAACTTTTGTTTGGCGAAATAATTATTGACATTCGCAAAAGCTGACAAATATGTAAGAACATTAATATGTTAAGGTAAGCAAAGGGTCATAACAGAAGCCTAAACCGTTATTGAGGGGTATGGATAATTTTCAAGTTTTGCACTTTATTTGTATTCGGTATATTTCATAACTTTGTTACAATAGTTGTATAGTACTTTTTATTTTTATTTGTATTTTTCTGTTAGGCGACTGTTCATATGCCGGTTAAATTGTCTTGTTTTTCTCTTAATGTAAGGGGGATTCGTGATTTATCTAAACGCAAGGCTTTATTTTTATTTTGTACGTCACAGAAAAGGGATGTTTATTTTTTTCAAGAAACACATTCTTGTTCTGAAGATGAAACCTTTTGGCGCAATCAGTGGGGTAGTGCTAGCAAGGCTTTATTTTGTCATGGTACTAATCACTCCGCTGGAGTTTTGATTTTATTTGACCGTAATTTTAGTGGCTCGATTCTGCAGTCCTTTTCATCTGACGAGGGTAGATGGATAATTGCTGTCATTCTTCTAGGGGATTTTTTCTTTATCTTGGTTAATGTTTATGGTTTTAATAATCATACACAAAATAGCTTATTTTTTCAGGATCTGTCTTCTAAAATTCTTGATTTAAAATGTAAATATCCATCTGCTGCAGTAATAGTTGGAGGAGATTTTAATGAAGCTCCTGACCTATGTCTGGATAGATTTCCGCCAAAACGAGAATCATGCAGATGTAACACTATTATTAATGATTTTTGTAGAAACCTTTCTCTTTTGGATGCTTACAGGTTTATGCATGATAAAAACTGTTCATATACTTGGTTTAGTAAAGATCTCTCGAGAAAATCGCGTATAGATTACTGGCTTACATCAGACTTTATGTCTTCTTTTATTAGGTCCAGTAGTATCTGTCCTGCTCCCCTCACAGATCATTCTTTTATCGATCTTATTTTATCTGATTCTGGTACTAGTTGTCACAGAAACCCTGGATATTGGAAACTAAATTGTTCTCTACTACATATCCCCTCTTATTGTTTAGGTATTAAGAGCATAATTGAAGATTTTAAAACAAAACCTGGTGTCTCACTAACTTCTAATTGGGAAATGTTTAAATACGAGTGTAGGAAATTCTCTTTTCGGTTTAGTAAACAGTTAGCAAAGGCAAAATCTTTAAAATATACCTCTATATTAAACGAAATGAATATAATTTTAGGCAATCAACAGACAAGTGAAGATGATAAAGTAAAACTGCACAACCTTAAAGAAGAATTAAATAACTTGTATGCTGAAAAGGCTAAGGGTGCCTTTATTAGAGCCAGAGTAAAGTGGCTAGAATTCGGAGAAAAAAATTCAGCATATTTTTTTAATTTAGAAAAGAAAAGAGGGAATTCTAAGAAAATATTTTCTCTAAATATTGAGGGCAATTTGGTTACAGATGAAGCTAGAGTTTCTAATTTTGTTTCCAATTTTTATTCACAGCTTTATTCTTCTTCATTTAATCCTCAGTGTGCTGATAGTTTTTTTGAGAGGGTTCAAGCATTCACACCTATAATAAGTGATGGAAATCGGTCGTCGTGTGAGATGGATTTGACTATGGAAGAGTTGGATATGATTATCCAGAAAGCCCCCCTCAATAAAAGCCCTGGTCCAGATGGATTGCCTTTTGAATTTTATAGGACCTTTTGGCAAGACATAAAAAATCTTGTTTTGGAAGTTTTTAAAGATTGTATAAAGAAAGGTGAATTAGCTGAGTCCATGAAGCAGGGCTTGATCACTTTAATCCCAAAGCCTAACAAAGATTCTTCATATTTAGATAATTGGCGCCCAATTACTTTACTTAATTCGGATTATAAACTGTTAGCTTCCATTTATGCAAATAGACTGAAACCATGCTTAGAAGAACTTGTCTCAGTTTCCCAATCTGGCTTCATGAAAGGCAGGCATATAGCAAATAACATTCGACTTGTTTTAGATATTTTAGATTATAATGAATTGATCAAGGAGAGTGCAATCATTTTATTTTTAGACTTTTATAAGGCCTTTGACACGGTTGAGCATGAGTTTATGTTTGAATCTTTGCGCAAATTTGGTTTTGCCTCTTCCTTTATTAGAATAGTTCAGATTTTTTACAAAAATATTAACAGCAATGTATCTTTGGTGAATGGTGTTTCTCCCCGGTTTACGATTAGCAGGGGCATCAGACAAGGCTGTCCTTTTTCACCTTTTTTGTTTTTATTAGTCACAGAGTTTCTTAATATTTTTATGACTCGCTGTGTAGATGTTCAGGGTATTGTTGTAGCTGAACACACTTTTCTAATTAGTCAACTGGCGGATGACACCTGTCTGTTTTTAAATGATGAGAAACAGGTTCCTGTTATTTTGGAAGCTTTAAAAACATTTTCTAAGGCTTCTGGTCTCACTGTTAATCGAAATAAAAGTGAAATTCTACCTATTCACAGTCTTGAAAAAGATCATATAGAAGGTATTGAGGTAAAAAATAATGTAAGATATTTAGGCATTTTAATAAGTAAATCACCCAAAGATAGAATTTTAGATAATTTTTCACAACGGACAAAAAAATTAAAGAATATCTTCAATTGCTGGCTACAAAGAAATTTAACTATCTATGGTCGTGTCTTGATTTCTAAAGCTGAAGGTATTTCTAGGATTGTTTACCCAGCCTTGTCCTTATATGTCAACCCGAAGACTTGCTCATCTATCGACTCTGTATTATTTAAATTCTTGTGGAAAAATAAAACTGAGTGTGTTAAAAGGATGACTCTGATAAGAAATACTTTGGAGGGAGGTGTGAATGCTTTGGACTTTAGTACTCTCAATCAGGTTTTTAAGATCGGTTGGATTAAACGCTGCCTAAATGCTGATTCTAATCTGTTATGGTTTCACATACCTAAATTTATCTTTGAAAAATGTGGGGGGTTACATTTTTTATTATCCTGCGATTTTAAATGCAACAAACTTCCGTTCAAGCTTGCTAATTTTCATAAGCAAGCCTTGGAGGCCTGTAAGCTTGCCTTTTGCCACAATTTTTCCCCTCATAGGAGTATTTTATGGAACAATCAGAATGTGCTGCGTGGAAAAAAATCTATCTTTATTAAGGATTGGGTTGACAAAGGTGTTATTTTTGTTTTGGATTTATTAAAGGAGGATGGCAGCTTTTATTCCTACAATGAATTTATCAACCTTTTTGGAGTGGATTCCACACCTAAAGTTTATAACTGGGTTATTAATTCTATTTCACCTAAACTTTTGCACTTGGTTAGGTCATACTGTAGCTACAGAGTATCCGTTTGTGAAATGCCCCAGTTGTCTATTGGAGGTTTGGAGCTTTCCAATGTCAAATGTAACAATTTCTGGATTAGAAGATCTCTTATTAGGAAGATCAGCTGTCATCCCAAAGCTTTTTTCAAATGGAAATTAAATTATCCTTCTCTTTCTATTATTAATATATGGACTGGCATTAATAAGTTTCTGTTACCTAACAAGTGGAAAGAGCTTCACTTTAAAATTCTACATAATTACTATCCCTGTAACTCTCTTCTTTCTAAATTTAAGTTGGACATCTCTTCACACTGCACATTCTGTTACTCTAATCTTGAAACAATACCACATTTGTTTTTTGAATGTGATTATTCAAGGGAGTTTTGGAGGAAGGTAGCTTGGCTTATTTTTTCTGCTTATTACAAACTCTTTACTTTTGAAGTTACAAATGTGTTGTTTTTGATTTGGGACTCCGGGTCAAAGGAGATGGATGACAGATTAAAACTGCTTACTTTATGTGGCGAGTTTCATCTTCACAAGTGTAAGGTAACTGATTCTAAGCCCAATTTTAGACTTTTTTGTGTTGATTTAAAATTATTTTATGACTCTCTTTGTTTATCAGCTAATAAGAAAGCTGCTAAAACTTCTTTGTTGCTTAAAGAAATTGTGGTTTCATTATAAATTATCTCCTGTTTTTCGGAAGATTACTTTTTTTTTTTTTTTTTTCTTATACTTGTATAATTTTTTGGTTGTGTAGTTTCTATGATTGGTTTGTGAATTATAATTTTATGTATGTATGTATGTGTGTATGTATATATATATATATATATATATATATATATATATATATATATATATATATATATATATATATATATATATATATATATGTATATATATATATATATATATGTGTATGGATGTATAGATATATTATTTTTATTATTTTTTATCATGTATAAACTATCCCTTATCTACTTGTATCCCCTGTGCTTTTTGTTTAATAAAAAAAAAAAAAACACACACATCAGCTTTAGCTCTTCAGCAAGCGCTCTCTGTGAAACTGTCTGTCTTATTTGGTGTTGTTTGTCTGTGCAAAGCTCTGTATTATGGCGAGTGAACAATACACTAAGTGTGTGCACCCCTGCCCAAGATAATATATATGCCACAGGTGGGGACACGCATCAGCTGTGTGTCTGTGTATTGTTCAGGGGCGCAGCACGCACTGTCAGCTCTCGAGAGGGCTGCCTGTGCACACTGTGAAGCACTTCCTATTAGAGTGCTGCGCTCCCGCTTGGCTATATTATTTCCTGATGATGGCCAGGCTCGCGATCCCCGCGGTTCGGGTCCCGCGTCCATTGAGGCGGCGCGACGGCTTAGATCGTGGAGATCGCAGAAGGATCTCGCGGATGAGAACGAGACTGCTGAGGCACCTTTTCTCTCATCATCCGCAGATTCTATGACACTCGTTCACGACGCAGAAGCCCGCGATGCGGCTTCTTCTGCCCGTGACGAGTGCCCAGTGCTCGAGCTATCTTTTATAAGGAAGTAGATGTGCTCAGCATAGGGAACGAGCAACATGAGTCACACTCGCCGGCTTATGTTTCTGCTTATGTAGAGCTCGTGGAGGTTGTGATGCGTGCTGTGGCCAGACTAAATAAATATATAAATAAACATATATATATATATATATAAAATATATGAGCTGGCCACAAAATAAGCAGGATGATCCCCGTCAAAATGAACTAGACGAGAGATTCCTGCAGCACCGTTCACAACCTCAGAGCCAGGGCTTACTGTTTTTCCCAGATCTTTATAAAAATGTAAATATATATGTGTAGATCCTGGGAAAAACCCCACTCTTTACGTATCTCACCACATTCATTATATGTTTATTCAAATGTGGTGGGTGCGAGAGAGTCGGGTTATGGCAAGATGCCGCAGATGGAGGGAGCTTTAGAGAAAACAAGCTATCTGTCTCCTGATCCGGCATCTTCACTTTAAGCCCCGCCGCTGCCCAACAAACCGTGCAGGAACACCTCTGCACTGGTTGGCTGGGCTTATATGGTGCAGGAAATCGATGTTGCTCTTCCGCCGTTTAAAAACGTTTCGGGACACATCGGTTTCCAGCGAACGCAGGCTGCACTGTCCGCCCCACATTTTTGCGGCCAGGCAGCATTCGCGTTTGCCAATCGAGAATCATTTTCGGTCCAGCCCTGCCGGAAACCCGCTTCAGGGGGTGGAGAACGGATCCCGATTAATACCCGAAGCCAGGCTCGAGAGCCTGGTTCCTTTGGTAAAATATTTAGAAAAGAAAAGGTCAGGCTGGTGCGTGCCTGCACTCTATACGATTTTGCAGGCGTACCAGGCCGATCTTCTTAAAGATCTAAGTGAGGAGCAAATATTTCCCGTTGGCCGCTCCGCTATCTCCTTCTGGCCTGTTTTCCAACGCTGTCACTACAGTCGTTGACAGGTTTCAGGAAGCGAAAGAAAAAAAAAAAAAAAGAGAGCGTTGCCTCTAGAGCCCCTCCTGCGGGAGTTTGGCAAACAAAGGAAGCACTCTCAGCCGAAGTCCTCCAGCCAGAAGGGTGACCTGAGGGCCGTCCTTCAGGCGAAGAGGTCCTAATTGTAGGACCTCTGAGGGCTGCCCCCCCCGCTGTGGAACAATCGAGGTTGTTCTAGCAGCAGATGCCCTCAGGGAAGAGGATGTTGTCCCGCCGTCTTTGACGCTTCGGGCCACATCGATTTCCAGCGAATGGCATTAATGGCATTAAGCCTTCGCCCCAAAAGCTTGCAACAGGGCACTGACTATGGTCACAAAATCTGTATCGACTTTTTTCCTGCCGGTCCTCCGCTTCAGGAAGTCGAGAATAGTGCTCGGAAAACACCCGAGGCCAGTCTCGAGGGGCTGGTTCCCTTAGTATATTTTGTAGAAAAATGGCAACGCCTTCCGAATATATCTATATGGGTCCTGTATATTATAAAATATTATAAAATATGGGTACAGATTGCAGTTCGGTCACCGACCTCCCTAGTTTGCTGGGGTGGTACCGACTGCAGTGATTCCAGAACAGGCTCGGGTTATGGAACAAGAGGTACAGACTCTACTGGAATTAAGGGGCCATACAATGTGTTCCCCTACCAGACAGGGAGTCTGGGTTTTACAGCCGGTACTTTATAGTTCCAAAGAAGGATGGCGGACTGAGGCCAATTTTAGATGTAGGGCTTTTCAATCGTTCTTTGAGGAGATTCAGGTTCAAAATGCTTACTATTCCCATTATCGTGAGCCATATCAGATCCGAGGACTGGTTTGTCACGATGGATCTAAAAGACGCTTATTTCATGTCTCCATCCTTCCATGTCACAGGAGGTTCCTGAGGTTGCTCTCGGGGGCGAAGCATACCAATATCGGGTTCTTCCGTTCGGCCTAGCACTCTCTCCCCGCACGTTCACAAAGTGTATGGATGCGGCTCTGGCTCCACTGAGGCTTTAGGGCATCCGTATACTGAATTACATCGACGACTGGCTCATATTGGCCCAGTCTCGAGAAATGGCAGTTCGGCATCGAGATGTCGTCCTTGGCCACATTCAGAACCGGGGGTTGAGGCTCAACACTAAGAAAAATGTGTTGGACCCAGCTCAGAAGACTACTCTTCTGGGCGTGGTATAGAATTCGGTTATGATGCGGGCACGTATGTCTCCCGCTCATATCGAATCCATCCTGGCCACGGTGTCCGGGATAAAGCTAGGCCAGGCCATCACTGTAAAGAAATTTCAAGGACTGCTGGGCCTCATAACAGCAGCATCCAACATAATTCCTTTGGGCCTGTTTCACTTGAGGCCCCTTCAGTGGTGGCTCAAAGCCAAGGGTTTTTTCCCCAAGGGGAATCCGTTCCGTATAATAAAGGTTACGCGCAGATGCCTTCGTTCCCTATTAATATGGAAGAAACCTTGGTTCTTGTCCCAAGGGCTAGTGGTAGGGGCGTCATGTCGCCGGGAAACTGTTTCGACAGACGCTTCCCTCGCTGGCTGGGGCGCGGTCTCGGACGGCCGCTTTGCCAGGGGTCTGTGGCAGGACCATCATCATTCTTGGCATATAAATTGCCTAGAGATGTTGGCTGTGTTCAGGGCTCTGAGGAGCTTCCTCACAGACATCAAAGGTTACCACGTCTCAGTGGTAGCTTATCTAAACCAACAAAGGACACTCAGATCGCGCCCTCTATCCAGATTGGCGCATCAGATCATTTTATGGCCCCAAGGGAAAATATTATCTATAAGAGCAATATATGTCCCGTGGGTTCTGAATCAGGGAGCAGACATCCTGTCGAGGCAGGGGGTGAGGCCCGGGGAATTTAGACTCCATCCAGAGGTGGTGGAGTTTATATGGCAGAGGTTTGGACCAGTGGAAGTGGATCTGTTTGCGTCTCGAGGGACTTCCATCCCACTGTCCACTTTGGTTCTCCCTCACTCCTCCAGCCCCGCTGGGGTTGGATGCCATGGAACAGGCCTGGCCGAGGCTTCGCCTGTACGCTTTTTCCCCCGATCGCTCTGCTCCCGGGAGTCCTGGAGAGGGTCCGTCAGGAGGGCATCAGTCTTCTTCTGATAGCCCTGTTTTGGCCAGCCCGAGTATGGTTTTCAGACTTAATTTCACTCCTGATAGCTCCGCCATGGCAGATTCCTCAGAGGAGGGGTCTGTTGTCTCAGGTGGAGGGCACTATATTCCATCCTCATCCAGAGCTGTGGAAATTGTGGGTCTGGCCTCTGAGGGGGCTCAGTACCTAGATGCTGGTCTATCATCTGGGGTGGTCGAAACCATACTTATCTCTAGGGCTCCGTCTACTAGGGGATTATATGGCCTCAAGTGGAATATTTTTCTACTTGGTGTAGAGGACTTGAGTTAGACCCAGTTAACTGCCCAATGGCTTCAGTTCTGGAGTTTCTTCAAGATCGTTTCTCTGCGAATCTCTCCCCATCCACACGTAGGGTGTACGTGGCTGCCATTGCGGCGTTCCATGCACCACTAAATGTTGGGCCTTTGGGGAGGCACCAACTGGTCATACTATTTCTCCATGGTATTGGAGGATGGGACCGACAGTCAGGTCCAGGGTTCCACCCTGGAACCTGGCGGTGGTTCTCGAAGGGCTATCCCTGGCTCCCTTCGAATACCTCCAGTTGGCTTCGCCTAGGACCTCACGTTCAAGATAGCCTTTCTCTTAGCTATTTCTTTAAAGAGACTGGGAGATCTCCAAGCCCTGGCATTATCGCCAGCTTGCTTGGGGTGTGCCCCCGGCGGAGTTAAGGCCATCCTGCATCCGAGACCCAGCTATGTGCCTTAAGTGCAATTTATCATGGCTACGTCCATGGTCCTGCAAGTATTTCATCCTCCACCTCATGTTCAGGATTGGATTAGTTTCATTCTTACTTCAGAGGCGCACGCTAAGGGAGCGTCCCCAAAGAGTCGATTCTCGACGCAGTGTCTCGTTCCCTTCTCAGGGAACAAGGGTTATAGTCATAACCCGAGACGTTTTCCCGCTCTGTCTGATTAGTAATTCCCTTCACCTGTGTTCTGTTAATCATCCCATTAGTCCCTGTTCATTTAAGCCTTGTGTTTTCCCTCAGTGTTTGTTGGTCGTCGTCAAAGTATGGTTGTGTGTGATCCCTGAAGTCCTGGAGTCTGTTCTTTTGTTCCTGTTTGTTTTTGGAAGTTTAAGTTTGTTAAATAAATCTCCTAAACTGCAGCTACCGTGTCCTCGTCTTCAGCTACCTGCACAGCAACCTGACAGCATTAAGCCACGCTTATAGCGTTTTTCACGTTATAAGCGTTAATGTCCTGTATTGGGGGCTGCTACTATTTTGCTTCAACTTTTCGAACATGGAACTATGATAAAGACATGATAGGCTATATAAATTTAATGTGGATAAAGGCATATTTTTACATGACTACACATGTCCTTATTAGGCCTAGAAAATATGTCGTATTAACGACATAACATCTCGTTATTAAAAGAAAAGATGTCGTTAAAATTACATAACATCTCGTTATTACGAGAAAATAGGTAATATGTTATAATAATATCTTGTTATTACGACATAATTGAGTGGAAAAAATATGTATGCAACAATGCGCCTCTATAAGTATCCGATCGATCGGCTTGACTATCTGCATTTTCAGAATCGACTCAGGCTCGAACTGATATGGTAAAACTGACAACATTATTAACTGTCTTAACTGTATTAACTATTAACTGAAAGCTGAAGCTTGTGAAAGGGGCGTTACATTTCCGACACACGCTTGAGGTATTGCATCTGTTCCTCAGCACTTGCAGAGCGGCTCGTCTTCTTTCCTTTAGTGAAGGCACACACACCCACACAGAGCGGCTCGTCTTCTTTCCTTTAGTGAAGGCACACGAGGATGGACAGTTAAATGAGACGCAGCTCCCGATAATGCTGACACTGGTTCTACATTGAGTTATAGTCGACAGGATGATCACCTGAGCTGGGATTCACACACACACACACACACACACACACACACACACACACACACACACACACACACACAGCATGATCACCTGAGCTGGGATTTGATGCTATCCTGTGCTTTATCTCCTGCTCCCTGATTCCTGCTTTATCACACAATCATTCATATTCCTCAATCACTATTAAATGTGATGAATGTGACTGATCTCCATTCAGTTCAGCTGTTCCTGCTGAAACACAATCACAACAAACTATATCTTGTGTTTATGAGAAAGTGACTGACACGGCTATTTTGTGATATTTGAAGAGATTAAGGTCTACATAAGGTGAATCTGCAGCTTTAAAGAAATTTTAATTGAAGAAATCCAAGCTCTTTTATTCTACAAGACAACGTGTCACTTTTGCTATGTAGTTCCCTTTCGAAAGGGAACTCGCACTGCGATGATTGACGCTTTGGGGAACGCCTGTGTGACTGATGACTGAAGTACTGTATAATCACGGCAATCGTATTGGCCGGCGACAGCCATGACATCACCGCTAGTGCGACAGGAAGTATAAAAGGGTGTCTAGAGGTTCAGGGTCAGGTTCCTTTATTTGTACCCGTAAGTAGATTTGTTTTGCAGTGTCAGAGTTATCCACACATTTTTAAGACAACCACAGACAATAAACATTAGACAATAAAGAAAAGAAAAAACAAAACACAAATAAAATAAAAATAGATAAAAAATAAATGACATAGCTGTAGGAGCCATGTAATGGGAAAGTCATGTGATCAAACGATAATGGGAGTGTCATTAATTAAGTAGGGTTAAAACACCTGTTGTGTGTGTGTGTGTTCATATGGAAGAATGGGGGTGAGTGCTGGAGCACATATTTTGTTGACCGTGCAAACGTGTAACCTGTACAAATAAAACAACATGCAAGCTTCATGGATAAACGCGTCACAGAAGTCATTCCTCCACTCAGCTCCTTAGCGGTTTTTGGTTTGTTTGTTATGTGCCGCTACAAGTTAGTCAACAAAACTTGTTTGAGAACGTGAACGCGTCGACTTTGGATTCAAGGAAGAGGCCCTCGCGCTTTTACTGGACGGAAAGGATAGGAAGCGCAGCGCTGACTGACGGAGAATCGCCCTGCTCTCGCTTGTTTTAATGAGGATTATTGCACTTTGAACTTTTAACGCAACAGGACAGACGTATTTGGATATGTTTGCTGCTATCAATCATCGAACAATTGGACGTTCAAAGCAACAGGACCGAGGTCTTCGGATATGTTTGCCGCTGTTGAACTGGTAGGACATTGGGTTATTACGTCTTTGCTTGTGTTCGCGGATGATTTGAAATGGTCTGGCAGTTTGCGGTTTGTTTACGATTGATGCAGCGCTGTTGGTGTGTTTGATGGATCGTTGTTTAGATTGTTGGGCTTTTGCGAATCTATTGGAGTTGTGAGACATATCCGATGATATGCGTTGTTTTGGATTGTGTTCGCTTGTTTTGGGAAGCGTCTAAATGTATCGTATTCAGACGCGCTGAGGTGTGCCTGCTTCAATCATGAGTGAGATTGAAACGGGTGCCGATGTTGAACCTGAAAAGGACACATGTAAAAGAAAAGTTCAACTCACAGCAAAGGCTTTGGCTTATAAACTTGAGCAGCTTCAGAAAGAACGAAAAAGAAATGTAAATGTGATTAAAAGTTCAATGCCAGCCATCAAAGAACTCATGCTGAAAAATGAGAACGTTCCAGCTGTACAGTCTGAACTTGAAACTTTGATGCAAACTTTTAAAGAGACAGTCAAGCTTCATGATTCAGTGATCCCATTATTGCCTGCTGATGAGCAAATCAAACAAAATAAGTGGTTCTCAAACATTTATAAACACTGTGAGGCATTTATAAAAGAGAAAAAGCAATGGATGAATGGAATTGAGAAGTCAAGTGACGATAACCAGGATCAACAGTTGGCAACAGTTGAATGCCTTTTGAATGATTCAAAAAAACAGAATATGTCTCAAATTTCCATGCATTATCAAGATGATATAAAGCCAAGTGACAGTATTTCTAACGTTGGAAGTAAAGGATCAAGTCAACGCAATTCTGCCACAGGACGTTCAACTACATCAACCACAACTTCGGCCCGCATTAAGGCAGAGGCTGATATTGCAGCTCTGCTGGTACGCCAAAATTTAATGAAGGAAAAACATGCAATTGAAGAAAAGGAACAGAACTTAAGGAAACAGAAAGAGGATTTTGAGTTGCGAATGGAGATTGCTGCAACTATTGCAAAAGTGAAAGTGCTTAAAGGTTCTAGTGTGCATCGTGTTAAAAGTGATGTGACTCATCGGTCTGATGGAATGAATTCCTATTTTGATAAAGGACAACAGGCAACACAGACACTTAATGCTGATGCAAATTCATTTACTCCTACAGCTGAGATGCAACAAATCGTTTCTTCTAAGGATGGTGGCAATGCAGGTGCCAAGGCAAACAAGGGGAACGATTCTCAGACAATTTATTCCCAGAACATCTCAAAGTTAAGTAAAACAATTTCGAGTGGTTATGTGTATGCCGGTCCAGGAAATAGTAATCAAGTTCTCCATATTATGGATAAACAAAATGAAATTACATCTTTACTGATTCAACAACAGTGTTTGTCATCTTTGCCTAAAAGGGAAATTCAAGTGTTTGATGGAAACCCTCTGCAATATCATGCGTTCATGAAATCCTTTGAAAGTGGTGTGGAGCGCAAAACTGAAAGCCCTAGCGATCGCTTATACTTTCTTGAACAGTATACCAGGGGTTATCCAAAAGAGATTATAAAAAGTTGCCAGCATATGCCTGCCGACCGTGGGTATTTAAGGGCCAAAGGTTTACTACAAGAGCATTTTGGTGACCAGTATATAATTGCATCTACCTATATGGAAAAGGCTCTTTTATGGGCAAATATCAAAAGTGAAGATGTCAGAGCTTTACAGGATTACAGTCTGTTCCTAAGAAGCTGTTATAACTCCATGGAAGATATTCAGTATTTTCACGAGTTGGATACGCCCTCTAATATGTTGACTGTAGTGAAGAAATTACCATACAAATTGAGGGAAAAATGGAGATCTGAAGTCTGTGAATTGCAGGAAGCTGTCAATCAAAGAGCTACCTTCAGCGACATTGTTAACTTTGTTGAAAGACAAGTAAAAATAATGACTGATCCAGTTTTCAGAGACATACAGGATGGTCCAGCATTAACAGGAAGTAAATTGTTGAACAAAGGCAAGTCTCAGTCTTATCTTAAATCTAAAAGAAGCAGTTTTGCTACTACCGTTACAGCAATGGAAAATAAATCAGAAATTGGAACCAACAAAAAGGATATTGTTTCACCCAGCAACAAGAGTTGTTTGTTTTGTAGACGTGGACATTCTCTGGAAGGGTGCCCTCTATTGGAAAAGAGGAGTCATGGTGAGAAGACTGCGTTCTTAAAAGAGAATGGCGTTTGTTTTGGCTGTATGTGCACAGGGCACATCAGTAGAGATTGTAGAAATCGCCTTTCATGTAAAGTGTGTAATCTTAGGCACCCAAGTATACTTCACATCTACCCAAGAGAAAAGGAGATTGATTCAAAACCCATCAGGAGACAAATGGACACTGTAATGGGCAGTGCTCCGGAATCTGTTGAGTCCAGTGGATTTATTGGGGCTGGTGAATTTGAATGTAAACTTTCCATAGTTCCTGTACAAGTGAAATCTAAAAAAGGAAATAAGACTGCGATTACTTATGCTTTTCTGGATCAAGGTAGCACTGCAGTATTTTGTACACCTGCACTGATGAACAGACTTGGTCTTTCAGGTAAAAAGACTAATATTCTCTTGCGTACTATGGGACAGGAGAAAGTTACAACTACCCACGTTGTTTCTGGATTAGAGGTGGCCGGTTTGAATAAAGATGACTTTTGGGAGTTGCCTGATGCCTATACACAAAATACCATGCCTGTGCATAGTGGAAACATCCCAAGACAAAAGGATCTAAAGAGATGGCCACATCTGAAACATGTGACTCTACCTGAAATTGACTCTGAGGTTGAATTGCTTATAGGAATCAACGCCCCAAGGGTTATGGAGCCAATTCAAGTGATCTGCAGTGTCAATAATGGACCATATGCAATTAAAACCAGGTTGGGATGGACCGTAAATGGTCCACTAAGAGGAGATGGTGGTGACCAGTCTGCCTTTGAGTATCCTGATGTTACAGTTAACAGGATTTCAGTTTCAAACTTGGGAGAGCTTTGGCAACAACAATTCAAGGTTGATTTTCCTGAGTGTAACAAAAACGAACAAGTTGGGCTTTCAAGAGAAGATCACAAGTTCATTGAGATGGTAACAGACTCATTAAAGCTTGTGGATGGTCATTATTCAATTGGCTTACCTTTGAGGAAGAAAAATGTTTGTATGCCAGACAACAGGACAATTGCGGAACAGCGTGCTCTAAACCTAAAGAAAAGGTTGAAAAAGGACGTTTTGTTTCATTCTGAATACTCTGTTTTCATGAAAGACCTTATTTCTAAAGGTTACGCAGAGAGAGTGCCAACGGAGGACTTAGGACGTAGCGACGGGAAGGTATGGTACATACCCCATCACGGTGTGCATCACCCAAGAAAAGGAAAGCTCCGGGTTGTATTTGACTGTGCTGCTACATTTCAAGGGATGTCTTTGAATACCCAACTGTTACAGGGTCCAGATCTCACCAGTTCATTGATTGGAGTGATATCCAGATTCAGGAAGGAAAGTGTTGTAATCACAGCAGATATTGAAGCCATGTTTCATCAGGTGAGGGTGCCAAAAGATGATGCAGATATGCTGAGATTTCTTTGGTGGCCTGATGGTGATCTTACTCAAAACCTGGTTGAGCATCGTATGGTTGTTCATCTCTTTGGAGCTACTTCATCACCCAGTTGTGCAAATTTTGCCCTCAGAAGGTGTGCTGAAGACAATAAAGACTTCAGCAAGGAAGTAATTGATACAATCTTGCATTGTTTTTATGTGGATGACTGTCTGTTGTCAGTAAATTCAGATGAGAAGGCTGTTTCTCTGTATCACGACCTTGTTGCTACTTGTGGGAAAGGAGGTTTTTCACTGACAAAATGGGAAAGGAGGTTTTTCACTGACAAAATGGATAAGTAATAATCGAGATGTTCTGGCAAAAATTCCAGTGGAATTAAGAGCAAACAATGTGAAGGATTTAGATTTGGACCAAGATTTACTTCCAGTGGAAAGAGTGCTGGGAGTACAATGGTGCATACAATCTGATGCTTTCAAGTTTAAGATTGTGTTGCAGCAAAGACCTTTGACCAAAAGAGGGATCCTGGCTACCATGAGTTCTGTCTATGATCCTTTAGGAATCCTGTCTCCTGTGATTTTATATGCAAAAAAGATCTTGCAAGATTTGTGCAGGAAGAAACTAGGCTGGGATGAAATTATTCCTGCTTCAAATGCCCAGGAGTGGATCAAGTGGTTGGACGGATTGCGTGAATTGGAAAACTTCAAAATCGATAGATGTTTCAAACCAACAGGTTTCGGAGAAGTGAGCACAGCACAATTACACCACTTTTCCGATGCAAGTGAAGATGGTTATGGATTAGTTTCGTATCTGCTTTTGCATAGTGTTGACTCACAATCGCACGTCGCCTTTGTAATGGGGAAAGCTGGAGTTGCTCCTTTGAAGCTGGTGTCTATCCCTCGAATGGAACTTACTGCTGCAACACTGGCAAGTCGAATGGATTCAATGTGGAGATTGGAATTGTGCATGGACTTTCAAGACTCTGTCTTCTGGACTGACAGTACTTCTGTACTTAAATATATCAAAAACGAAGTCTCTAGGTACAAAACATTTGTCGCCAACAGAGTTTCCGAAATCCTAAAGGTGTCTCGATCATCACAATGGCGGTATGTGAACACTGCAATTAATCCAGCAGATATAGCTTTTAGAGGGTTGAGAGTGGAATCATTCCTGAAGAACAAGAATTGGGTGTTTGGACCTCAGTTTCTTCTTTTGCCTGAACAGGAGTGGCCAGTTAATCCTATTGACCTGGGGGAATGTTCACTAGATGATCCAGAGATAAAAACAAGTGTCACAGTCAATGCTGTACAAATAGAAGAGAATATGGATGTTACAACATACTTCATCCAGTATTTCTCCTCTTGGACCCTTTTGAAGCAGTCAGTGGCTTGGATCCTCAGATTCAAGCAATTACTCTTCAATCTAAGTCAGAAGAGGAAATCACTGAGTATGTCTTTAATACAATCTTGCATGGACGAAAACCAACAAACACAACATTTGAAAGAGGAAATGGAGAGAATCAAGGCACAATGTGCCAAAAGTGAGCTTTCTGTGGTAGAGCTAAAGAAAACTGAATTAGAGGTAATTCGTTACTGCCAAAGAAAAAGATACTCTGATGAAATCTCAAGCTTGCAAAAGGGAGAAAATGTGAGAAAGAACCGTCACATTTATAAGCTCAATCCCATCCTTGAAGAAGATGTTTTAAGAGTCGGTGGACGTTTGAGTAGGGCAGTTATGCCTGAAGAGACAAAACATCCTGCTATACTTGCTAAGGATTTTCACATCTCAGACCTCATTCTTAAACCTATACATCAAGAGGTGGGTCACGGTGGTCGAAACTATATGCTATCAAGGTTGCATCAGAGGTACTGGATACCTGGCGCCAGTGGAGCCTTAAGGAAGATATTGTCCAAGTGTGTGATCTGCAAGCGTTTGCAAGCAGCTCCAGGGCATCAACCGATGGCAAACCTACCTTTGAATAGAGTTTCTCCAGATAAACCTCCATTTACATACGTCGGAGTCGACTGTTTTGGACCCTTTGAAATTAAGAGCAGGAGAAGTATTGTGAAGAGATACGGAGTTATCTTCACATGTCTAGCCATTCGTGCTATTCATATTGAAGTGGTACAATCATTGGATACTGATTCCTTTATTAATGCACTACGACGATTTATCGCACGACGTGGACAGGTCTTGGAAATGCAATCTGACAATGGTACAAATTTTCATGGAGCGGAACGCGAGTTAAGGCAAGCTATTGAATGCTGGAACCAATCTCAGATCAACAACATGCTTCTGCAGAAAGGAATAAAGTGGATGTTTAATCCCCCCACTGGTTCACATCACGGAGGCATATGGGAAAGAATGATCCGGTCTGTAAGAAAAGTACTTAATGCCACCTTAAGAACACAAAACCTTGACGAAGAAGGTCTTCATACAGTTCTATGTGAAGCTGAAGCAATTATTAATGGGCGTCCCATTACTAAGGAATCTACTGACATCAATGATTTGGAAGCACTGACACCCAATCATTTGCTGCTGTTAAAAACTACCCCATCATTGCCACCAGGGGTCTTTCAAAAGGAGGATATATATGCATGTCGTTGATGGAAACAGGTGCAATATATATCAGACCTGTTCTGGAAACGATGGACAAAGGAATACTTGCCTCAACTGCAAGGGCGGCAAAAATGGTCAGCTCCATCTCGCAACTTCGTTCCAGGTGATATCGTGCTTTTGGTTGATGATTCAGCACCACGTAATTCATGGATAACTGGAAAAGTGATTCAGAAATTCCCAGATAATCAAGGCTTTGTTCGTCAAGTGAGACTTAAGACCAAGACAAACTGTTTAAATAGACCAGTGACAAAAATCTGCCTTCTGCAAGAGGTGGATATACGACGTTTTCCTTGAAAGAGAATTACCTTTTAACACAGACATGGACTTATCACACTTATCACATTGACACACCACATATTTCTCACCTTACATCGATTGTAAATTCACTCTGTGCTGACACTGTGCTATGGACTTTACAAGGACTCAGTACTGAATAATTGATGTATTGTAAATGTGCAAACATTTATGATTGATTGTAAAAATGTTTTTGTATTTTGAGATCTTGTATTTATAAATGTCTCCTATGTGTATTTAATATAATTATTGATTTATAATAATTAGGGGCTGGTATGTAGGAGCCATGTAATGGGAAAGTCATGTGATCAAACGATAATGGGAGTGTCATTAATTAAGTAGGGTTAAAACACCTGTTGTGTGTGTGTGTGTGTGTGTGTGTGTGTTCATATGGAAGAATGGGGGTGAGTGCTGGAGCACATATTTTGTTGACCGTGCAAACGTGAAACCTGTACAAATAAAACAACATGCAAGCTTCATGGATAAACGCGTCACAGAAGTCATTCCTCCACTCAGCTCCTTAGCGGTTTTTGGTTTGTTTGTTATGTGCCGCTACAATAGCTTCTGTGTCATCTGTGCATTTTGCTCCTCTGAATAATGGCTGCTGGAACAAAGCTATTTTTATACCGCTTTGTTCTGCACTTTGGGACTCTATACCTTCATCTAGAAGGAAGAAGCTGAAATTCACTGTGCGGAGGGTGGACATCATCATTTAAAAGCACGGTAGAATAAGACCATCATGCTTTTGTCAATGTTGAAATAAAAACAGTTTCCTCAAACAAAACAAGCGCTGGTGTCCCTTTTTGCACACAGCTTCACAATTTGCCTCAAAGTTCAATTTTGAGTCGATAATTGTCCCAAGATAAATGTACAGTAGGATTGGGTACATTCCACTGTCTGACCTTTGATGGATGTGACTTGGATGGATGGGACACTGATCAAATCTTTTGTCTTAGATATGTTTAATTGAAGGTAGGACTCCTCACAAACGTGACAAAGACATCAATGACAGGTCTCACTGTCCTGAAGCCTACTAACGATAACAGAGTCATCTCTGTAAGGGTGGATTTCCTGGGGGGGTTCAGGCTGCAAGACTGCCGAATGACTAAAGAAACAGCAAGATGGTAGAAAACTGTACATTTCTTGTCTATTACCTATGGAATGCCAAAGCTGACTTAATTAAAAATAAATAAATACATAAATAAATATACGAATAAATGTAAAAAAGCAAAAATACATAAATAAATGCATAAATAAATATACAAAGAAATGTAAAAAAGTACAAATAAATGAGTATTTATACTTTTATTTCCTTATTTATGTATAATTGTATTTTTTCACACATTTATTTATTTTTTATTTAGACATTTATTTATTTCCACTTTTATTTATTTCCACATTCATTTATGTATAAATGTTTTTATGTCTACATTTATTTATTTTCACATTTATTTATTTCTACTTTTATTTATTTCCACATTCATTTATTTATACATTTATTTATTTCTACATTTCTTTGTCCGTATGCTAATGAGGGGGGCGTGTTTTACCTCAGACATCAGCAATCGAGCTCAGAGTGGCAGTGCTGAAGCTTTGAGGCCACAGTGACACCTTGTGGTGTGTGACCAAACGAAACGCAAGAGGTGTGCGGACAATATCACATTTTAAGTCATGTATATCACCCTAACTGTATGTAGGGTAGGCTATATAGGGTTAACACACATAGCACACATGAACAGAAACTGCACTTCAACGGGTCTGATAGCAGACACTTGGACATGGAAGCGCATGAAAGTATCCACTATTAATAACAATGTAAACGCGGTGGATAGGGCTGATAAGAGCTTGCGTTTATTGTCGATGAGACTCGCACACCAGCGCAGAATGAGGAGAGAAACCAGCGCACATTTCACTGACTCCTACGCAAGCATATTGATCAATGAGTTTGAAACGCGACTCAATACACGGTTTACATTCGCGTTTCATAATTTCGTATGCATAACAGGTGACAATTCAAACGCTTAAAACACAACCCATATTTCATAGATGTTGCTCTTAGATACTGATTAATCACAAGTCATCAATTTGGAACTATTAAATAGGTAGGCTATACATCATCATATATGTCAAATATTAAGCCAGTAAATTAAGATAGTCGCTATACCGTTATATCCATCGTCGTCTCTGAGAGAACGCGGCGTTAAGGCCCATGACACACTGGCTGCGTGGCGTGCGCGTCTCAGCTGAGTGGCGTCCGTTTTTATTTCGGCTCCCATGTTAACAGGTTAGAGCTTGCACACTGCCTGCGTGAAACGCGCGTCTCAGGCGCGGCATGAGCCGCGCGGAAAACGCGTGCATGCTAGAAATAGAACAGACGCCTATTTTTCACGCCACACGCAAGCGTGTTGGAAGCGTTTCCAGGCAAAATAGAATAGGAAAAGATGTTTGTATGTTATTTTGTACACGAATACATATTAATAAATTACATTTTGATGGTTGAAAGTCTAGGTTTTTACAAATTCTGATATAATTTAAAAATAAATAAATGATCAATTTTCAAATATTGCACCTGTCAATACAGAACGAAATATTCTGTAGTCTATTTTGCTGTCAATACTGCTGACAGTGTTTTTAGGCTTTATATTTATGCTTAACATGAGCTTCCACAACTCTCTCCCATATGTCGAACAAGGGTGATCCGTGTCAGCAGCGCCGCGCAACAGAAACGCCACGCTCACGCCACGCATCCAGTGTGTCATCATGGGCGTTAATGCAGCGACAGATGCTGAAAGCTCAGTCCGTTTCTACTTTCACTTTCCGGGAATGAGCGCGTTTACATGCACGTTATTAACCCGATTATGCTGAATAATAGTGCATCCAATCATACAACAACTATCTGGCATGTCGTCTACACATCAAAACACCAACTTTTGTATATTAAAACTGGCGACGTCCTGGCAAGATCCTTGATTAGTTTACTGGGTTTCGTTGCTAGAGAACGACGTTCTTGCCCGCCAGCCAGTACTTGTGACGTCACGTGCAAAGTATGAATTGGTGTTCTGACATCAGAGATGCCCATTTCATAGAATATGTTTTTTGTATCTACCTAACTGTTGCTGAATTCATTAGTAAGCATTTTAAGGATATGATCATTCAATTTTGAACACTCAACCTCAATTATTTCTAATGTTACAACAAAGCAGTAATAATAATATCATATTATATGCTATTTTTACAACACCAGTGTGCAATGTGAAACCAATGACATAACATAAGTTTATTTCAAACACATTTTTATCAATTTATTATTAATATTTTACATTACAAATAATTTCAGATTTCATAAAAGGTGTTCATTTAATATGAACAATAAATTTGTATTTGTGGTGTGGCAAGGGGGCGTGGCCTAGCGAAGTCTGTGACAGGAGAGAAGATTGGGAGACAGATGCGGCGTAAGTGGGTCAGGTGCAAATGACAAACACCTGTGTGTGGTTTCAGTGATTGGTGTGGGGAGAGTAAAAGCCACGACAAAACAGCAGGAGAAGGAGAATGACTGAGGACTCGTGGCGATCGGGTGAATGCACTGGAGAACTGCCGTTCGAGTGAATGTGTTGGAAGACTTTATTTGAACATTTGGCATTAAGATTTTCCACAATATGGATTTGGACTCACTTAAATATGCGGAATTGCAGCGCCTCGCTAAAGAAGTTGGAATAAAAGCGAATATGAAGGTATAAGTGATGCAGTACTGTTTGCATGCTGACAACCCATGTGTAACATTACTAAATGATCTGCATTATATATACAAGTCATTGTATATATTCCCGTGTTTTGTGTGTTTTTAGTAGGCCTAGTTGTTGGTTTGGTATATTTGAGTTTGCTGAATAGTCTAAGCTCTGAGAAAACGATAACGTTAAGCGCATCAGGATAAAATATAATATTCAGAATTAAACCGTGTAGCTGACTTACAGATTCAGTTAACATCCACAAATGAATATGCTGAAATGCCAAATAGCCTCTCCCTATGAGGATCCCTATCCCACTCTACAGATAAAGCGTTGTGAAATGTTCACACGGCCGCGCCGCTCTCAGTTTATCTGAATCTGTGAAAACAATGTGCACCACCTGTATGCATGCAGAGAGCACGCGCGCTGCCTGCACGACATCCAATAGCTGTTAGTCCCACGTTGTTTTGATTCGACAGCATCTAAGCAGGCACATTGCAAGATAACCAATGAAGCGCAACAAGCAACAACGAGCCAGTTGGCAAAATGATACCGAAGATAGTTTCGTTTGGCAATAAAAATTACGAGGTAGTCGACCTCGCTGGTCGAAGATTACAGGCGTTGCGACGTTCGTCTGTTATAGGGAAACTTCGTTTGAATAAACGAGCAGACACTGATTAGCTACCTGCTCTGTTTATTTAAAATTAACAGCAAGACAATCGTAATTACCTGTAAATTTTACAGTAAAATACTGGCAGCAGGGTTGCCAGCCAGTTACTGTATTTTTTACAGTAGCGTCTAATTTAATTTACAGAATTTTACTGTCTTCTCTGATTACAGTATTTTTTAAATTGTTGTATTTTTTTACAGTAAGTTACATGAATCTCTGTATTTGCTATATCTAGAGGAAGTATGTAAAATGCAGTATATACAATATATTTTCCTGATGTCTGAATATTAATGACTGGCAGCTGAATTTGAAATGTTAATTATTCATCAAATGCAAATTGTTTTTAAATACATTAAGTGTTGTATAATGCACAACTTAATTCCCCTATTACTTCACAAAACAAACAAATTATTCAACATCCTAATCTTGAAAAACAGGTCAACATTTGTTTAATTTATAACTTTAAAATATGCATGAAAAAAGTAATAAAACAGTGTATTTTGTATATTTTGATTTAATTTTATTTACAAACTTGTATTTTTCTTAAAAATGGACATGAAATTAAATATTTTTTAATTACTTGAAACAAATTAGCCGTCATGGCCCTTCACACAAAGAAGAAATACGCAAACGACATAAATTTAAAACCACAAGTTGACCAACATGATCATGATAAAATGGTTCTGAAAAACACAGACACGGATGAATTTTCACCTCTTCATTACCAGACAAACATATCCAAACAACAAGGCCCCAAGTGAGTCCAACAAACTTCTGATCAAAAATGTTGTATAATTCAGCTCCAGATGCTGTTCCATCACAGGATGCAAAGAGTGGCTAGAAATATTGAAAAGGACAATATATTAGATATATTACAAAACATAATGATACAGTCAGAGACAGATAGAGGGATGACAGATACAGTTAGAGACAGATAGAGAATATTAAAAGGTTACAATTAAAGAAAAAATAGATCTTTTTGTGTGTGTGTGTGTCTTACATTTCAGAAATTCCACTGATAACCCACCACTTTGCTGGGAAGAGTGGCAACATGTGGGTTCACTGCAACCTGTTTCTTCTGTACCATTTGCCCTGTCGTTTTAGATGGCAATTTTCCTCTCGACTTCTTTGTTCCTCTCTCCGGATTGATGCATACAAAGCACCTAAAGGGCCAGGAAACAGACAATATGTAATTAAGACTCATTAACTCAACAGATAATATATCTAAAGGCAAGTTCTGATATTGAATACATGTGTAAAATGCAGGTACTGAAGTTGTTAAGAATTCAATCATTACATTTAAATGAACTCCAAGGTGCCTCCTCCTGATTGAATATGTAATATGCAGTGAACAGTAGCAAGGCCAGACAGGAAGCTCGGCTGAATGCTCTCCTCACACACAACTTGGCCTTCAGTGTCCACTTGTCAAAGTGTCTCCTAGAACAATAGCACATGTGACAAAAGTTATTTTTTACTATACCATTTTTATTTTTCAGCTTTTTACATTTAAACTATATTTTAGTATTCAGAGTGCAGGAACTCTTTCTTTTAAATAAAATGAACAAAGGCATTATACAAACAATGAGCTAGTTACACACACAGAGTAGGCTATAGCTAATATATAACGTTATATATGTACTGAAATGTAAGGGATTTTTACACCGGCATATTAAACATGCGACAAAACTGGTATTACAGCACCATTCAAAATGTAGGCTAACGTTATATGACACACATCCTCTGTGAGTCTGACGCAAGGTTTTAGCAACGCCGTTTTAATTTCGGCGCCCATTTTAACAGATGACTTGATTTTGATTTGATTTACACCATAAAATAATCACGACGAAGTGTGCTGATCAACACGAAGCTCGTGTGAATACCGACTGTTGTCATTAAAGCATGTAATTCTTAACATAGGAGCCCATAGATCCCGATGAATGTGTGAAATACTACCGCGTCCGCGCTGCTGAAGCCCCGCGCAAGTCTCCCTCGCGACCCGCGGCCGGAGGATGTGTGATCCGGGGTTAAGTTACCAATATGAACCGCGAATATAACGTAACCTTCGCAGTCTACGAGTAACCCAACATGAAAAATAAGAAACTGAAATAATAAGTCACTTACCACAGAGTTGAGAATCACTCCTCTTGCCGCCGCCGACACAACCGTTGAAGATCACAATGCCTCTGAAGATTTGAAATTTACAGCAATATTCTGTATTTTGAATCAAACCGCCGCGCGACCCCAGAATGCATTGCAGTTTACAGCAATATGCTGTATTATTAGAAAACAGCCAGTTGCTGTAAAATAATGCTGTAATTTTTACAGCAATTCATTACAGTGAAGGCTTTGACAACTGCGCGCTTTGATCGGTCTACCGAATCATCTCCAGCAGTGGAGCCTCAGAAGCACCACTAACTCCGCCTCTGTTTCCCTCGTAAGCTGATATTAGTTTTTAAACATTCTCTGTGATAAAAAAATGTTTGTAAAAAATATTTTAATAACATGGTGTGGGCAGTTATAGAGTTCTAATGACGGTGTTCAACTATAACCGTCGGTCTCACGGTTCTATAACAACCGTCACAGCCCTAATGACATGTTTAAAAAAGTTTAGGCTAAAAGGACCCATGTCTATTTGAAAGTTAAACTGTTTTGCAATATGAGGTAAATACAGTAGAGGACTGAAGCTGCTGTGCATTGTTCTAGTTCAATATGCTGTTGAAATAGCCTACAAGCATTTTTTGTAATAAAAAAAAAATCTGTTTTTTACTGTATTTGATTGTCATTGTATAAAAAGAGGTTTAAATAAATACATATCTTACAGACATACATGATTTGTATACATTTTATTTCTGTGGTAAGAGGACTTGAAATGACTCGAAACTAAAATGGTAGGACTTTGGACTCGACTTGAGACTTGTTGGCTTTGACTTTTGACTCGACTTGGGACTTGCCTCATCTTTGACTCGACTTGACTCGGGACTCGAGGGCAAAGACTTGAGACTAAAGGTCCTTTCACACTGGACGCGATTTTGACGCACGAATAATTCGCGCGATAGTTTTATTTTTTGATCAGCTGTTTGTGTAATGAGTGCTTCCACACCGAACGCGAATGTGCTGCGGCGAAAAAACGAGTTTTATTTTTTTCGCTTCGATGTCGATTTTCTTTTTTACTTTTGCGGCGACAGAAAAGGCTTCAGCCAATCACATACAAGGAAACAAAGGCGAAGCTTGTTGACGCTTTGGCCGCTCTGACGTAGCAGCATTATGTGCGAGAGAAGAGAAGTGTCACAACATGAAATGTAAACTAAAAACAAGCAATACATTGAAACTAGAAACCTTTTATAATGACAGCATTTTTATATTGCCTATTCCGCATCTCAACGCACGCATACCCTATCATTTATGACATGACGTTGGGTTGTTTAGGGACCAGTTACAAAAGAACGAGGCATGGGATAAAATAGCTGGGAAAGTTGGTGTCTCCGGTGAGTTGATGAAGTGCGTGCTGATGATTTATAATATTTTTGACTAGGAGGGAAATAATTAATTTGGAATATTTTCAACATTCATGGTTGTGTGTTTCATATTATTTTTGCATGCATGTATAGGCCACACACCAGAACATGTGCGTAAATAAAGCAGAGCGGGGTGACGCTTAAATAGGCCTATAAAAAACTCAAAGAAAACGTCTCTGGTTACTTGCGTAACCTATGTTCTCTGAATAGGGAACGAGACGCTGCGGAAAGCGCAGTGGGATATCCTCTGGATGTGCCGATTGCCTGAAGCCCTATAGAATCACGCCAATTCATTGGCTGATGGCGCTCGCGCAAAGCTGGCTCCGCCCCGACGCTCTTACGTCGTAGCATGACGAACGCGCGCGCGCCATCCTCTCCTCAGATTTCTCTGCCGAAAAGAAGAACTGTCGGCAGCGCGAGGAGCTTGGCAGCGAACGCAGCGTCTCGTTCCCTATTCAGAGAACATAGGTTACGCAAGTAACCAGAGACGTTCTCTTTCATAGGTTCACTCAACGCTGCGGAAAGCGCAGTGGGAACGAAATACCAAACTCGCCAAGCTTAAGCGCTGCCATAACTGGTAACAGACCAAATAATAATAACCATGACCGGTTCAAGCAGATAGAACCTGGGAACCTGGAGTCATGTCAAGATCTAAATTATAGAACCTCACAAAGGTGTGCGGAGAGGACCAACCTGCCGCCACACAAATGTCTTCCAAGAGGGCCCCTCTAAAAAGAGCTTGAGAGGAAGCCACACTTCTGGTGGAATGTGCTCTGATGCTAAGAGGTGAAGGCAAACCACGCACCTCGTAAGCCAGCGAAATAGCATCTGTTACCCAGTGGGAAATCCTCTGCTTTGATGCCGCAAGCCCGCGGCGGCCAGCACCAAAACACACCAAGAGCTGGTTAGATTTCCTCCAACCGCCTGAGCGATCTACATACAACTTCAAAGAACGGACCGGGCAGAGTAGGTTAAGTTTCCTTTCTTCCTCAGAGGCAAAAGGAGGAGGGTGGAAAGCGTTAAGGTTAACAACCTGAGAGCGGAACGCCGTGGAAAGAACCTTGGGTACATACCCCGACCTTGGCCTCAAGGTAACCCTAACCAGGCCAGGAGCGAAGTCCAAGCATGACTCACTAATAGAGAGAGCCTGCAAATCCCCCATCCGCTTTAGTGAAGATAAAGCCAACAAAAGAGCAACCTTAAGAGTCAGAATCCGCTCAGGGGCTGACTCCAAGGGCTCGAAGGGAGCCTCTGTCAAACCCTCCAGGACGACTGACAGGTCCCACGAGGGAACACCAGGGGGGCGAGCCGGTTTCAGGCGCCTAACCCCACGCATGAAGGCCGAAACTAACCTCAGTTTCCCCAAGGGAATCTCATCTGATTCTCTATGAGCGGCAATAGCTGCGACATATACTCTGAGAGTGGTAGCAGCCGCTCCGGAAGCAAACTTTTCCTGCAGGAATTCCAGCACTGAGCCTACTGGGCAGCCAACTGGGTCCCTATCATGTGCTAAGCACCATGCCTCGAATACCCTCCACTTGGAGGAATACAGCCTCCTCGTAGAAGGGGCTCTAGCACTCGCAATGGTCTCCTGAACGTCGGTTGGGAGATCAAAGCTTAAAGTTAACGGCCTCTGATAGGCCAAACGTACAGCTTCCAAATGTCGGGGCGAGGATGCCATATCCTGCCCTGAAGCTGGGAAAGCAGGTCCTCCCTGACCGGGATCTCCCAGGGGGAGGATACCAACAGAGGGATCAGCTCCGAAAACCATGGCTGGGACGGCCAGAATGGGGCTACCAGAAGGAGGCGGACTCCGCTCTCTCTCACTCTGGACAGAACCGCCTGGATCAGCTTGATGGGCGGGAAGGCATAGAGTTTCTGCATCGGCCAAGGGTGGGCGAATGCATCTATCCCCAACGGAGCTGGAGGGCTCAGGGAGAACCAAAGCGAGCATTGGGACGACTCCTGAGATGCAAAGAGGTCCACTTCCGCTTTTCCGAACCTCTCCCAGATCAGGGCCACCGTCTGGCGGTTCAACATCCATTCCCCAGACCTGAGCTTCTGCCTCGACAGGAAGTCTGCTGCGAGGTTCAGAATCCCTGGGACATGAACTGCTCTCAGAGAGAGGAACTTGTCCTGGGACCACAGAAGAAGGTGACGCGCATGCCTGTCTAGGGTGCGCGAACGTGAACCCCCCTGTCTGTTTACATGGGACACTACTGCCATATTGTCCGTTCTGACAATAACATGGTGCCCTTCGAGGAAAGGGAGAAAGTGGCAAAGAGCCAGGAAGACAGCCCTCAGCTCCAAGCTGTTTATGTGCCATGAGAGGGTCTCGCCAGTCCAAACCCCACACGCTGGCCTGCCCTCGAAAACCGCTCCCCAGCCGGTCAGAGAGGCATCCGTCGTAACCATTTGACGACGGAATACCGCACCCATACCGACTCCTTTCTGAAGGAAGAGGGGGTCCCGCCAGATTGACAGGGCGCGAAAGCAACTGCGCGACACCTTCAATAGGCGAAGGGCTGGCCCCGTGGGCCGAGCCCCTGAGAGCTTCATCCACCACAGAAAAGGTCTCATGTGGAGTAGCCCTAGAGGTAGCACAGGGGAGGCCGCGGCCATAAGGCCCAGAAGTCTGCGGCAGGTGCTCACGGAAACATGCTGGCCTAGCGCAAAGCGGGACAGACATGTCTCCAGACTGGAAATCCGTGCAGGAGCCAAACGGGCCTGCATAAGAACGGAGTCCATGTGTACCCCCAAGAAAACCGTGCTCTGAGCTGGAGTAAGAACGCTCTTCTCCGTATTCAACCTCAAACCGAGAGACTGAATATGACGGAGGACAATGTCCCTGTGGTGAGTCACCAACTCTCTGGAGTGGGCTAAAAGGAGCCAATCGTCCAGGTAGTTGAGTATATGGATGCCCTGGAGCCGCAACGGGGCCAGAGCAGCATCCATACACTTTGTGAACGTCCTTGGCGCTAGAGCGAGGCCAAAGGGGAGGACCCTGTATTGGTATGCCTTCTCTCCAAAGGCGAACCTGAGAAACTTCCTGTGTCGTCGTACGACCTGGATGTGGAAATAAGCATCCTTGAGGTCTACTGTCACGAACCAGTGTCCCAGCCGGATATGAGATATGATGGCCTTCAGCGTCAACATTTTGAATTTCCCTTTGTAAAGAGAGAAATTCAACCGGCGAAGATCTAGTATCGGCCGCAGGCCGCCTCCCTTCTTCGGGACCAGGAAGTAACGGCTGTAGAAGCCCTGTTCGACTTCCCCCGAAGGAATCTCTTCTATCGCCCCCTTCAGCAGAAGGGATGAAATCTCCTGCTGTAGTACAGAAGCCTGAGCGGCGCTGTCGACTACTGTAGGAAAGACCCCGTTGAAGCAGGGGGGGTTGCGACAAAACTGAAGCGTGTAGCCGAGCCGAACTGTGCGAAGGATCCAAGGCGATACCCCTGGTAAACGCTCCCATTCTTGAACGAAATGTGATAGAGGGAGAGGAGTGTTGCAGTGCAGGGGACATACCTGAGATAGGGTGTCGCGCTGTCCGTGAGGAGGCGTGGTTGACCGTGGAGGAGAGCGCTTGGCGTCCTGACACGTACTGGGGGGTACCACCACCTGGATAGAAGTAACTGGGTCCGCCTGCTTCAGAGGAAAACGAACTGTGCCTCCGAGGAAGCGATTGGCGGGTATAACGTGCGCCGGGAGCGAGGGGAGAAAGCAAGACGCGTCTCCTTCCTCCTGCTCCGGACTGGGTGAAGAGAGTGAAACAGGACCTGCACTTCGAAACACACTGGGTGGCGAAGGTGACAAGGTTGGAGGAGGAGAGCCGGTTGGAGGAGGGCAGAAACGCTTGCGCGGTCTGTCCCAACCTCGTAGATCTGGTGCGGCTCTCCTCCTTCTGACCTGCGGGTCAGGAACGGCTCGAGGAGGCTGGAGCGGCCGATTTGTTGGACCGCTTCAGCTGAAGGCGCTTGTGAGGGCGCTGGCGGGGAAACGGACGACCTCGGGCTCCCCAGACCGTAGTTGGTGGGGGATGAGCCGGGTCATTCCTTCTAGTAGGGAATTCAACCCTATGAGCAGAGCGTTCTCGGGTCTGAGAAGGGGGAGGGTTGGAGTCTCTTGGCTCTCTATATCTCCTGGGCATAAACTGCCTGAGCGCCGCCGACTGAGACTTAGCGGCACGGAACTTCTCAACCACCGTGTTGACCGCTTCCCCGAAAAGACCTGAGTGGGAGATAGGGGCGTCCAGAAGAAAACTCTTATCCTTTTCTCTGATCTCCGTGAGATTCAACCAGAGGTGGCGCTCTGCGGCAACCGAGCCCGCCATAGAGCGACCTACAGCCCGAGCAGTATGTTTGGTGGCTCTTAGGGCCAGATCTGTGGCTTTGCGAAGCTCTTTGACAGCTTCGGGCGTCAGCCCCTCTCCTTCGTCCATGTCCTTAAGGACGTCCGCTTGGTAGGCTTGAAGGATGGCCATGGTATGCAGGGCCATGCCTGCTTGACCAGCCGCCATGTAAGACTTCCCAATAAGGGAGGAAGTAGTCCTACAAGCCTTGGAAGGAAGGAGGGGACGCGACTTCCAGGACGGTGCAGACGACGGGGCGAGGTGGTTAGCCAGCGTGTCCTCGACCGCTGGAATAGCGGAATAACCCTGCTCCACAAAACCCACAAGGTTAGTGAAGTCAGCGGCTGCCGCATTAGTTAGGCGTGCGGAGAAAGGCTGCTTCCAGGATCTGGAGATCTCGTGATGCAGATCGCTGAAAAAGGGCAGCTTTCTTCGCTCTGGCCTAGAATTAGGGCCACTAAGGAATCTCTCGTCGAGTTTGGACGATAGAGACTCGCGGGGCTCAACAGGCCAGTCTATAGAGAGCTTCTCTGTAGCGCGCGAAAGCACGTCAACAAGCTCAGTGTAGGCCGGAGTAGGCCGCGCGTCCTGGCCGCTAGGCGGGATAACGTCATCAGTCAAAGCAGGCCCGAAATCCTCGGAGTCGGAAGCTGCAGTGTAAATCACATCATCCAGACCGAAAGAAACCGATTCGCGGGCTCCCGGGCTGGGGCATAAATAATCATGCGCGAATTCAACCGCGCCACGTGCGTGCTCGGGGGAGGGAGGGAGAGAAAGGGCGAGGCCCGTCTGCTCGTACT
Organism: Gila orcuttii; assembly: GCA_026230005.1. Taxonomy (NCBI): domain Eukaryota; kingdom Metazoa; phylum Chordata; class Actinopteri; order Cypriniformes; family Leuciscidae; genus Gila; species Gila orcuttii. Next base: position 50,173,271 of record JAPDVR010000009.1, on the reverse strand, counting down.
CAATATCCTCGAGCTCAACATCCGAGCCCCAGGCCGCGGATCCACGAGAGGCCTCAGCGGTCTCGGGAGCGCGACGGGGGGAAACGAATGACTCCTTCTCAAAAACCGCGAGTCTAGAGCGGAGGGTTTTGAGAAGGAGATTGTCACAAAATTTACATTTTGACAATCCTAATACAGCCTCACGCGCATGCGAAAAACCCATACATTTAACACACTTACTGTGAGGGTCGTCGTTCGAAATGAAACGAACGCATGGCGGAGAACAGCGTCGATAATCCATGACACTTCACTGTAAGGAGAACAGAGTTCCACTTATGCCAGTCGCTGAAGTGTTGAGACGAAAGCTGTAGTTGAATTAGAAAAATTCGGGCTCAGAAAAAACCGAACGAAGGGAAAGATGTGACCGCTTCGTGAAGGCAGAGAAATCTGAGGAGAGGATGGCGCGCGCGCGTTCGTCATGCTACGACGTAAGAGCGTCGGGGCGGAGCCAGCTTTGCGCGAGCGCCATCAGCCAATGAATTGGCGTGATTCTATAGGGCTTCAGGCAATCGGCACATCCAGAGGATATCCCACTGCGCTTTCCGCAGCGTTGAGTGAACCTATGAAAGAGAACATACGTTTCATATATAGCTACGTTTAAATAATATAATGCTATTTTTTTATTTAATCTATGTTGATGATCTATATGAAAAGGGAACCGCATGAGATGAGTAAGGATCATAAGATGCCCAATATATCGAAAACATTTGGAATGGGTCAGACATAATTTTGACCACTAAGTTTTGTTTTGTAGAAAGCCTTTCTTTAAAGTGAATTTCGTTTTGTATAAATTGTATCTTAATTTTAATCAATGTTTCATCAACAAATTGCCTGGATTAATAGGAATAAGAAGCAAATATAGTAGACAATATAATCAGGACACGGAGGAGCCGGCGAGTGAACTGGAGCGCGTCTCATACCGAAAACTGACAGAAAACACTTTATTAATAAACAATTCAAATGTTTAATACATAATCCTTACTTTGGCCGGTTCTTTGTGGCAAAATTTTAGCTACTTTACAAGATTAGCATAGGCCTACTCCCCTTCAGACTCTCTGTTCTTTAAGATTGGGTGCACACAAAACCTTCTTTTCTGTCTTTTAAAGAAAACGAAAAGCTCGTCTTCACTGGATGATGATGATGATGATGAAGTGTCCGTGTCGGCGCGAAAGTTTTGGAATGTTGAAGCTCTGAACGTCGCAAATTCGCGTCGCGGCTGATGTGAATGGTTTTAACGCGAACTATTCGCACGCGAACTATTTGCTTTTCCGTTTCGTTTTTTCGTTATGCGTCCGGTGTGAAAGGGCCTTTACTTGTGACTTGCATAACAATGACTTTGTCCCACCCCTGCTATTTAGTGACCAGAAGCGAGCTAGCCAGCTAGTTTCCAGCTAACAACGTTGGCAGAACGTTTAACAATTATCTGCGTGGACTAATACGTTATGGGGACAATAACTTAATATGTTGAAAATGCACAAAACCACTTCGGTATCAGAGCACATCGACAAGTCTGTCATAATAAAAGAGAAACGCTTGCCTCTTGTAACCTCTTATTTGCAGCGTACGTGATGTGAAATCTACTAAGTTGTTTTCTGAATATAGGTGTTGTGGCATTTGCATGTGTGTTCTGAATTTGGAGGTGTTTTCTGAATATGTAGTTGTGGCGTTTGTATGTGTTGTGACCCTTCTCGGCCACCGTAATAAATCGCTCGTATAGGAACTGTTGTGAGATGCACACAGAGTGACTTTTTATTGCATGTGAAAAGAAGGATGCTAAAGTTTGAGCTGACTCACAAATACACTCTTACACAACAACTTTTCCTCTTCTCAACATGGACTGCGTGTCCCGGGGGCGGTTTATGTACATTTTAGGGTTGCTGGTGTCACTAACCCAGGAGGAATGTCGTGTAGTCCCCACCAGCCGTTTGTTGTAGTCCTTTTTCTTTAGAAGCAAATATCTCCCTTTGCTTTGAACTTTGAGCGCTGTAACTTTGCAGATGTTTATGCTCAAACAGCAACATTTCACACTAGCTAAAGTTAGAAAAGTGAAATCATACTTTACCACCCCTTTAAAAACAAAGTTGGCCAAGCAATACTGTACAAAGATGTCATCAGTGACTTTGCCTCCAGAAAAGCTAGGAAGGAAAGTTTGAGGACAGTTGAGAAATTATATTTTCAGTTTTCAACAATAATTGTCATTGTTGACTGTTTTGAGACAGTTTGTTTTTAGAAGTTTCAAAGAGTTAGTAAGAGTAAAGTAAAAGTTACACTTTTTAAAAACAAAAGTGGAGTACTGACGCACTTTCATTATTGAAGTATCTATTTTTTTGTAACTTTCTATTAATGTTTGTGTATGTCAGTTTTATTTTTTTGTTGAAGTTTGCACATTTGCAAATTTATTTAATATGTTTTGTGACAGTTTTTTTTTCAAGAAGTTTCAAAGTGAGTAAAGTTAAAACTCTTTTATTCAAGCATCTATTTTTATGCATTTATTTTGTATTAATACATAACCTCACTATTTTGATTTATAATGTAACTTTATAGCATGACATTTGTGTCATTAATCGTAGAGCAAAGGTGACTCCGCGTGGTGGGAGGTGGCGCAACACACACACACAGAGGCAGGATTTGAACTCTTACTTTGTGGCTGTATATTTTCTATTTTCTAAATGCTCTGTTTTGATTGCTTTTAGGCTGAAAAACTACTGAAAGCTTTAAAAGAGCACTTCTCAAAACAACGACAGCAGCAGACATCGGAAAATGTGAGTAATATCTTTGTTTATTGTCAAACATGATCTGTTTGAAATGTGAAGACTTGTAATAACAGAAGCAACACTGCATTGTTTGCAGGGGAATGATGTAGCCGACGCGCATGACGATGCTGTCCCGCCCGTTGATGAGCAAAGCGTGCACACGGGAACGTTTGTGACCAAGCCCCGAGGAAAAAGATGCACTTTCATGAGAGAGATCAGTGACTCTCCACCGGAGGTGGGCAGTAATGAAGTACATTTACTTCGTTACTTTTTTTTGAGAAATTGTACTTTTAAGAGTAGATTTAAATGTGGGTAATTTTACTTTAACTCGAGTACATTTCTAATGAGAAAACTGTACTTTTACATTTACTTACCTCTCTTTACTTTACGCATTTAACAACATGTATTGCATTGAAATGGTTTATTCCAAGCGTGCTGTATCTTTTTTATGGGCATGAGCGATGCTCAATTCAAAAATGAATCACTCTTGAGTCGATTCTGTTCAAAAACTCCATCAAACTAGTTGGCAGATCTGTCGACGATCGGTTCGCGAATCAGTTTGAATGATCAGTGATTTAGTGCATGCAGGAAACTAAACCGAAGCGCTTTCAATTCACACTTGACTCGGAGTCGTAACATGGCAAGCCATTTTAGCTTAAATTGTACCCAGCGTTACTCGTCGTAGTTGCATTTTTACTAGTAACAATTACGATTAGAGAGCTTTACAATTCTTACTAGTAAGAATTCAATTAGAGATCTCTACAATTACGACGAGTAAGGCTGGGTACAATTTAAGCTAAAACAGCTTGCCATACGTAACAAGAAAATTTTAAGAACATCAAGAGCGTTGGATGAAGTGGCGTGGACTGGTGAGAGCAAATCTGCAAATGCATCATGTTTTTGCCAGCCATGAAGATCTTTATTAGTTGAACATCTTGGTATGCTTTGTGAATGAATGATTCATTTCATTCAGGTAATGCATTTTACAACCAAACATATTAGCCACGATAGCACTACTACAAAGTATGACATCCTTTTTTTGGACATATACATAAATTTATAGGCTACATTAAGCTACCATTGTCCACAGTTTATGAAATGAACACTCGTGGTAATGCGTGAGCAGTGGCGTGCGAACTCGACTTGAAAAATGCCTTTGCCTTTCTTAGACACAGTTAACCAGTTTAATCATGTTTGCAGAAATATACATTTGATTACGTTTTGGAGAACAGACAGAAGAAGATCTGTCTGTGCATTTGATCATTTGTGTTCAGTAGTGGTCATGAGCACGAAGAGTTTTAAGTCTTCTCTGTGTCAGTGGTTCCCTTTACATGCATTTGAATGCAAAACTCTGCAGAGTCACTTTATTTCGACATTGTCTAATAATCCAAATGTAGTTGTGGTTTTCGGGCTACAGATCGCAGAAATAATGGTTGTCTCTTCTGTTTTTGTTGCAAAGATAGCCTATCTAATTATGATAATAGTCATTTAAATTAAAGGGGTGGTAAAATGGCATTTTCACAAGATGTAAAATAAATCTCTGATGTCCCCAGAGTGTCTGTGTGAAGTTTTAGCACAAAATACCCCACAGATATTTTTATATAGCATGTTAAAGTTGTCACTTTTTGAGGGTTAGCAAAAACGCACCGTTTTGTGCCTGGCCCTTTAAATGCAAATGAGCTGCCTCAGAGGGCGGGGTTTCAAGAGCTGTTGTGTGTTAGCAGAGCGATTACCTCACGCAGACACACTAAAATGACAAACTATCCTGCCTTTAATGTTAAAACAGAGTCAAACAAAGATGGAGAGACTTGAGAAGAAGTGACAACATGTAGAATGCAACAGGACGTCTCTGAATGGTTAGTTGATGAATTTATGTTGCTGATGTGGAGTTAACTATCTTCAATTAGCATATTCTGTCATGATAATCTATAAATCTCTCGTATCGGAACTGTTGTGAGATGCACACAGAGTGACTTTTTATTGCATGTGAAAAGAAGGATGCTAAAGTTTGAGCTGACTCACAAATACACTCTTACACAACAACTTTTCCTCTTCTCAACATGGACTGCGTGTCCCGGGGGCGGTTTATGTACATTTTAGGGTTGCTGGTGTCACTAACCCAGGAGGAATGTCGTGTAGTCCCCACCAGCCGTTTGTTGGAGTCCTTTTCTTTAGAAGCAAATATGAAGCTTGGTTCATTATATCGCAATATTGGCCTCAATAATCGCAATGACATTTTCCCCAATTCGTGCAGCCCATATATATATATATATATATATATATATATATATATATATATATATGATCCGAAGTAACAAAGTATCCAATCAAAAAACTAATCAAGTTACTCGAGTAACTATGATTTTTACTTTGAGTAAATATTTCTATTAGTCCTTGTGCTTTTACTTGAGTGCAGTTTTTGGAGACTCTACCCACCTCTGCTCCCCACCTGTAACTGCTCCGGTATACACGAGCATATGAACAGATCTTTAATTCTAATTTATAAACGTTATGTAAATGTTTTTAATATGAGACTGAAGAAAAGCAGGCACAAGAGGAAAGCCGAATGGGCTCCAAGAGAAGGAAGGTGTTCTCAGCCAAGAACACACAGACTCTGATTCCACTGGAAATCTTCATTAAAGAGGACACTGTGCAGAAAGCTCTAGAATCTGGGAAAACCAATCCAGACTATGAAGATGCTTCTACAGAGCAAAGTGTGAAAGGTGAGGCTTGAAGAATTATACTCAATTTCCTGTAATATTCAAATGACCGTTTCTTGTTTGGATGCTGTTCCGTCAGAATACCAAATATTCTGAGCTCTGCCCTTCAGTAATGCATTTGCAAATCTCCTTTTCCCAGATTTAAAAAAGACCCATGAGGCTCATTTGAAAAAGTTGGAGTCCATCGATTCTTATGTGCAAAGGATGAACAAAGAAATAGAGGTGATCAAGAATTCAGTCAAGGAGCTGAAGGTAACAATGACCTAGGGTTATTATTAGCATTAACTAAAACTATTAAAGCTTTTTTTGTTGTTAATTGAAATAAGGCTAAAATATAAATATTAGATGAAAACTGAAGTTAAATTTGGCAACTTACTGAAAATATTTGAAATAAGTTGATGCACTAAAATCATGAACACATAAAGGTAAATGTAAAGATTAATAGATGCTAATTCAAAATTTGAATTAAACCATAATAGTAACAAAAAAAACACTAGTTTGGGCATTTGGGAGTTTACACTATTTTGAGTTCCAAGGGTTTTATTTATTAGTGTTTATATATTTATTTATTTTTGTAGCTTTAGACAATGTCAGAAAAGACGCTGAAGAAATTGGTCGAGGCAAAGACTCAAACTGTAAGTCACCAAACAACTATCAGCTGTCAGGATTCACTTTTTGAATTCGCACATGTCCTGATCATAAATTTGTCAATTTTTTTAATTAAATTGGCATATGAAGACTTCAGATGCAAAAGCCTCGAAGTCATGTTATAAAGTTTAATATAACATTTTTACCAAGCTCCTATAGGTTTCTACCCAAGTACCGTCATTTCTGAATGTGCTGAGGCTGGGATTTAGTGAGTTTGAAGTGAAAGTATTTGATGAACGTATACTATGTGCGGAGAGCATTCACTCAATATCTCATTTTTGACAGCGGTGGCTTTTAGAGGCTTTTGCATCGCAGTGCTTCATATATCTTTTTTAAAACTATGGAAAGAAATCTCACATCTTGTTAAATGACAGTTGTATTGTGTCTGAGTCAAACAAGTTTATTTCTGGAAGAGGTTGACCTGAATCATAAGCAAGCTTTGGTATTGTCTCCCATTAGAAGGATCCTTCTAGCCGAGCATCTCTCTTCAGTCCTGGAGTGCCAGAAAGACGCAGGCTCACTCCACAGACTGCCAAGCAAGTCTGCATTGAAGGACAGCGCCACCTTCAGGCCAACCATCCTCACCACAAATAAAATCAATGTCAGGTAAATGCATCTGTATGCTTTAATCCACTTACATTTATCATGCTTTTAGTATTGAGATCAAGTTAAATATCGGTTCTAAAGCCGAGCATTGACAAATAAAGTGACTTTTCACTTAACTGCTGCATTTTTGTCTCTAGGTTCTCAAAGGCCACTCACGATAACGAATACGAGCTGGAGTATTTACCAGAGAATGCTCGTATGTCTCCTCTTGTCCATCTCACCTACACACCGGGGGGGAAATCTGATGTTCATAGTGTCAATGCCATCAATAAAACACCAAGTGTCAACGCCATCAATAAAACGCCCGGTATGGGTAATGCCATTGTGTTGCACTAATCATTATTATAACTGATTTTATTAAGCATTGGTTTCATTTGTTAGTGTTTGCAGGAGTTACTCAGTTTGTTTTTAAAGGGAACCACAGCATGTCAGTCACACCTGGTTCCACCAACAAGAATAGATTTGATCTGAAGGCCAGCCTCTCTCGTCCACTCACCTACAAACCACACAAAGGTTTGTCCACACTCAGACATATATAATGTAATGCCTGGGACTGTGTCAGGCACTGCTTTCTTGAATTGAAACTTGAATCTGCTTGCTATTCATTGTCTTTAATTTCTGCAGGAAGACTGAAGGCTTTCGGAGCTGCACAGGAGAACGCAGAACTAAAGGAATCTCAGACCGTTCCTTCACACCAGAAGATCTATAAACGGCACCAAGTTCAAACCAGGTTAGATGCTTATTTTGGTTATGCATTGAGAGATGTAATACTGTTCAAAAGGTTGGGGTCAGTAAGAGTTTAATTTAGCAGGGATTCATTAAATCGCTCAAAAGTGACAGTAAAGGGAGTTCTAATGTTTCTATATTTTTAATTTAAAAAAAAAATGCTGTTAATTCCAACATTTTATATATATATATATATATATATATATCACTGTTGCCATGAAAACATTAAGCAGCAAAACTGTTTTCAACACTGATAATAAGAAATGGTTCTTGAGCACCAACTCAGCATATTAGCATGATTTCTAAAGGATCATGTGCAAATTCTGCTTTGCCATCACAGGAGTAAATTACATTTTAAAATAGAATAGAAAATAGTTATTTTAAATGGTAATTTTTTATAATTTAAATAAATGCAGCATTTGTGAACATGAGACTTCAATAACTTAAAAAAAATCGTACTGACCCCACTTTAAACTAGCGTGCATTTAAATTTGATCTTTCTCATAGACTGAAATAACTTTCTCATTGAAGCTTTGCCTTTTTTAACCTTCAGAGAGGAGGAATGTACTAAGCACACAGTAGACCGAAAGCAGAAGAAAGAGAATATGGTTGGTTCCAGACGAGGCCTGCTCATGGACGAAATCCATTGTTTTTTCTGTTTTGCTATGTTAGACGCTCCCTGTACATGTTAACTTTTTGAATGACAACTCTTTTTGTCCCAGTATAAATGTAAACATTCATAAATCACTTAAAACATTGGGTTAGTCCTTCGTGTGGTAATGTTTTTGTCTGTATATTTATGTATGTGCTAAAGATATCAGCGTGCAAAAAATACATCCAATGATTTTTATTTATTTTTTATAAAGTTTTTATTAATAAAACGTTGGTGTCTTTGATTGCTGAATCCTCTTTAATCCAATTAGACCTCAGGGTTTCTCTTGTAAAGCTCATATATGCAAACTGTGTGGGCAAGGTTGTTACACAGACCAATGAAGTCAATCTCCAGCTGAAATGGACCGTCTGCTTTGTCCCCCAGTGTAAAACCAATACTCTTTACCTAAGAGCACACAAACAAGTTTTGAATCTGAGGTATGATGAATTTGCACAACAATGCTCTCATAAATGTATCAGAGCAGTGGCGGATCTAGAAAATTTTACATGGGGGGGCAAAGGGGTGGCAAGAGGTCTTGGCAGGGTGGCAGGGGTAGACGGTGGGAATCCCTGTGTGAATAGCTTTAACAAAACAAACACAAAAACACAGTTATTGTTTAATCATGCACTTACACACTACAAAGGTTTTTAATTCACAACAGGAATAAGCCCAGTGCAGTGTTCAAACAAAACAAAACTGTGCATCTTTTAAAAAGTAAAAGTATAAAAAGCTAAATGAAAATATATTAAAAAGTACAATAATTGTGTCCAAGGACTTTTAGCCTTAATGGTTAGGCTCTAGCTACTTTCTTCAACTACTCTTGCCTGCGAAAGTCAATATGTGAAAACCTCTGGTTATCCTTGTATAACATTACACTGTAGGGCCATGTAGATAATAATAGCCTATATAACAAATCTAAAATCAGAAAGATTTATCACATGCACACACACCAGTTATGTTTAGACTACTTAATATAATAATCCTAATTGTATTTGTTATTTCCCCAGTTGTAACCTGGTTTCATTGCTGTGATATCTGAGAGGAATTGGATTTGCTTAGCTAATCAAATGATCGATCTCCTAACTGGCACTGTATTGTGTGTTGTAACGTAACGGCGACCATCAGTAAACGTTATGGATACAAACAATTTATATTTTTTATTAAGCTGTACTTGTCTTTACTAAAATCAAAATTAGGCTAATCAAAGTGAAGAGTGCTCTTACAAATCACGAGGGAGCGATTTGACCGCTGATTTTGGCTAACGTAATAGACTCGCTGTTTTTGCTGATGCTGAATCGTCTTTAGCATGTATAAGTTAAACGTGTGTTTAACTACACCTGGGGAAACTCACTTCACCTTCAGAGGCTCTGGGGCAGCTCAGTCTCTCCAGTCGGGTTGCAGAGCCACCGCACCGCAGCAGACTCGCTGTGTGTGTGTGTGTGTGTGTGTGTGTGTGTGTGTGAGCCAGACTGAGCGAACGGCGCTCTGCGCGTTTGAATCAGGGACGTACTAAGTATTTGAGGGGGAGGGGGCTTTAATAAAAATTAAATTGTTCACTTTTGGTAAATGTATCGTTTAGTTCACTGTTTTGAGAAGCTTGCGGGTTGTTTTTACAGGTACAGTTTTTGGATCATCAAAGTTAGGGGGGCAGCTGGGGGGGCAAGGCTCTAGAGTGGGGGGACACCTGCCCCCCCCCCCCCCCCCCCCCCTTGCCCCCCTGTAGATCCGCCCCTATATCAGAGGAAATAAAGGATTAATGATTAGATGCTCATATCAATTATTAGGTAAACTGGTTAGATAAGGTCAGCATGACTTTTTCACCAGAGGACATGCTGGTTATCCTGTGTTCTTCCCTGACTGGAAAGGAAAAAATTGGAGAATGGGATCTGTAAGATGGTGATGATTTTACAGTTAACCCTTTATGGGTCAAGTAACCATATTTAGTCACTTCTGCACACATTTAAAATGCCCTCCCCCTGTCTCCATTTGGAGTTGTAGAGTCATATGGTTTTCTCTCAGCCAATCAGGGGAGATGAAGCTATCTGACAGATATTGACATCAAGGCATCTGACCAATCAGCAGTGGCCTGGAGCACCTCAAACACAGTCATCTTGCAGAAATCATAAATATTGCTTTTTTTAACCTGGCTTCTCCCACAGCTATAGTAATAACATCATAACTAAACATGGTAAGTTGATGTAACTCACAAATTATCTGGTTGAATAGTTGTGTTAAAGATTAAGATTGTTTTTATTTGCATAGCATTTGTAAAAATTAGCTTAATGTTTGGCTGAAAACTAAAGGCCCCATATTTGATCATATGCCCCTTTCACCTAAGTGGCACAAGTGTCCATTTTTAGACATATGCCTTATGAATGTATGTTTTTTTATTATAGGTAAATGGCATACACAGGTGCTTATTGTTAGTGTGAGGCCTATACTGTGTGAATTGATTTTAATTACTAAATATAGGTTTGTGATAAAACACAATTCTGAGCAAATATAAGTGGTACTAACAATAATTATAATTGTATTTTCTGTTTTTATTGTGTTTTTATATTTTCAATGTCAATACTCTTTTCCCATTAGATCTACATTACACTGTTATTGTTTCTCTCAACAAATAAATCAGAGTTGGTTTAATATTGACTAAGCATATTCCTTTTGCAGCTGTCTGCTTGGCTATTTTATGGGAAGAGGGATACCATTGTTGTTCCCGTAAACCCTGCCATCAGCGATGATGATAGCTCAGAGGAAGAAGACAGATACCTCAAGACATAGATGTCTCTAAATAAATGTTCCTTGCAGTTTGTGCCTATAATATATAAATGTTCCTTGCAGTTTGTGTGTTTTTCTCATATTTTGTTAAAATTCACTCTCGGTAATTTATTTTACCAAGACAGGCAAGTGCTCATATATGGTCACTTCATTGACCTTGATTTGCAATACAAAGATTAAAAAAAATTGAGAATTTTTTTTTTTTTTTTTTTTTTTTTAAATGTCCTGTAACATCCCCCATTAGCTTTCTGAGGTTAAAATTTAGAATTTCCAAATATTTCAATGAGTGCCCTATAAAGGGTTAACAAGCAAGAGATCTGGGCCGTTCAAAAGTTTGGGGCATACTATGATTTTTTTAAAAAAATTTTTAAAGAAGTCTCATGCTCACCAAGGCATTTATTTGATCATAAATACAGTAAAAACAGCAATATTGTAAAATCTTAATAAAAAAAATATTTCAATTAAAGCTGCGTTTTCAGCTTCATTACGCTTCAGTGTCACATGATCCTTCAGAAATCATTCCAATATGCTGATTTGGTTCTCAAACATTTATTATCAGTTGAAAACAAATGTTTTTGTAGAAACTGTGAAAAAACACCCATACAATACCGTTCAAATGTTTGGGGTTAATCATACTTTTAAAAAAAGAAAATTCATACTTTTATTCAGCAAGGATGCATTAAATTGATCAAATGTGACAAATACATTTGTAATAAATGAATTCTGTTCTTTTGAATGCTCAATTCATCAAAGATTTTCAGATTTTTTTTTTTTTAAATCAGTTTTCACGAAAATATTAAGCAGCACAACTGTTTTCAACACTGATAATAATCATAAATGTTTCTTGAGCATCAAATCATCATATTATAGTGATTTCTGAAGGATCATGTGACACTGAAGACTGGAGTAATGATGCTGAAAATTCAGCTTTGATCACAGCAATAAATTATATTTAACTATAAAATATATGTATTAAAATAGAAAACATTTATTTTAATATTTCACAATATTACTGTTTTTCTTTATTTTTGATCAAAAAGATGCAGCCTTGGTGAGAAGAGACATTTTCAAAAACATTTTTTAAAAATTACTGACCCCAAACTTTTGACCGGTACTATAAATCCAAGATTCTGTCTAAACCATGTTTTCATGTCATTTGTGTCAGTTTAATGCACAATAGAAAATATAATTTTGAAAGGAACGAGTCGTTATTTTACAAATTCATTTAAACTTTTTCATCCAAGCTATTCTCATTAATAACCTTAATCCTCACTGAGAAAAAAAGCCTGCAGAAAGCTCAGTCTTTATTTATTATTAAACCAAGCAGACAGCAAGAAAAGAACTGAATAAGACATCTGAAATGTGATGAATAAGTAATCAGATTATGGATCAGAGATGTACTGACCAAAGGTTGTTAGGAGCGCAGAGTACAGTATCCACTGTATCGAGTTTCTCCAACACGAGGAGGTGTGGAGTACAAAGACCCGTACAGAAAACACGTGGTGTTGTTCTTTCCCAGTTTGCTGTATGCCACACTATACCTCCCAGTTTCATGATCAATGACACGACCCACTGATCGAGACTCTCCGGCCCACAGAACTCCCACTGGACACGGGTCTGTTCCAGCATGTGCTCTAGTCTGTTATTATTAGGGCCCAAGCCCTGAAAGGGTGAAGTCACCCTCTTAATCAGCCTTATCTTTACCTGATTTGTTTCACAATTTGTCAGAATAATGGCAAGACACGACAGATGTAGACCTGCATAAAAAAACACTTGGTATCTTAATGTTACCATGGCAACGCATTAAACTTTAATATTCTTTTTGGATGCTTTTGAGGCTTTTAACATGCTTCAAATTGTATGAAACTCAACATGCACATAAGAGATATTAGCCAGTAAACGTGCAAAGTCTCAGAAACGGGCGTGGTGGAGGGGCTCAGTAGCGCCACCTTTTGACAAAAGTGGGGGGGGGGGTTACTTTTACCTACAGTCACAAAACTTGGTACTTATATTGTTCTCATCAAGCCGGACATCTTTCTAATTTACAGTCATTAGCTCCGACCAACAGGAAGTCAGATATTTTGGTCTGAATGTGGATTTTATGCAAAATCAGCCTCTGAATTTTTACCCACTCCTCTTAAGTGGTTGATTTTATTTCCACCAAACTTTTTCAACATGATGAAAATACATTAGAGATGCTAAATTGTGAACGAATATTGAATATCTCAAACGGTTTTGCTATGGCGAGGGATTAAAGGCATGTCAAAAAAGGAAGCAGGAAATGTCTCCTATCTTCTAAAGATGTAATTGTACACCATTTAAATTATTCAAATATTAGAACTAAACCCATTTTATTCTGTTTTTTTTTTTCAATTCAAGAGGTATGGAAAGTTAAAAACAGGCTATTTAGTGCTATTTGGTTAAACAAAAAATCATACATAGGGCTATACTGCCCTCTTGTGTTAAAAAATGCCAAAAAATAGTACATAAGACTTTATATATAAATATATTAGGTATGTGACTGCGAGGATATTTTCCCACCGGTTAATCGACGTGTGACACCGGCGAGGGCTTTTAAATACGGACGTCCGCACGGACATTGGTCATGGTGGCGCTCGCAGAGCTCTCGGATGAATTCCTATGGAAGTAGAAATGAACTAAAAAACGTTCGCTCTGTTCTGCTCGGTCCTCGCCGTGGACGCGCACCGTTATTCAATGCCCGTGCGGCCGTTAGTTTCACTTTCATTTTAAAATTAGCGCCTTTTCGGGGGCCGATTGCTTGAATTATGAGTTCAATAGCCTATTATTCTTCATGCCAGAGCCATTCCACCGAAAGGGTGACATTCCAGTCCCCTGGACATTATATGTATAAAATTGCATGAAAATTAACTCTAAAATACATTTTATTATTAAAGGGATACTCCACCAGTTTTTCTTATTAAACTATGTTATTCCCTTAACTAAGACGAGTTGATACATACCTCTCTCGTCTCAGTGCGTGCACTATATCGCTCTGTATTGCCGCAAAACTATGTTAGCACTTAGCTTAGCCCATGTATTAAATATGGGCCAAGCAGAGAAGCGACCAAAAACTTCCACGGTTTTTCTATGTAAACACAGTTACTCGAGTAGTGTAACTTGACCTGGGCTGGTGACACAAAATAAACCGTTGCGCTTTTCTAAGCGTTTAAAATTGATGACTATATTGTATGGCGGAATACCATAACAAGTGCTTTTGAGCACTTCGACTTGGCGCAATAATATCTTCACTCGTGAAAAGTCCTCTTACCGGCTCCCGCTTCCTCTCCCCCTCCCTCTGACATTTCAGTCAATACAACCAACGTGACATGCACCGGTCTTTCGCCAGCTCCGGTCTGTTCTGGATCATATCTTTCTTGCCTCTCACGGTCCATAAGAGCTAATTTCTCCTCCGTGTACTCGGGTTCAAACAGATATGGCTCTGGGTCTGCTACAAAGAAGTCATAATCATCTACAAAGTCCGCCATTGCAAATGATCTGCAGTTTGCTAATAGCACAGGTAGTAAAAGTCACGTTGGTTGTATTGACTGAAATGTCAGAGGGAGGGGGAGAGGAAGCGGGAGCCGGTAAGAGGACTTTTCACGAGTGAAGATATTATTGCGCCAAGTCGAAGTGCTCAAAAGCACTTGTTATGGTATTCCGCCATACAATATAGTCATCAATTTTAAACGCTTAGAAAAGCGCAACGGTTTATTTTGTGTCACCAGCCCAGGTCAAGTTACACTACTCTAGTAACTGTGTTTACATAGGGAAAACGTGGAAGTGTTTGGTCGCTTCTCTGCTTGGCCCATATTTAATGCATGGGCTAAGCTAAGAGCTAACATAGTTTTGCGGCAATACAGAGCGATATAGTGCACGCACTGAGACGAGAGAGGTATGTATCAACTCGTCTTAGTTAAGGGAATAACATAGTTTAATAAGAAAAACTGGTGGAGTATCCCTTTAAGCAAAAAAAATTATAATTAAAAACATTCATAAAAACTACATAGAACACTAAAAAAATAGCATTTTCTGCATGTCCCCACTCTCTATCTCTAAACTTTACCATGAAATATGATTAAAATCCTTCAGAAATCTTTTTTTTTTGTTGCATTGTTGTGTGACTTTATATCCAATCTATGCTGTAAAACGTTGTTTTTTTTTTCATGAGAAAAAAATATTTTATCTAATATTTTAGATAAAATACACATTTTAGTCGTGTCCTGGGGTTTTCACTCAGTCCTGTTACCCTAACACATCCCCCCCCTCTGAAAAACTTGGAATATTCCACAAGACACATTTTCAACAGGAAGTTGCATCATCTGGATCTTCTGAAGGCAATGGGAAGACCACAAAGTAAGTCCTCTGATTTCTGTATAATTGATGAAATTGTAACTGTTACTATTTTTTTTTTTCTAAAAAAAATAAAGTTAAACCACTGTTTTTTACTCACATGTACCCTACTCACTACTCTGCTCCTAATGTGTGTGCACTTACTTGGATGGGTTAAATGCAGAGGTCAAATTCCAAGTATGGGTTACCATACTTGGCCATCACGTGTCTTTCACTTTCACTTTCAAAAATATTTCATCAGCACCTTGCATTTTGAGCATTGCACATAGCCTGTAGAATTTCCATCAGAATCCAGCACCACTCCAAACACTTTCCAGACCTCTGATTTTCCCACTCCTGTAGTAGCGACGGTGAATTCACCTGCGGCAAGTTTACTTTCACCAACTCCATCTTCTTCTCCAGGCTAAAGGCGTGCACGAGCGGCGTCAGGTCTGCCCCCGCGATGCACGTTGCATGCAGCAGCCAGACTTTCTTTACGGTGAACAGCAGCGATGATTAATAAATTTTTTTTTTTTCACTGAGCAGAAAAGATTAAGCCCGAGGTCCGACCCGACCCGAGTCATTTGCTTATATTTTCGACCCGAACCCGGCCCGAACACGCGGGTCCCGTCGGGTTTGTCGGGCCGACCCGGCCTGTTGAGAACTCTAGGTGGGAAATTTGTTTTGGGCTCACAAATACAACCACTGCAGCACCAGACATGCATATAAAACAAACACAATACATATTTACAAACAAGTAGTTGGCTTCACGCCTCCCTCTACTGTATACACTGGAAAGCAATTGGCATCCTGCCACTCTATACACTGGAAAGTGATTAGAATCACACTGCTCTATACACTGCAGGATAATTGGCGTCACACCACCCTATAGGCCTACACTGGAAAGTAATTGGCATCACACCATACACTATAAAGTCATTGACATGACGCCACTCTATACAGTTGAAGATGTAGTCTCAAAGATGATACTGCTCTGTTCATGTTGTGTGAATGTGTTACAATGGCAAATGTTTGTACAATTTAAATACATTTTAAGATTGTGTAGGAGCCATTTGTTGTCCACTGAGTGGCGCTGTTACTGAGAGTATAATTAGAGCACCTGAGGAACAAGTGTGTGTGTGTGTTGGTAATTGAGGAGCACACAGTTTTTGACCGCACTGCAGAGCAGTTCGCAAGGTGGATTTAGTCGTATGCTGTTCATAAGGTATGGCTTTGTGTGTACGTGTGAACAAGGAATGGCCACAAGAAGTTTTTAGATCATGTTTAATGGAGCACAAGTAATGAAAGACATTTGTTTGCATCAGATCATGGGCTGGGATGATGCCATACCATCGATCCTCCAGAAGAAATGGAACCAGTGGATTTTCGATTTGGATAGAATTGCAGAATTCCAGGTGAACCAATGTTTTAAATCCATGAAATTTGTACTACCCTCACTTTCCTGATGCTTGCAAAGATGGATACGGCACAGTTTCCAATCTTAAGATGCAGAACAGTGCAAACAAGGTACATGTTGCTTTCTTGCTGGGCAAGGCTAGAGTAACACCGTTGAAACCAGTGACCATACCTCGTTTGAAACTTACAGCGGCTGTACTGGCCATCAAGGTTGACATGCTAAAAGATTCTGTCTTTTGGACTGACAGCATGACTGTACTTAATTACATCAAGAATGAGGACAAACGGTTTCATACATTCGTCGCTAATAGAGTGTCTTACATAAGAGACACAACATATACGTTCCCACTAAAGAAAATCCAGCAGATGATGCATCTTGTAGATTGAAAGTGAAAGATTTTCTGAGCAATAAGTGATGGATTGCAGGGCTCTACAGTGCGAGTAATTAACTCGCATTTGCGCCTAAAAATAGTTATGTGCGAGCTTGAAAAATAATTTACGAGCACAGTGCGCGAGTGACGGGCTGTTTTTAACACACTGAACAACAGCGCGGTGAAGCGAAGCATACCATTGATTTCACATGGAAAGCAAGCAAGAGGACGGGGTCGCAATGTTTCACATGGAAAGCAAGGAAGAGGACGGGGTCGCAACTGCGCGATTTGAACATGACGCGCTTAACTTTATTCAAATGAGAGCGACGATTCGCAACCAATGAGCCAATCACTGAAATAGTGTGGGAATGTGCGGGAACTGGTGGATTTTAAGTGAGAGAGTCAAGTGACTTCTCCCTGATGCCCGCAAATTAGTTAAAATCTCCCGGAATCTAGAATGCGCGACAAAACATACTGGGCATAACATACATAGCGCGCGCGCACGCACGGCAGAGAGGGAGAGAGCGAGAGACCTTGCGTGTGTCTTTCGCTCTCTCCCTCTCTGCCGTGCGCGCGCAATGTCAAGCCTTGGTTATACTCGACGCGTCCGCAAGAGCGCGAAGGTGCGCGCGGCAAAAATGACGTCATTGCGGTGTGGGCGGTCGTGCGCGTTGGGTGCGCAAGACCCCATTTCGCCTGGCGGTGTGCACGGCTCTTTTTGTAACATCGCGCGCGGCGCCGCATCCGAAGATGAACGACTTCGAGCCGAATCTGGCCGAACTGGTACGTCTGTACCAGCATGTTTATGATCCTTCTATACACAGAGACATTTGCATTGATGGGCGACCATAAAAGCCTCTCATTTTGTGAATAGGAACACATTTGCATTAAGCACCCAGTTTGCACTTGTCTAAAGTAACTGCTTACATTTACAAAATGAACCTACAATAGCAGAAGTAAGCCCTGCTGATGAATTTAAGGTTTAAACTCTCTTCAATAAGGCTTCAGTTGTTTAACTATTTTACCTGTGCAGTGAAAGTACAATAAACCTACTGCATGTATTACTCTTTTTATATGAATCAGCAATTAAACTACTAATAAACGGCAAACTACTTCTTCACTGCTGATTCCTGGTGGTTTAGAGGAGAATTACTCCGAGTCGCCCCCTGTCGTTTCACAGAATAGCACAACGGCGAGTGCGTCAAGTATAAACGCCTCGTCCGTTTGGAGAGGTGCGCGCGCAGTCAGCGGAGACTCGCGCTTGTGCGGACGCGTCGAGTATAAACAAGGCTTTATGCGCGCAGTATAGTCATCATCATTTTGCCAACTGACTCGTTGTTGCTTGTTGCGCTTCATTGGTTATCTTGCAATGTGCCTGCTTAGATGCTGTCGAATCAAAACAACGTGGGACTAACAGTGATTGGATGTCGTGCAGGCAGCGCGCGTGCTCTCTGCATGCATACAGGTGGTGCACATTGTTTTCTAAGATGCAGATAAACTGAGAGCGGCGCGGCCGTGTGAACATTATTTTCCCCAGTTTTCATAGGAAGTAGCAAGTCTTCTCGAGTCAAAAGGCGCAAGTCCAAGTGAAGTCACGAGTCATTGATGTTAAAGTCCAAGTCGAGTTGCAAATCTTTGTACATTTTGTCGAGTCGAGTCTGAAGTCATCAAATTCATGACTCGAGTCCAAGTCACATGACTCGAGTTCACACCTCTGTGAACCAGAATATTTGAATACAATATTTTTGAAAAATGCCCATCCCTACTGGGATGGTATAAGCGTTTCACCTAAATACATACATTAAATTGAACATAGAAAAAATATATAATATTTATTTATTCATTTATTTTTGAAAATCTCAGGATAATTAAACAGGACTTTCTGGGTTTTAAAGGCCCCCTGAAATCAAGTTCTGAAATCAATACGTTTTTTAGCTTTTAATATGAATATGTTACCCTTAAGGTAATGAATAAGCTGGTGTGTTCCAAAACAATGACAAAATTCCCATTTTGGAGATATAAGGATTAAAAAATTACAGTCTCACTTCCGCTAAAATGGATCACGGATTTACCATAGACAGTAAAGGAAATGGACGCAGCGACCCCATTGATTTCAACGGAGAAAACTGAAGCCCGATTATTGCACTTCCTTCCTGATGGCTGAGCGACTGCGCAGGCTCAAACTGAGCGTGACGACAGTCTGACAACGGCTTCAACGGGGCCATAACGTAAGATACAAAGTAATGGAGCCTTTTATACATTGTCGAGTTTCTTTAGAAATAAATAATGGACAAATGAAGTCTTTGGACGCCTCTGATACAAAGTTATTCGCTGTCAAAGTGACGCCAAAATGAATGGGAGTTCTGCTACAATGGCGGCTCCCGCGAGGCTTCAGTTTCCGGCTGATGGATTACACACTTGGTTCCAAGGCACTTCAGTGGTCTTTCATTAAAACTCTATTCATGGGATTTATTTTACATGCATGCTTCTCTAGTCATGCTCTTTAGAAGTGATTGATTTCTGATCTGGCTGATATATGCAGTTGTTTATGGACCCTGTAGTTTTATTTTGTAGTTTTATAGTGTTGATTACAGCTGCATGTACAAGCTTTGGCCGGTAGGTGGCGCTACAGGTCTATGAGTGAATATTAGACTGTGTTGTGATGAATACTAGCATTCTGCAGCATATACACGCCTTCTGTTCTATCATAACACGCAGTGTGCTATTTCAGACAGTATTTATTGCCCTTATTACTATGCATCTTTATTTCAGCAAGTTATATTCTCAGAAATAATTTAATTTTGTGTGTAAATGTGTCTGAAATGAGCCTGATTGTATTGTGAGTCAGTTGATGCACATTTTGAAGGAGGTTAAGTGCAGTAAAACACTGCATTTTCATGTTTGTTCATATGGATGCTACTTCATGAAGAAATATTTAGTATGATTTTCATCATCATCATCATCATCGGTAGACTATGGTGTAGGATGAGAGTGAGTCAGAGTCTAGCAGGCCGGGTCTCGTGTGGGCGCGTTTAGCAGATCACATTATCTGTTTGGTGCTGGTGGGAGGTGTGTGTGTGCCTGTGTGTGTGTGTGTGTGTGTGCGCGCGCGCGCGCGTGAGTGTGAGAGAGTGCGGGTGTGTGTGAGAGAGAGAAAGAGAGAGAGTGTGTGTGTATGAGGTGTGATTTGTGCACTTTTTGGCGATCGCTATGCAAACTGAGAGGTGAACTAACGTGTATACGCTCGCGAGCCGTCTGGACAAAATCCCATAGTATTCAGGCGTCAGACGTAAGATTTGAGACGTCACACGTCACGGTCACGTGTTTGAGCTGCGCTCAAAGTGCGCGGCGGCGTGGCGGCGACGGAGCTGAGAAAGGATTGTTTTTAATTTGCGTCTGAATAACGTACGCGTGGGTAAACGTGTGGATAAACGTCTGAATAACGTACGTGTGGATAAACGTCTGAATAACGTACGTGTGGATAAACGTGTGGATCAACGTCTGGCTATTAGCCTAATAGTTAGGCTGAATTCTATCATCTCACTGTATTGTACCTTTTTAATTTGGGATATGATCATAACACACACTGTTTTCATGTTTTTTGGGGTTTACAACACTATTATATATCTCATTTATATATATTTATGTGTGTGTTTAATATTGGTCATCATGGGCGGCGCTAGGGCGGGCTAGCAGTGCTTCAGCACCCCCAATAAAGACCAAAGCACCGCCAAATATTATTTCTGGAATCAATTAGCCTATATTCAGGCTGTGTTCTATGCAGCTCTGAAACAAATGGTGCAGGGAAAAAAGAAAACTTTCTATTTCGAGATATTGAGTCATTATTTCAACATAATTATCTGTTATTTCGACATAGTTATTTGACGTAATAACGGGACAGTCTAATCTGCATTAAACCACTTTAAGCGATCTTGTAATGATTTTCTATGGGAGAAAAATGCTTAATAACGTGTAATTAAACGCGTTGCGTTCATATTCTGGGCTAATCTGATTTTTTTGTATACAGTGTAGCCTACTTTATTTTAGTATCATAATGATTAATAAATGCATGCACAATTATCCGTGTACTTGATAAATGTTGCAGATATGATTTACAAACGAATGCCTTTCAACTTATGTGTGCAAACTTCAGAATTAAATGAATGTGTAGCCATTTCTACAAATAAAGAGTCTGTAAGCCTACTATATGTGTTGTAGCCATTAAATAAACGCATTTAGTTTCATATTTGTTATAATGTTATTTTTTTCCATCTGTGATTATGAAAAGTATCCAATATATCGAGAGACGTGGGTCAACAGAGATGATTTTGACCACTTCATTAAGTTTTGTTTTGTAGAAAGCCTTTCTTTAAAGTGAATTTCGTTTTGTATAAATTGTATCTTAATTTTAATCAATTTTTCATCAACCAATTGCCTTTAATAAATAAGAAGCAAATATAGCAGACAATAGCCATAAGCATGGAGTCCGTTCACTATAAGGAGATGGTTAATGTATAGGGATAATGTTTTATGGGTTTCTTTGTCTGTTCTGTTTATTCTGCATTATCTCCTCAATCAAAAGCATCTGATTCAGATCAGGTCATTAACAGGGGCTTTATACAGAAGAGACATGTGCAGTGTGTGTGCTGGGGAGACTTCAGGACTCCTGTTCTGCACCGGCCCAACAAGCATATAGTCTGGGGATAAATATGCAGGGTAATGTACATCACTGTGTTTGAATGTACTGTGAATGTATAATTTTTCACCTCTTCTAAAAATAAGAAACATTTTCTTGGTCTTGTCACCAAACTCTTTCTGAAACTAGACATAGTCCAGTGTTTCCTAACCCTGAACACAACAGCACTGCACATTGTTGATGAAGTCTCCCTCCTGTGACTGCTGTATCCACTGAAGAGCTGATGAGTTGATTGAGATGTGATTATGATGGAAAGTTGGAAAATGTGTTGTGTGTGGTGTGCCTCCAGGAACAGGGTTGGGAAACAGACTTTTTTATATGGTAAAATACAGTCCCTAAAAATCTCTGCAAATAAATATGACAATCATGAAGGGAGTGCAATGTGATAGTTTACTGTATACAATATGTATATTTCTCTCATCTTACATCAAGTAACCGTTAGTGTAAAGTAGGCCTACTGTAAGTGTAGTGTAAGTGTACAATATTTGTGTAAGATTTTGCACTCTCTCAAGTATTTGTATGTTAATAACCATTGAACAACAAGGGATAGAAACAAAATGATTGTTCCCCTGAATCATTGAAACAAGTCGTATTTGATTTTCTTTTACATTTTTCCCCACTTCTTTTTTTTTTTTTTTTTTTTTTTTGCAGCCAGCAGTTAATAATTTTGTAACATAATGATGTGTAATCTGAACGGTTTACCATGAGAGCCAGTACAGTCATGTGTTGTGTCAAATCAAGTGTACTGAATTTGGTGAACAGCCACAAGGTGGCGCAGTAATAAGTCACCTTGTATTTTGCTAATAACTCCACGGTAATGCATAATCAAAATAGTTTATTTTGAATCCTTGCAATAAGCCTTAACAGGGTTATATTTCGTTTTAGTGTTTGTCAGTTATTGTTCTCAGTAAAGCCAAATCTTTATGAAGTCATCCTGTTCCTGAAATTCGCACATAATTTGGCATATTTATAATCCACAGACCTTCATGGCAACAAAAAAAAAAAAGCCAAAAATTGTGAAGAGTTGTACATAAAAGAGTTGTTTTTGTTCTGTTTCACTTTCAGCAGCGAAAATAGTTCCAAACTAAAATCACAGCAGAACCACGGCGCATCTCACAGGAACACTCAGCCTGTCTTCATTACTGAACGATTCAGCATTTTGAACGAATCGGTTGAGTCAAAGATTCAATGACCCATTCATAAACATCTGTCTCATTCTTGAATGAATCAGCCGTTTGAACGAATCGTTTGAATGAACGAATCAATGACTCGCTCAAAAAGACGGTCGCCTGCCACCACCTACTGGCGGTTTAGTTATGTTTATTAGTATCATTCTTTCCAACATTTGTTATTTGTATATTTAAATCAATTTCATAACATTATTTTATGCAATTGTAATTTCTCAGTGTAAATGATTTAATTTGATCAGCTCTACCTAAGGTAACGGATAGTGTTTTATTATAGCCTACTAAATAATTGAATTTATTGATCAAATTTAAGAATTTAAAATGAAAGATGAAGCATAAATTTAATAAGATTGGGGAAGAGGATGCCCTTTAAAGATGCAGATATTACACGATTTAAATATCAAAGCTGATTGAACACTGATGAGAATATTGCTTCAGAATAAATTAACACACACAAAAAACAAAACAAAAATCCGGACAAATCAACTTTTTTACACAGTCAAGTGAATGACAGATTTACTTACTAAGCACATGAAAAGGCTTAATGTCGAGCCCTGGTAAAGATAATAGAAATTAGCCTAAGTATTAATCCAGGCGTTTATCCACGCGTACGTTATCCAGGCGTTTATCCACACGTACGTTATCCAGGCGTTTATCCACACGTACGTTATCCAGACGTTTATCCACACGTACGTTATCCAGACCTTTATCCACACGTACGTTATCCAGGCGTTTATCCACACGTACGTTATCCAGACGTTTATCCACACGTACGTTATCCAGGCGTTTATCCACGCGTACCTTATCCAGGCGTTTATCCACGCGTACGTTATCCAGGCGTTTATCCACACGTACGTTATCCAGACGTTTATCCACACGTACGTTATCCAGGCGTTTATCCACGCGTACGTTATCCAGGCGTTTATCCACACGTACGTTATCCAGGCGTTTATCCACGCGTACGTTATCCAGACGTTTATCCACGCGTACCTTATCCAGGCGTTTATCCACACGTACGTTATCCAGGCGTTTATCCACACGTACGTTATCCAGACGTTTATCCACACGTACGTTATCCAGGCGTTTATCCACGCGTACGTTATCCAGGCGTTTATCCACGCGTACGTTATCCAGGCGTTTATCCACGCGTACGTTATCCAGGCGTTTATCCACGCGTACGTTATCCAGGCGTTTATCCACGCGTACGTTATCCAGGCGTTTATCCACGCGTACGTTATCCAGGCGTTTATCCACGCGTACGTTATCCAGGCGTTTATCCACGCGTACCTTATCCAGGCGTTTATCCACGCGTACGTTATCCAGGCGTTTATCCACACGTACGTTATCCAGACGTTTATCCACGCGTACCTTATCCAGGCGTTTATCCACGCGTACGTTATCCAGGCGTTTATCCACGCGTACGTTATCCAGACGTTTATCCACACGTACGTTATCCAGGCGTTTATCCACGCGTACGTTATCCAGGCGTTTATCCACGCGTACGTTATCCAGGCGTTTATCCACGCGTACGTTATCCAGGCGTTTATCCACGCGTACGTTATCCAGGCGTTTATTCACGCGTACGTTATCCAGGCGTTTATCCACGCGTACGTTATCCAGGCGTTTATTCACGCGTACGTTATCCAGGCGTTTATTCACGCGTACGTTATCCAGGCGTTTATCCACGCGTTTATTCACGCGTACGTTATCCAGGCGTTTATCCACGCGTACGTTATCCAGGCGTTTATTCACGCGTACGTTATCCAGGCGTTTATTCACGCGTACGTTATCCAGGCGTTTATCCACGCGTACGTTATCCAGGCGTTTATCCACGCGTACGTTATCCAGGCGTTTATCCACGCGTACGTTATCCAGGCGTTTATTCACGCGTACCTTATCCAGGCGTTTATTCACGCGTACGTTATCCAGGCGTTTATCCACGCGTACGTTATCCAGGCGTTTATTCACGCGTACGTTATCCAGGCGTTTATCCACGCGTACGTTATCCAGGCGTTTATCCACGCGTACGTTATCCAGGCGTTTATCCACGCGTACGTTATCCAGGCGTTTATCCACGCGTACGTTATCCAGGCGTTTATCCACGCGTACGTTATCCAGGCGTTTATCCACGCGTACGTTATCCAGGCGTTTATCCACGCGTATGTTATCACACGTCATTGGTCACGGCAAGGTACGTGACGATCGACACGATGATTGCTTAGTTTGCAAAGTAAATGCACAAATCACACCTCATATGCGTGTGAGAGAGGGTGTGTGCGTGCGTGCGTGTGTGAAAGGGACTTTATAATCATTGAACTCAAAAAAGTAAATAATAATTTGCTCTTTTGAAGGCTGATGACTCTGATAAACTCCTATTAGTTACTAATCTAAAAATAGTTCTGTCAGTGTTTATGACGGTTATAAGTGACATTTTGGGCCTGAGAAGGTGAAAATATGATATCTGTCTGAAAAAAATGATCCAGCGCTCTCTATCCCGATGGTTCATTATCTGGATCAGTTGTGTTTGATCAACTGAACTGCAGGAATGATCTCCGAGACGGTGTGTATCCCGGTTCCTTTGATTCCCTGTGTTCCTTTTATTGATTTGCTTATGGTCATAGTTTAATAAACCCCCTTCCAACAGATCCACTTCTCACTGCCTCATTACTCTCTCAATCACTCATTCTGTCCATCATGTGTCAGAGTCCTTATCAGTGTGAAGGACAACAGATCTGATGATGCTGACAATGAAGAACTAAGAGTTTAACTCACACACACACACTCTCTCTCTCATTTACTCTATCACACACACAAACTGACATGTGTCAGTATAGATGTAGGTCAGTGTCTGTATTTCTAAAGAGAGACAGATGTTTTTATCTGTCTTACATTCATTACTCCTCTAAATAAGCACATATTATAAACATATTATAATAAGCACATTATTTTATACAGTGTAAAAGTTTCCACCCACTTCAGCTCACTTCTGGAGACAATTTAAGTAGACGCACACAGTCACATACACTTAATCTGAATAGTTTATATAAAAAGGGGGTCATTCTGATATGCAAGTAAATAATTAAATCCAATTCATCACATTTTCTCCTTGTTTTCAAGCAAAAATGCACTTTACAGTGAATTAATTCAAATGTGTTGCTAACACCTTGTTGACTCAACGTCTCGTACAAACACATGTTTTTGTTGTGATAAACAGAAAACACAAGACAGGGCTCCAAAAACAGGCAGTAATTCGTTTTTAATTCTTGGTTACTACATTCATTGATTGATTGAACTCTCGTGTCGTACAACAGATCGACTCAGCGGTTCCAGTGTTGCGTCTGCATGCGTGCTGAAGGTCAGAGGTCGATCCGTCGAGCGGAAACAGCCGTAATCACTTCATAATTCAATATCATTTACATCTAAATCACTCTCACACTCACCCTCTCATTCTCACACACTCACTCTCTCTCACACACTCACTCTCTCTCTCTCACACACTCACTCTCTCATTCTCACACACTCACTCTCTCTCACACACTCACTCTCTCATTCTCACACACTCACTCTCTCTCACACACTCACTCACTCTCACACACTCACCCTCTCATTCTCACACACTCACTCTCATTCTCACACACTCACTCTCTCTCTCTCACACACTCACCCTCTCATTCTCACACACTCACTCTCTCTCTCTCTCTCTCTCACACACTCACTCTCTCTCTCTCACACACTCACCCTCTCATTCTCACACACTCACTCTCATTCTCACACACTCACTCTCTCATTCTCACCCTCTCATTCTCACACACTCACTCTCATTCTCACACACTCACTCTCTCATTCTCACCCTCTCATTCTCACACACTCACTCTCTCATTCTCACCCTCTCATTCTCACGCACTCACTCTCTCTCACACACTCACTCTCTCTCACACACTCACTCTCTCTCACACACTCACTCTCTCTCACACACTCACTCTCTCACACACACTCACTCTCTCACACACTCACTCTCTCACACACTCACTCTCTCATTCTCACCCTCTCATTCTCACACACTCACTCTCATTCTCACCCTCTCATTCTCACACACTCACTCTCTCGCTCTCACCCTCTCATTCTCACACACTCACTCTCACACACTCTCTCATTCACTCACTCTCTCATTCTCACACACTCACTCTCTCACTCACATACATTCACTCACTCTCTCGCTCTCACACTCTCACTCTCACTCACTCACCCTCTCATTCTCACACACTCACTCATTCACTCACTCTCTCGCTCTCACACTCACTCACTCTCTCATTCTCACTCTCTCACATACATTCACTCACTCACATACATTCACTCTCACACTCTCTCTCACTCGCTCTTACACACTCGCTCTCTCACACATACATTCACTCACTCACATACATACATTCACTCACTCACATACATTCACTCTCTCGCTCTCACACTCTCTCACTCGCTCTTACAAACTCGCTCTCTCACTCACTCTCTCGCTCTCTCACTCTCTCTCACTCACTCACTCACTTGCTCTTACACACTCGCTCTCTCACTCACTCACACACACTCACTCACTCTCTCATTCTCACATTCTCACTCTCTCACATACATTCACTCACTCACATACATTCACTCTCACACTCTCTCACTCGCTCTTACACACTCGCTCTCTCACTCTCTCACACATACATTCACTCACTCACATACATTCACTCACTCACTCTCTCGCTCTCACACTCGCTCTTACACACTCGCTCTCTCACTCTCACTCTCTCTCACTCACTCGCTCTTACACACTCGCTCTCTCACTCACTCTCTCACACACACTCACTCACTCACTCTCTCGCTCTTACACACTTGCTCTCTCACACACACTCACTCACTCACTGTCTTTCTCACTCACACACTCACTCTCTCTCTCACACTGCTTAAATGTGCTGATCTGACAGGGAATCGACCTCAGAATCGCTCACAGGTGTGTGTGTGTGTGTGTCAGTTGTGCCCCTCCTCGTCGCTGTGCTCGGCGCGCTCGTCTTTGCTCTCTCGGAGCGAGCTCTCGTCGATGTTCTCCAGGGATTCTGCGTGTTGGATGCAGAGCTCGGACAGTGGGACGCTGGACAGCCGGTTCTGCTCCGGGAAAAGCCACGGCTTGAAGCCCGGACTGTGTTTCTGCTTCCACTCCGGGTACCGAACACACGCTTTACTGATGCGCTTCATCGCCTGACACACACACAAGATGAGGTTACAATATGATTCCAAAATAAATAAGCTATCTAAAATACATTTATTACAGGAAATATATATTAAACAAAATTATAAAGATTTGATAAAAAAGTAGATTAAAATAAATTCTCTCAATCAATACTCTCTCACACACATACTACCACTAACACACACACACACACACACACACACACACACCCACAGAAACACACTCGCACACACTAATAGTCTAATTCAATCTCAGACACATTTGGACACACTGCAGCTCTTTGTCTCACTGATCCAGTTTGTCTCAGAAATGTTTGTAGCGTCGTCAGTTCTCTTAATCAGTCTGTCTCCTCTTTTAAAATCATTTATATAGTGAAACTTCAACAGAAGTATTTCCAGCATCAGAGAGGCTCTATCTGGAACCTTCAAGGGTTTCGACAGGCGCTTTACATATAGAACCTTTAGTGGCTCCGTCATGGGATCATTTTATGGATTTAGTTTTGAGTAAATTTGTTTTAGTTCATTTTTAACTTTTATGAATTAAGCAGCTCGTAAACATACTTTATCACTAGAAAAAATGAAAATAACCCACTAAACATGAAAGTATTCTCCTTATTTAGAATCTTATTGGTATAAACTCAAGAACCCTAGAGTTCTATTAAATCTTTGTGTGCTGTTTGTGTGAATCATAAACTGCAATGGTGTAGAAATGATTGTGTTCACGCTGACGGCGTGTTTAATATTTCATATGTTCTTTTGTCACTGTGTCTCTATTCATCGATCAATCACTCATCTGTTCTTTCACCAATGTTTCCTGAGAAACTGTTGACCTACTTCAACACACACACACGCTCACACACACACACTCACATGTCTGTCATTATGTGGAGTTTTAGGGTAAATTCAGTTAGAAATGAAGAACAAAGCTACAGAGCAAATAACTATCTATGAACGAATGAAGGAGTGTGTGTGAAGGAAACTTTACTCACTTTGGGTGCCAAGAACTGGGAAGACTTGTTTACAACCCACTTGGGAAGAGAACCTGAGAGAGAAAGAATAAACTGAACAGCTGTGGTTGATCTTAAAGATCTGTGTGTTTGTGTGTGTGTGTGAGAGAGTGTGTGTGTGTGTGTGTGAGAGAGTGAGTGTGTGTGTGTGTGTACCTCTCGGGTCCACCTGAGCCAGGTATGTCAGTGCGCAGCTGGTGGGGCCGGTGCGCTGGATGAGGTGTGTGTGTGTGTGTGTGTGTGTGTGTGTGTACCTCTCGGGTCCACCTGAGCCAGGTATGTCAGTGTGCAGCTGGTGGGGCCGGTGCGTGCGTGTGTGTGTGTGTGTGTGTGTGTGTGTACCTCTCGGGTCCACCTGAGCCAGGTATGTCAGTGCGCAGCTGGTGGGGCCGGTGCGCTGGATGAGGTGTGTGTGTGTGTGTGTGTACCTCTCGGGTCCACCTGAGCCAGGTATGTCAGTGTGCATCTGGTGGGGCCGGTGCGCTGGATGAGGTGTGTGTGTGTGTGTGTGTACCTCTCGGGTCCACCTGAGCCAGGTATGTCAGTGTGCAGCTGGTGGGGCCGGTGCGTGCGTGTGTGTGTGTGTGTGTGTGTGTGTGTGTGTGTGTGTGTGTGTGTACCTCTCGCGTCCACCTGAGCCAGGTATGTCAGTGTGCAGCTGGTGGGGCCGGTGCGTGCGTGTGTGTGTGTGTGTGTGTGTGTGTGTACCTCTCGGGTCCACCTGAGCCAGGTATGTCAGTGCGCAGCTGGTTGGGCCGGTGCGCTGGATGAGGTGTGTGTGTGTGTGTGTGTGTGTACCTCTCGGGTCCACCTGAGCCAGGTATGTCAGTGTGCAGCTGGTGGGGCCGGTGCGTGCGTGTGTGTGTGTGTGTGTGTGTGTGTGTACCTCTCGGGTCCACCTGAGCCAGGTATGTCAGTGTGCATCTGGTGGGGCCGGTGCGCTGGATGAGGTGTGTGTGTGTGTGTGTGTACCTCTCGGGTCCACCTGAGCCAGGTATGTCAGTGTGCAGCTGGTGGGGCCGGTGCGTGCGTGTGTGTGTGTGTGTGTGTGTGTGTGTGTGTGTGTGTGTGTGTGTGTGTACCTCTCGCGTCCACCTGAGCCAGGTATGTCAGTGTGCAGCTGGTGGGGCCGGTGCGTGCGTGTGTGTGTGTGTGTGTGTGTGTGTGTACCTCTCGGGTCCACCTGAGCCAGGTATGTCAGTGCGCAGCTGGTTGGGCCGGTGCGCTGGATGAGGTGTGTGTGTGTGTGTGTGTGTGTACCTCTCGGGTCCACCTGAGCCAGGTATGTCAGTGTGCAGCTGGTGGGGCCGGTGCGTGCGTGTGTGTGTGTGTGTGTGTGTGTGTGTACCTCTCGGGTCCACCTGAGCCAGGTATGTCAGTGTGCATCTGGTGGGGCCGGTGCGCTGGATGAGGTGTGTGTGTGTGTGTGTGTACCTCTCGGGTCCACCTGAGCCAGGTATGTCAGTGTGCAGCTGGTGGGGCCGGTGCGTGCGTGTGTGTGTGTGTGTGTGTGTGTGTGTGTGTGTGTGTGTGTACCTCTCGCGTCCACCTGAGCCAGGTATGTCAGTGTGCAGCTGGTGGGGCCGGTGCGTGCGCGTGTGTGTGTGTGTGTGTGTGTGTGTGTACCTCTCGGGTCCACCTGAGCCAGGTATGTCAGTGCGCAGCTGGTTGGGCCGGTGCGCTGGATGAGGTGTGTGTGTGTGTGTGTGTGTGTACCTCTCGGGTCCACCTGAGCCAGGTATGTCAGTGTGCAGCTGGTGGGGCCGGTGCGTGCGTGTGTGTGTGTGTGTGTGTGTGTGTGTACCTCTCGGGTCCACCTGAGCCAGGTATGTCAGTGCGCAGCTGGTGGGGCCGGTGCGCTGGATGAGGTGTGTGTGTGTGTGTGTGTGTGTGTGTGTGTACCTCTCGGGTCCACCTGAGCCAGGTATGTCAGTGCGCAGCTGGTGGGGCCGGTGCGCTGGATGAGGTGTGTGTGTGTGTGTGTGTGTGTGTGTGTGTACCTCTCGGGTCCACCTGAGCCAGGTATGTCAGTGCGCAGCTGGTGGGGCCGGTGCGCTGGATCAAGTATCCCGTCTGAATAGAAACGGCTCGCACCAGATCCTTCTTAGGAGGATATTTCTGAAACACACATTCAATCAATTAATCATTCAATCAATCTACAGCGATAATAGAACACACACATTCAGCCAATGAGATTCACTACAGCGTCACTATGGTTACAGGACTCTGGCCACTGTGTGTGTGTGTGTTGGATTGTGTTTTATAGTGTGTGAGAGAATGAGAAGAATGGGAGATAAAAACAAGCCTCTCTCTTTCTCTCACTGATCAGTGATCAGCAGCAGACCAGTGATCATGTGACTACTTAATGATCACACACACACACACATCTGTACAGGATCAGAGTGAGACGCTGCAGACCATCATCACATCATTAGTAAAGATCAGAAGGTCGTTAGCAGAATCATTATTGTCCTGACCAATTAAACACACACACTGAACACACGTCACGCATTCAATAACACAATAATACAGCGATTCATTAAGTTTCAGCTCTAACATTCTCTTGAATCCCTCTTTAATTAACGTCAATTTGCATGTTTACGGTTCTCTGATGACGGTTAATGGTCACATGACACAGCTAACAAACACAACATTTCATATTTCATCAACTCCATGAACCCTCTGGTGCTCTTTGCGTCTAGGTCAAAAAGGACCGGATTTTAGATATTATTTAGTCAATGAAATTAATGTACTATATTTTAGTATAATGATTGTTTTTTATTAAATATTTTGTATTTTTAGGGGATTTTTTTATACTAAATTATACTTGCGCTGCATTTATAATCCATTTATTCACTTAGCATAGACCTAAAAATTAAATTTCCAGCTTAAACTGTTAAACGCTGTTAAACTGTTAAACGCTTAAATCTTGAACGCTGTAGAGCGACAGACTGAAGTTTGATCTCTTGTCAAACACGACACTTGGCAGATTATTGCTGAAGTGAAAAAAGTTTTAAAAAGTAAACTAAACAAAAGTAACAGAATTTTACATGTATTATGAAAAAATGCAAAAAAAATACTATTTTCAACTTTTATATGAAATATATATTTTCAAAATCACGTTTTACTCTAATTTGGAGCACAACTTGTTTAGATTTATGGCTTTAATTTTCTTGCAGTTTTAAAGCTTGATATCTCAGTAAATGATCTTTCAGTGAGATGTTGTTCGGCTGCAGTACCAAACGCTTCCACTAAAGGAAACTCGTCTCACATTCATTCACAATGCGTAATTTTCGGCTTCATTTTTTTCAGGACCAATTAACCTGTTCGACTAAGGTCCATGATTTTTTTTGTGTTCACATAGCAAGTGCCAAAACCTTTATTTTCGTAAATTTTCATACCACTCAGAAATTTCGGTCAAAAATGATTGAAGGTGTTTTCACTCACAGCGTGTTTGACAGAGTAGTTCATGATGATGTAATCGTTGCCCATCGGCAGCCATGAGCGCAGGGTGATGACATCACGGTTCTTCAGCGGCTTCGGACACTTCCCTGAGAAGAGTTAGCGCTTAGCATGAGCAACGACTCAGAAAACCACCAGCCACACACACAGTAATTAGCATATTCAGATATGTAAAGACTGATAAAGTATTGCATGTACAAAACAGTCAGAATTGTAATTCTAAGAAAAAAGTTAGAATATAGGTATATAAATTCAAAATTTCAACTTTTTCTCCCTATTCTATGAAAAAGTCAGAATATAAGAAACTCACAATTCCGAGTTTCTCACAATTTCAACTTTTTTCTCGCAATTCTATGAGAAAAAAAATCAGATTATTGGGCTATAAACTCTTGAAAATAAAGTTGTAATTGCAAGAAACTCCGAAGTGTGAGGAAAAAAAGCTGGAATTGCAATTCTACAACAACAAAAAATCAGAATATATGTAAATACACAATTGCAACTTTTTTTGCAATTCTACAAAAAAGTCAGAATAAAAGGTATATAGAATCACAGTTAGCCTTTTTTATTTTTATCCTGTGGAGGAAACAAGCTTAAGGACACACACACTAATACTCACTCTCACACACACACACACACACACGTAAAGTACTGCGAGGTCTTACAGGAGTAATAGCCCACGTCAGCGTTGACCGTCAGTTTGCCGATGTCGAAGGTCTCGATGACGTTCGCGTCCCATTTCCGCCGATACTCGATGTCGTGGAGAACGTCGTACA
The DNA here is from genome assembly GCA_026230005.1 of Gila orcuttii. Taxonomy (NCBI): domain Eukaryota; kingdom Metazoa; phylum Chordata; class Actinopteri; order Cypriniformes; family Leuciscidae; genus Gila; species Gila orcuttii. The sequence continues at coordinate 50,139,861 of JAPDVR010000009.1, read as the reverse complement.
TGGTCTCGGCTGGGATGTCCTTACACTGCATACGACACTGCGGACACAGCAGAACCGTTACCCAGAATGCATCTCTTTAACCCTCTAGGAGTCTGGTCATTTTAGGCAGGAATACATATATATAAATGCAGAACATAAAATTGCACTTCAAATGAACTTTGCTAAAAAGATAAATCTTGGATAAGATCTTTGATAAGGTCTCTTGATTACTCTGCTTTATTAATATTTACTTTTTATTATTTTATAAATAAATGGTGCCTATTTTTTAAATTATATTGCGCTTATTGACTTCAGTTAGCCTTGACTGTCAGGATCACAAGTGTGACGCTGAAGTTAAGATGTAATTAAATGTTAAGTAAAGTTAAAAGTATTTCCCCAGTCTTTCTCTTCCCGGAAACAGACCAAGATATTGGTGACATCATTATGCGCAAACATTTTGTCCCTGATCTCACATCATAGCCATTTGCTACAAGTGTCTGAGATAATTCAAGTGTCCGTGACACTAAAACAGAAACGTGAGTGTGTGTGCGTCAGTGTGAGAGAGAGAGAGAGAGAGAGAGAGAGAGAGAGAGAGAGAGAGAGAGAGAGAGAGAGAGAGAGAGAGAGAGAGAGAGAGAGAGTTGACCTACATCAGGTGAAATGAGGCTGCAGTCATTCTGAATTTGATTAGTGAAATATTAAACCAGGCCATTAAATCTCATCTCAACAGCACCTGAGTTTTCTAGAGCAACGACACTAATGTTCATTTTCATCCTCCAAACTCAGTGTAAAAGAACAGATACGCTGATATAAATACAGAACAATTGAGTTGAAGCACTAAAATTACTGAACAGGAAATAAATATAATAACACTACTGACTTAGTCATAAAACGCATAAATGCTAAACATTATACATTAGTTATCCTAGTATTTCTGCTTTGGTATCGAAATTTGCATAAAAAATTTAACATTTTCACTGTTATCGACAATGTTTATATATATATATATATATATATATAGCAACCTTGTTTCCTGCAAAATATACTTGATTTCATATATAAAATGGTCAGTCTGTGTTGAAACAGGACAGAAACGCTTGAGTGGGATTTTCCTGAAGCTCCACTGGAGATAAACATCATGAGTGGGAGGACAGATCGTGTGTGTGTGTGTGTGTGTGTGTTTCGGGGGAAGCCCAACAGCTTTGAGGAGAATCTGACATCTACAGCCACCCACACAGAGCTGTGCTGCACGTCATACGTCTGTGTGTGTGTGTGTGTGTGTGTGTGTGAGGGAGAGAGAGAGAGAGAGTGTGTGTGTGTTCTAGTTTCTAATAAATTATTTGATGCCTGCAGTCATGGGTGTTTCTTTACTGACATCTATTCTTTCTTCATCAACTAAACTACACACAGACACTCATGCCAAGCAACACACACACACACACACACACACACACAAACACCTGTGTGTTTGTTTCACCTGCTAATGATGAGAGAACGCCTGTAAACAACAAGTGTGAGATGGATTTTCCTGCCGTGGATCAGTTGAAGCTTCATTAGAGTATCCAGGGTATCTATCGAGTCACATTTCACTAAAGCCCCTGAAGATAAAGAAATATTCAAACTACTGCTACATTTAATGCAAATAAAACACTTTATCGGTCGTACGGAGACACACAGAGCTGAGGACTGACACTGTGACCACTGCAATATCACTAACACACACTGAACACACACACACTCACTCATCCGATACAGTTGTAATCCAAATTATTCAAGCCCCTAAATAGAATCCCTCACAACTGCACAAATCTGCAGAACAGGTGTTGTCTCACTAATCAAGGGCTTCATTAGTTGCACCAGGTGTTCTTGAGCTAGAACACATGAAATATCGGAATTGGCCAGGTTTCTTGAGTGTCACGTTTGACTGCAGTGTTTCCCCTAGAAATGTTTCCAGCAGCAGTGCTGTTACGTGCCGGAGGTTGTTACCAAGCCGGGGGGGGGGGGGGGGGGGGGGGGGGGTCGGTGTCTGGGGGCATGCACCTCCGGAAGATTTTTTCTTAAAATAACCCCTTAAACCATGACTTCTAGCAAGTTTTGTGGATAGAAATGAACATTTTGAGACAAACAAATATGACATACCATCAACAGATTCAAGGCATGATTATTGCACCTCCTCTCGCTCATGTCCTACCACAGCTTCTCTCTCCTGCTCTCTTCCCTCTCCTGCACTACGGATCTTTTTTTCTGTAACACACTTTATCACTTAGATACATCACGTAACCAGTTCTTTCATTTACTTTATCCTGTAGACATTTTGAACATTAAAATCCAAATGAAACGTTTCATTAGTTTAAAAGGTGACTAGCTTACATAGCCTATTTTACTTCACTACCCTCCAGGGACGTGCAGATAGTTCATCAGGGGCAG
>JAPDVR010000009.1:50129955-50132455 GCA_026230005.1 Gila orcuttii | reverse complement strand
CACACTCTCTCTCTCTCACACACACACTCACTCACTCACTCATTCAATTCCACACACACACACACACACACACACACACACATTCACTCCCTCACTCACTCACTTCCAACCACACACTCACTTCCACACACACTAGATAGTGTCTGATTACGGTCAGTAAAGTGAGTTTGAGTGTTTTGAAAGCGGATCAGTTTGAGTCTCAGCAAGGCCTGGCGTGAAGAAGAGCATCATCATCATCTGTCCGTCACACACACTCACCTTGATCTTGTGCAAGCTCTTCTCCTCCTCCAGTATCTGGATCCACACACAGATGCTGTTCTTGTTGTATGTCAGACTCCAGTCTTCATCGCACTCACACTCGCGTTGAAAGCGACTGAAAGCGCGATCATCCGGGATCAGAACCTCTTCCCCGGACATCATCGTCTTCAACATCTTCCTCTTCCTCCTGATGATGAAGAACTGCGGAGAGCAAACTAACCAAACACCAAAGTTTAGTTTAATTCGGGTTTTCCCTGACGCGCGTCGCGTGATTAAAAAACAAGACGCGCGTGAGACGCGCGGGCGTTTCTCTCTGTGTGAACCGAGTCTCTGCGGTTTTGGATCCTGATTCACAATTTCACATCAGATGTTCAAACATATGCTCATATATAAGCTCATATATGTTTGTCGCGCGCGTTTAAATATCCAGATATGCACGCGCTTTGTGCGTGAAAAAAAACTCATATATGAGTGTGTCGAAAATAATAAACGCGAACGAGTTTCTCGGTGAAATGCACAAACAGCTGTTTCATCCCGCTGTGTGTGTTACATTGATGAGGAAAGGCGTGTGCCCGCTAACACACACACACACACACACACATGACTGACAGTTGAGCTCCGCCCACTCGCATGCACGCGCACAGCGCTGACGTGTTACTCCCCTCAGCTTCCCATCATAACCTCTAGTTTGCGATTTTATATTCCTACATGAAAGTTTTCAAATTGTAAAACTATTTTTGTGGTATTTTTACACCAGATGAAACATTACTTGATTACAATTTCATCTTCTCTTAACCCAAAAGCATTCAGAACATTTTACAATTTGCACGACATACAAACTTTTTACCTTAATTAATGTTTACATTTTTTTATTTAAATAATGGCCTCTTTCTCGCTTTTTTCCATTCTCGTTTATTTTACTGTCTAGTTCTGTTTTTGTTTTGTGCTATATGGTGTTGAAGTGTTTTCTTTTACTATTCTTTATATTTGTATTATTCTTAGAATTAATTTGGTTGTTTCACTCTGTAAAATGAATGTTCAAATAAAGCATATTTAAAAAAAAAACTCTGTTTTGCATCTATAGATGATATCACTCATCATGAAAAATAACATCACACACAAAGAAAAAATAGCCTCTGACAGGTTTGTTTCTCAGTATTATTGAGGAAACGTCATGCATGAAAATGCACTTATTAATAAAGCATTTCCACTTATGGATCATATTGTGAGAAATCATATCATAATGCAAGAAACAAGACTTGTACTGACCAATATTTCACAAGTCATGCTTTATCAGGCTTTAAAATATAAAAAGAAATGATATTTTTTTAATTGAGAGTGAACTGAAATGAGATATTCAGTGCCAGAAGCATCACACACTATTAAAACTAAAACTGATCTCATACATGCACTGAAAATCAAAAACCATAAAGTGTTTAAATATGCTACTTGATGGTGCCTCTGTAAGTGTTATTAATACAGACAGCCGTGAGACACACACCACAGGAAACTTGTGGTTTGGAGATGTTGGGTTGAGTTTTTTTCATCAAACCACGATCTCTCCTTTATTCCTCATGCACTGTGTGTTATTCTCATATCTGACATCATAAACTCCCTGACGTCTGAATCCTGATGAAACGCGTGCAGTTTGAGGACTTTACTCTCATGTAAATGATCTCACATTTCTCCATTAACAGACATTAATTCTTACCAAATAAACATGTAATTATAAAACATCAAACTATGCAATTCTATTGAAGATGTCAGTTCATGAGTGAAACGCTTGTGGAACAAGAAGAAAATGTGGGCGGGGCTTGATTGTGTCTGTGGGGATTTGATTGGATGGTTGGATGGTTGTGGTTCGCTATTGGTGGATCTCATGTGAGTGACAGGTTGCTCCGCCCTCGTCATCAGAGAAGAGAAGAGATGAGGGCAAGTTATTCTGATTCAAGATTACCAGAAACATCAATTTAACACAATAATAAGAATAACACTGCAATATTTCATAACAAAACAAGAACTGTCCATTTTGATTTTGCTGTAGTTTATTTCAGTAAATGTTCAGTAAGTGTGTGACTGTCAACAAACAACATGAGGACCATTTCAGGATGATCAATACCGGATAATTAAAAATTTATAATTTCATAATATTAAACATAACTTATTAATAATGTAGAATGCAAAGGGATTTGGACTCTATTCAAGTCTAATGCTCATATTACCATTAATATTCTGTTGTTAA
>JAPDVR010000009.1:50109955-50124955 GCA_026230005.1 Gila orcuttii | reverse complement strand
TAGTAAAGGTTTTGTTCGCTCACAGGACTGAGCTGATATAATCTCAGCGTGTCGGGCTGTTAAAGTGTTCAGGAGATCAGATTGTGAGATTCACACAAATCTGCTTAAACTCTCCTTCAGTGATGGCGAATGTACACTAGAAAAACTGTTTATTTCCTGACCAGATTCAAATCAGCAGTGTCCTGCATTGAGGCATGCTATATAATTATATTGTTATATTGCTGCATTTTCTTTTATAATAATTTGAATTGGAGTTTTTGAATGGTGATAAACGTCAGTCACAGAACCTCTCTTAAAACCCTTGAGGTCCACCAATCTTAGAAGAACACTTCTGATAAGATTTTATTTATTTATACTTTTTCATCTCAAATTCTATTATCAGTACGACATTTTAATTCAGAGTTAGAATTGAAAAACGTCTGTGTTTGGTGTATGTTGAGCTACATGAGTGAAACTTGAAGATCATTGTGATGTGAGATGTTAGAAAAACCATCTTGAGCTTTTTTGGATAAAGAATATCTGATCGTTTGTATAAAGAGTCGGATGATAAATGACATTTGATTAGTCTAGCAGTTCTCAGATGACTATCTTAATTAAAATCCCGCTGTAGTCAATCATTTGATCCCTTAAAACTCATCTTTGATCACCAAAATTACATATTTAAATGTTTTTTCCTTGGAAAAAAAATCTTTATGCCTTAAAATATCTTGAATGTAACTCGACACCCTTGCCTCATTATGTATGTTCGGTTCTATGAATATGCAAATGAGCCCCGCCTCCACTCACTCACTCAGCTCAGAGATCCACTCGTTGACGATCACACGTTGATCTGATTGGTTACAAGGTCGTTTGTGACGTCAGAAACACCAGCGATTTCAAACCGTGTTTTTGAGACTGTCTTTGGTTCACTGCAGTTTTAAACAGAAAATACTCAGCAATGCTGTCGACTTATGAATTAACACATGGGTTTGTCTTAAAGCATATTAAAAACACCACATAGACATATAAACAACATTAAAAGCTGGATTTTCACCACAGGGGGACTTTAAGACACTTGATTTATATCATAATTTTATTAGTGGAGGCTGAACAAAGTGTGTCAGACGAGGGAAATATCTGAAATATGTAATGATGTCCTTTAGGACTGTAATCGTGTCATTTGAAACGCTCAAAATTCATCCTGTGAAAACCATTTTGAAATTGGACAATGTGTTACAAAGGAAACGGCTCATTTTTTGTGATATCAACTTAAAATTTGGAACACATCTTGGTTAGACATGTGGCTATTTAGCAGTCCAAATTAGTTTTTAAAATTTATATTTGACAATAAATATATTAACTTAAAACTTAATTAAATAATAATTGGCATAATTGAAGGAAACCACAAAGAATCTTACATATAGAATGTATTAAACTTTTCAGAATCTTAGAACTTTCCAGATTTAAGTCCCAGATTGTCTGTGATTTTAGAGCCTGTATGCCCATTTTTGAGCCCTGTATGAGCCTGTAGAGCCTGATTTTTAAACTGTATGCCCACATTTAACCTAAAATCTTAATCAAGTCAAATGTATTTGTATATATATATATATAGAGAGAAAGAGTGTAGTCAACATTTGTCAAAAGAGTTATACATGAATTTTGAACAATACCCGTTCTTATCTTAGGATAACTTTGATGAACTTTTTTGATCCGCTTCAAATGTTGACTACTGTATATACAAATACATATATCATAATACCTTCATTCCTTCGAGTGGCATTTAGCAGATTAGAGCTGGGCGATAATATAGTTCGATTGTACATTTTAACGTTCATGTAATTTGTGAGCTGCACGTGTATTGTTGAGTTGTTGAGTATTTCGTGGCGGGACAGACGCTCGGACCGTGATCAAAGTCGAGACTGTTTCTCTTTTAAAAGCGAGAAGGATATGCTTTAGACTGAGATGTTTGCTGAGCTTTGATGTGTGTGAGACTGTTTGCACTCTTAACCCAGCGACGGCCACCACCCAGATCTGTCCATTCACGTGGACAATGACCCGCAATGAAGAGGAACCCGTGTTGACCGTTCCGACCCAACGACACGAATCTCTCTCCAGGATAAAGAGAGCAGAAGTGAGGGAGCGAGGGCTTCTGGAGAGGGGGATTATCCCTCATTTAGGGCCTGAGAAGAGCCAGTCATGGTGGGAATGTGCTGGGATTATTCTGGAGTGAGTGGGAACAGGGCATGTTTTTTTAACGAGGGCAACGGATGAACTTTAGTATGAAACAAACGCTCATATTCATATCATTGCAGCATATTGTAATAATGCAAAGATTTATTACCACTCGATTATAGGATAAATGTTCTCTTCTAGAGCCCTGAAAGTAGTGATGTTACTAAGTGAAGCACATCTGGTGGACAAAGAACACAACTTCCTTACTTGAGTACAAGTTGTAAAGAACGATTTTTACTTAGTAAAAGTACTAGGGGTGTAACGATACTGAACTCACGATACCATATTATTGCGATACTCCAAGACATATGATAAAAGGTTTGCACAAAATTGATTAAATTGCTAAATTTGATATTACATTGTGTGTGTAAATGAATAAGCTTGGACTTTGTGCTGGAAACCCAATGCACAGGATAATAGAGACACCAGAATAACAATATTCATGATTCTGAAGCTGAAAATACAGAATTATTTTAGACTCTGTCACTGACTATATATATTTAAAATAATGTAGGCCACTTTATACTGGTAACATCAGACATGTGGCATTATCAGGACCCACAAATATTCCCCCATTGCATTATTACACTTTATATTCAACATTATATATAGTAGTTTAATGTAGGACTGACACTAAAACTCTAAAACTTGAATTTTGCAGTTCAATCAGTACAAACTAAATGTGCTGTAAATTAACTTGTTAATGGTAATTAATTTGAGTCTCTTCACATCATCTTTTGTTTTGTTTTTGTTGTTTATATTCAGTTCTGTAAATTCTTTTCTAATTGTATTAATTATGTTTAGTATACATTAATTTGTTTAATTCTGTCACCCTAATTAAGATCCTCGTTGTTTTGTGCCAGATAAACACTGATTGGAATTGCAGAAATTAATTGATAGTTAAATATTTAAAGATTTCGCACAGTTCAGTGTAGTTAGTTTTCTCTTCAGTTCTATAAATTAGGGTGTTTATTGTGAAATCATATGTTTAAGATAATTTCATCACCCTAATTGAGATCCTCAATGTTTTGTCCTAGATAAATACTAATTGGATTGCTTTTTTTATTATTATAGTTAAATATTTAAAATAATTCCCAATTCACTGTAGTTATTTTTCGATTCAATTCTATAAATTAGTGTTTTCTAGTTTGATTACTTTTATCTACTTTATTATATATCTGTCTCTAATTTAGATCCTCGTTGTTTTGTGCCAGATAAATAGTAAGTGGAATTGCAAAAATTAAGTATTTAGTATAAATATTATATAGTATAAAGTATAAATATTTTACTCATATTATAGTTAAATATTTAAAGATAATGCCCAGTAAGTTTTGTTGTGTAGCTGTGTAAAAAACTAGTGTAACTAATTGTTCAAATGTGCGGATTGGCTAGTTTAACCCATGTAGTTTTGTAAAGTATCTTCACTAACACTTAAACACAGATGAACTTTGACCTTTACTCGTACCACCTGTCAGATACAGATATGCCCTGGACAGGTGTGTGTGTGTGAGCGGAAGGAACAGTCCTGCCTGAGGTGTGTTTAGTAAACACAGACTCACAGAAGCAGGTGTGTGTCCGTATGTTCTCCCATCATGTCGTGTTTTGACCGTCTGAAAAATGCAATCTTTCTTTTAATGAAAACATTTTTTTTTAGCCATCGCTCGCTGTGTTTTCTTGAATGTTTTACTATCACATAAATATATGAGCTATTTTACAACTGTCTCTTATATCCAATTTGGTTTTAGGGTCAGAACAATTGTAACTGTGATTGTTCAACTGTATGTAAATTAATTAAGTTGGGTTTTATTTAATTGCATTTGTGAGTGTTTTTTTTGTAGTTTTGTTTTTTTAGTTTATGGAAGTGTTTTATTCAGAAAAACAAGAATCCTGTCACTCTCGGTGCTGTCGAACTGTTTCGGGGACTCGACACACACTGTTGTGTGTGTGTTTGTGCTTTGCTCAGGGTCACTACTCTTTGGTCTCACACATATGGCCCGTCTTCCCCTTAAAACACAGCACAGCTCATGCATAAACATGGTGACCCTGAGAACATCGTCCGGCGCCTCTTTCTCCTGAGATCCTACGCTCCAGAAACTCAAAAACGGGCCAATCTCTTAGTTTTATGTCCAGATTTAAGCATCACGCTTGTGTGTGTGAAGTCATGTGTGTGTCACGGTCTTGTTTGCTTTGGGAGTGTGTGTTCCGTTAACTCAAGTGTTCTGGAACCCGAATGTTTTCGGGCCAGCAGCGTCTCCATGACAACAGTGGCCCTCCCTCACACACACTTGACCCGACCCAATCTGCCCCGACTCGTCGTTCATACACACACGAAGAGTTTCTGTCTGTATGGCGTGTGAATGCTTACTGTTCAATTTTCATGTTCATTGTTCAAATAATGCGGTGTAATAATATTTAAATATTCAACCGTTATGTGGCATGATAATTTTCTAAATATTCTATAGTCATTAATGAAATGTGACGCAATTAATTCTAAATATTTAATTCTAAATTAATTAATTCTAAATATTGAACATTCATTATTCAAATAATGAGGCTAAATATTCAAGTCATTATTCAAATAATAATTTTCTAAATAATCATTCAAATAATGTCATGCAATAATTTTCTAAATATTGAAGTCATTATTCAAAAAATCAAATAATGAAAAGATCATTATTCAAATAATGTGATGAAATAATCTAAATATTGATCAATCATTTTTCAAATAAAGTGGTGAAATAATCATCTAAATATCGAACAATCATTATTTAAACAATGATGCATTGATTTTCTAAATATTAAATAGTCATTATTCAAATAATGTGATGCAGACATTTTCTAAATAATAAATAATCATTAATAATATAATAAATAATTATATATTATAATCGTAAATAATAATTTCTGCAATAATTTTCTAAATATTGAATATTAATGTAAATAATGTGCAGATGTGCTGTTTTTATTCATATTAATGATTGTCTCTCTGTTTGTCATGTGAATGTTTCTTCATAAAATAATAATAATAATAATAAACCCTAACATGAACACTGGACAGTTGTATTTTTATTGACTAATAACTAACTTAACTTATAAATAAATATAGTCAATGTTAGTTAAACTAGCGGGACCTTAATGTAAAGTGTTACCAAAATGTCTTTTTTAAAAACATAAATGTGTGTTGGAAATTGTCTAATTTAAATATGTAAAAGGTTTGATATTTTCTCAGTGCATAATGACCAAAAGCAGCTTGAGCGGATCTCTAAAGGTTTACATCACTGTATGTCATAACTCAAAGTTATGAATATGAACATATTTAGATAAACAGTATTATTCACTGCTTTAAAATAAATCTTGTTCTGAACAAAATACAATCAAATCACCTTAAACATGTGCAGTGTGGTCTCTGTGTTCACTGTATTCATATACTGAGATGAGGCTGTGTGTGTGTGTGTGTGTGTGTGTGTGTGTGTGTGTGTCAGTGTTGTGCAGGTCCTGTTGGAGGCGGGTGCGGATCCGAACCTGGGCGATGACTTCAGCAGTGTGTACGAGACGGCTCGAGAGAAGGGCGTTCACTCATTAGAGGGTGAGACGACCAACATTTATACGTTATGCTTCAGCATCATCATAATAAACTTCATTGTTATTCATAAAAAACATCCATGCACACATGTAAACAGCAGGAGAGTGTGTTATTACAGAGATCAATTCTAACGCACTCATTTTGTGCTGTTTGCATATCGGCACACAATTTATTTAGCAGCATGATATTTGTAAGTGTTTTTCATCACACACACACACACACGTGCAGCGTTCACGCTTGTCATATCTGGCTGCTGTATGTATATTACTCACATTTGTTTTGTTGGCAGTTTTTTGGTCTTGAAGGAGCATCTTTCCCTGAAGCACCATGATGAATGAGAGTGAGTGAGTGAGTGTGTGTGTGTGTAATATGAGAATATTCCATGCGACCGTGTGTGTGTGTGTGTGTGTGTGATGGATCGCTGGGCTCTGGTCGTCTGACGGTTTATTGGGTTTAGTTGTGATTATCTGGCTCTTAGACATTAGTTACTCGTGACGACCCGCCTGACAGCAGCCCAGAGAGAAAATATGTTTCTGTACATGGACAGAAGAAAAACACTGTTGCTGCTTTATGATTTATTTGTGTGCGTCCGCACTGGGGAATAATTGCACGCTTTATGCAAGCGGTTTTACATGCGTTTGTTCTTAATTTAAACGGTTTGTCTTGTTTTTAAGAACGCTGTTGAACATCATCAGACACTCTCAGTCTGTCTGTGACTCTGGTTCAGTGTTTTGCTTTGCAAAATACTCTACATTTGTAATGCCAAAGCAGTGCGGAATAAATCAGATAAAAATAATTACACAAAAATAGCCCAGATGGAGTAAACGAGTAGCTTTAAAGATCCCATGAAATCAGTTTGCTTTCTGTTTCCTGTTAAAACAGGAAGTTGGGCAGGACAAGTGGAACGCCCTTGAGTACAGGATGATGTCATCAGTATTTTTGAAGCCAGTTTGCCCAAAAGAGTTATATATTTTCATTAGGGATATACCGATATGAACATTTTGGCCGATACCGATAATTCTTTATACTTGATAACCGATATATTGGCCGATAAATCTAAATCCAAATTTTAATATAATTTTTGAGACCCTGATTACTAAATAAAAGTCTCACAATTAAAAGCCATGTCCCAAACACACAATTATGATGTTATGCAGCCGATATGACAGATTTGTGCTGTACATGTTGCACTTCACTGTATTTTCCTTTTTTGAAGTGATTTCAATCATATTTCAAGCAATTCAATATCATCATGTTGAACAGTGTGTATCTGAAGAGTCTCAGCTGAAGGAAATAATACGTCATTTACCGGCTTGAATATATCGGACAAGTTTTCTTATCAGGCCGATAACGATAATATTAAAAATGATCATTACCAGCCGATACCGATATGGTGGCAGATATATGGTGCATCCCTAATTTTCAAAGGGGAATTGGCATATTTGAGACTCACAATCTGATTTCATGTGCTCTTTAATTAATAAAAATGTTATTAAATAATAATATTATTAAATAAAAATGACTGTATGGCGTAAAATTGGAAATGAATAATCAGCAACATTTATTTTAAATTTAAATAAATTATTATATTAGTTAGTAATGGAAATTATGCAAATGACCAATTATTATTGATCATCTATTCAATTATGATCAATTATTATTGTCATATTTCATGAGTATATTTGAGCATACAAATATAGACCTTTTCTGATTTCATGAGCTCTTTAACTCGTATAAAAAAGTGAATTCAAATAAAATGTCAGACTATATGGAGTAAAATTCAGAAAAAAACAACAACAAAATTGTAATAAATTATTATATTAATTAGTAACATGAATTGCACAATTAAATGTCTTTCTTTGTGTCTGTATCTGTTTTTATTACTGTCTGTGTTATTGTCGTATTTTCTTCACGTAAGTGATAAGATTTGATGAGCCGGTAAAACGTCTGAAATCAATTATTATTGTCATCTTTCATGAGTATACTTGCATTTTTAAGCTTAAAAATATAGACTTGACCTGAAAGACACAATTTACATTCTGATTTCATGAGCTCTCACAAATAAAGTTTTTTTGTAATAAAATAAAGTGAATTAAAATCCAATGTCATCATAGGAAAATATGTAAATGGTGTAAAATTGGAAATTAACAATCAGCAACAAAATTTAAATAAATCATTATATCAATTAGTGACATGAATTGCGCAGTTACATGTCTTTTGATCTAGTTTTATCATCGTTTGGTGTTACTGTCGTAGTTTGTCTCATGATTTGATGAGATCTGAATCCGTTATTATTCAGCAGTTAGTTCCTGTAGTTTAAAGGTGCAACTTTTTCACTCTACTAAAGCATAAAAATACCATAATATGTTTGCATATATTGAGGAAACATGTTAAGTTCTCATACTCGTTTCTCTGAAAAACACTTCTACAGCCAGTTATTTTACTTTGAAATGAGTTTCCGTGTTGTAATATGTGTTTTTGTTTTGGTCTGTGATACTGCACGCTGCCAATTTTCATTGTCAATTGCGCTCGTTCCTGTTGGGTATCTTCAAACTGGCGACCCGTGTGTGCGTCGAGTCTGAGGAGGCGGGGAAATAACGATCTCTGATATTTTGAATTTGGACTGCAGTACCTATTTCAACCACTAGCTGTCAATATTACAGACTGCACCTTTAATTATCTCTGATGTTTAGTAAAGCAGCACTGGAATTACCTGATGATCACGACTGTGTGTGTGTGTGTGTGTGTGTGTTCAGTGCTGGTGAGCAGAGAGGACGAGTTCAGTAATCGCCTGAGCAGTCGCGCTTCTTTCCGTGGATGTTCGGCTCTGCATTACGCCGCTCTGGCCGATGACCTGCGGACCGTACGGATTCTGCTGGACGCAGGTGAGAAGAAAACACACACGTTTCAGAAGGAAATCTCAACACACACAGTCTAACTCGAGGAACAGCTCTCCATTAAGCTTAACAACAAGCAAACTAGTCTGGCGTTGATATAAAATAACATTGTGTAGGTCGAAATGCTCCCAAAATTCAACATATGAATTGCCTTTTTATTTAGTTTTTGTGTTAATAAGCAATATCACATGAGTAAAAGTGCTAGTTTCCCGAATATCAGCACGATTGCAAAATGTGATGTTATATACAACGGTTCAATAAAATATATAAACTGACAAATGTTGAGACGCAACAATTTTGACTTTTTGCTCTTTTTATTGTCAACAAAAATAAACAAAGCAGAAAGGTTGCGTCTCCCAGCAACACACAGCGCTGTTTCGTTCTTGAATGATTCACTATATCTGAATGAATCAGGTGAGTGAATGATTCAATGACTCGTTCATAATGTCAATGGACACTTGGGCCGTTTCTCAAAACCAAGAATGCAAAGAACGGACTTGTGTTCTTGGGGAGAACGCTCTTGCTAGTTGTTCTTGGAAGAATGAACTTACAAGGTGACGAGCACACAGAACGCTGCTGACAGTTTGAGGCGATGTGTTCTTGCTGGTATTGCGCAATACCCCCGCACAGCGCCGTCTTCAGTACCCTAACATAACAAGAATTATTGATGATAACAGCCAGGTTTTATCGCCCAAGCCTACCCTCAGCTCAAGGGATTACTCTACAGCTGTACACTCTCAATGTAATATATATTCATAACAATAAAGCAACGCAATCCTCAGATGTCCCTTGGTTTAAATGAAAATGTTATCACATTAATTAGAATGCAATTATATAATAACAGTGGTAAGAAAAGTAAAACTTTCTTATAGTTGTGGGTCTGGCTTTCTTCTGCCATTTTTGCTCTGCTGCTATGGTCTCTTGACTGTGGGGTAAAACGAGTTTTTAGCATGACTGGCCGGTTGGCTCGCTAGCTACACCCGCAGGCGCTTATGGAGATTCTTCAACACCCGAAAACTTTTGAGCATATTTTCGATTCGCCATACATTTTTTGTAAAAATGGCAATATTTGAAATCTACACAGTAGATTTCTCGCATCAAATGTTCTCAGAAGTGAATTTAGTGATGAAATAGTATACGAAATTGTAGAAAAACAACTTACTGTTGTCTTTGCCTTTCTGCTCCCCGCTCCTTCCTTGAATGCCGAAATGAATGCTGGGATATTTCTGCCGTCAAGTTCACACAAGTTACCAACCGATGCGTCCTCGGTAAAATGGGCGTGTCAAGAACACTTCCGGGATTTTTAACCGTTCTTGCCAAAATGCAAACTTGTGTATTGAGACAGTACTTGGGCAGCGACTGATGACGTATCACAAGTCCACAAGAACACAAGTACAGACAAGAACGCATATTGAGAAACGGCCTTGCTTCTTTCCTGAATGAATCAGTCAGTTTGAAAGAATCGGTCGAGTGAATGATTCTATGATTCACTTATGACTTGCCGCCACCTACTGGCTGTTTTAGTTTCATATGTAATAGTATCATTTAATTTTTCCCAACATTTCACATTTCTAGAATCAAAATATTATTAATTGGAGCATTAATCTCATAACATGGATTTTGTTGATACTGATTTCCTTTGATTGGTATAACAGCCCTATAAGTGTATACTAGTGTAAGATAATCAACAATATGTAACTTTACATTTTATAAATAATTATAAGAGGATGCACTTTTTTTTCACAGCCCTTTCATTATGAAGTATTATCAAGTAAAAAAAAAAAACCTTGATAGCGCTCCCTTTAATTGTGTGATATAGATTAGTTGTTATTTTGCAGTTACCGAAATTCAGTATATGGGGGCAAAAATGCTGCTGTATGAGTTTGCCTTATTTCTATATGATATAGTTACGCAATATCACATGAGCAAGAGTGATGTTTTATCGTGCAATATCAGCACCATTGCAAACGTGAGATTGATTTATACAACAGTTCAATAAATAAGTTAATATTGTGTTAAATTTTAGACACAATATTTTAGTTAAATTCCAGTTGATTCTATGATATATTCATAAAGGCAGTCGCTTGCTTCGTTCATGAGTGAATCGGTTGAGTGAATGATTCAACGACTCACTCATTAATACAGTGACTTGCTGCCTCCTACTGGCGGTTTTAAAATCATAGTTAAAGTATCATTTTTAGTATCAGATTTCAGTATTCAAAAGATTATTTTTAAACGGTAATCTCATAGCATTATTTATGCAGTTGTGATCACAGTGTAAATGCTGCTTTAGATGCCACTTCTGCGATGCAAAATTGATTTAGTTTTCATTTGATTGTTAACAACCTATTGTGTCTTATTTATTGATTAAATGTAAGAATGTGACATAAAAGATGATGCATACATCTAATAAGCTTAGAAAAAATACCCTTTTACAAGTAAAAACAAAATAATTTAAGGGCCAAATATTAGAAAAGTTACAAAATACAGCTAAATATCATCAAATTATTGTTGTTATCGACAAAATATTTAGGTGTGAATAGGGATGTGCTCAAACCTCTAGCACCAAGTATTGAAAATGAGTAAAAGTGACTTTCATTTTCACCTGCTGGAGCAGAAAAACTCTTGTCTAATATAGAGAAGCGTTTCTTCCTGTTCGCCTGAGGCCGTCAGGCTTAACCTTTGACCTCTGGAGTGTGTTATGTGACCCACACATGAGAGGTGACAGGAAGGTGTGTGTGATGTGATTTACATGAGTGTGTTATTATAGCCACAGGGCGCACACACAGTCGCGCTGTGTAACTCTTAAATGCGCAGTGTCTCCGTCTGATGTCTGGTGTGCGGTCACACACTCACTTTAGGCTTCAACACGTTCTATAAATCACTGGATGTTTTCTGGAGCAGATGCATTTTTAGATTAAAGTGACAGAAATTACCCGAAACAAAGAACAAAATCGCTCGTTTTGATGCCGAGAAATTGGATTATGGCGTGGAGCGCATTACCCATAAGTCTTAGTGGAACGAGGCCACGCCCCCTCAGACAGAGCAGCGCCGCGTGTCGCGACGAGGTGTATCTATCACAGCGATGACATCATCAGTGTGAGACAGCGCCTCACTAATGCAACAAGAACGAGATTACAGGAGCGTCTGTGTGTCTGTCCTCCTCGAACCCTGAAATATGAACATCACTACATCACATAGACAACATTAACATCAACATCAAAACAGAACGGACTATTAATAATAATATATATAGCACCTTTCTTCATACATTGAATGCATAGAAGTGCTTTACATTAAAAGTTTCTGAAAGAGTCTCTTCTGCTCAGCAAGCTGCTTTTATTTGGTCAAAAATACAGTAAAAATATGAAATATTATTTCAATGTAAATCAGCTGTTTGCTATGTGAATATATAGTAAAGTGTAATTTATTCCTGTGATCAAAGCTGAATTTTCAGCATCATTACTCCAGTCTTCAGTGTCACATGATCCTTCAGAAATCAGTCTAATATGATGACCCTGGACCACAAAACCAGTCACATGTCGCACGGGTATATTTGTGGCAATACCCAACAATACATTGTATGGGTCAAAATTATAGATTTTTCTTTTATGCCAAAAATCATTAGGATATTAAGTAAAGAAGATGTTCTATGAAGATATTTTGTAAATTTCCTACCGTAAATATAGAAAACATTTATTTTTGTGAGTGATTGCAGCAAAATTATGAACATAAATTAAAAAAAAAAACTTTAAAGGACATTTTCTCAATGTTTAGATTTTTTTGCATCCTCAGATTCCAAATTTTCAATAGTTGTATCTCTGCCAAATATTATCCTGTCCTAACAAACCATACATCAATAAAAAGTTTATTAATTCAGCTTTCAGATGATGTATAAATCTCAATTTCAAAAAAATGTATACATGTGACTGGTTTTGTGGTCCAGAGTCACATATGATGATTTGATGCTCGAGAAACATTTATGATTATTATCAGTGTTGAAAACAGTGATGCATTTTAAATCTCAGGATTCTTTAATGAATAGAATGTTCAAACGAACAGCATTTATTTGAATCTTTTGCAACATTCTAAATGTCTTTAATGCCACTTTAGATCAATTTAATGCATCCTTGCTGAATAATATATATAAATATAAACTATGATTACACAACCCTAGCATGTGTATTATATAAGATTGAGGAAGAATGTCTGCAGGATTTATTTTTGTGACATGCATCTCTCCTTGATAATATTTTATGTACATTTCTTTATCATTTACAGACACATTTCTCTATTTTTCAGGTGGTAATCAGTAAGTCTGTCTATATTATGAAATAAATAATAACAAGAATAACAAATTTAAAAACAATTATTTTGTTTTTTACTTCCTGAAATATCTTGGTTTTCTAACTAAATAAGCGAAGTACATTTTAAGATATAGCATAATATTTTAAAATATGTTGTTATCTTATTATATCTTGAATTTGTGTCATAGTTATGTTTTAGTATCTTACAGTTACAACTTTTTATTTCATAATATTGACTTTTTGTCCATTTTTGGCTTTTATTCTCATAATTATCACTTAGTATCTCATAATTACTTTTTTGTCAACTTTTTTCATAATTTCAACTTTTGTCATAATTATGACTTTTATATCAGTTATGATATAGTATCTTATAGTTACAACTTTTTATTTCATAATATTGACTTTTTGTCAATTTTGGCTTTTATTCTCATAATTATCACTTAGCATCTCATAATTTTTTGTCATAATCTCAAGTTTTTGTCATAATCATGACTTTTTTATATCATAGTTATGACTTAGTATCTTATAGTTACAACTTTTTATGTAATAATTTCAATGTTTTGTCATAACTTTTATATCATAGTTATGACTTAGTATCTTATATTTACAATATAATTATCACTTAGTGTCTCATAAATACTTTTTGTCAGTGTTGAAAACAGTGATAAATTTTAAATCTCAGGATTCTTTGATGAATAGAATATTCAAACGAACAGCATTTATTTGAATCTTTTGCAACATTCTAAATGTCTTTAATGCCACTTTAGATCAATTTAATGCATCCTTGCTGAGAAAAAAATCGATTCTTTGGATAATAGTAATATTAATAATAAATATAAATTATGATTAGCACGTGCTGTGATTGTGTTCCCTCGTCTAGTTGCATCACAGTGCAAGTCTCCTCTTCTCTATGAGGATTGTTTGGGGAACTTCTGAGGACATTTTTCTTCAGTTGTGCTCCGCTAAAGTTCCCACACACACACACACACACACACACACACACACCTACGGGCAGGTGAGCGCGTTATTTCCCTGATGAGCGGCTGGTCAGCGCGGATCTTCATCTATCACCCCAGTCGAGCTCAGGGCCGGGACGTGACTGATCACCCGCGCGTGAACTCTGACCCCTGGGGGTCAAGCCGGCCCGCACCGCCACCAGCTGCAGGAAGAGCCCGAGGGAAGTGTGTGTGATATTACACCACTAAATGATGCTATTTATTATGTGGGTACGAGAGACTCGCTGCGAACGAGACGTGCTCCACTTGTATTTCTTTATTAGTTTTCCTCTTTCTGTTTGTCCGCTATCGATTGAGATTTGTTAGACGGACACGTTTAAGGTTTTATCAATAATCTGGACGATTACCCACAATGCCCGGGGACTCGGCCGCTCCACAAAGACGCCCGTGTACTGATATCGATTGTGTGTTTGTGGATAAACTGTATTTTACGAGGGAAGAAGGAAATGTTTGTTCCGTTGAGCGAGTTTGTGTGTAATTTAATGTGCAGTGATGTTTTTATTTCTGTCTATTTCTTTGTGTTAGAGGCGTGTGATGCTTTACTGTAGTGTTTATAGAACTTGGTATTGAACGGGTTAGTTCTTTATGGTTTACATATTAATACAGAATTCATAAAAGGACCTGAAAAATGTGACCAAATAAAAGGAGTGCGTTTTAAGACGCTGCATAAATACTTTCTTAGACATTGATAAATCTTAAGTTTAATAATATATTGCATGTGCTTTTACTTATAGATCCAGTGTATGTATGTATATATCATATATATATATATATCTTATTATAATCTCCTTAATATTATTTTATGTTCGTTTTTTATCATTTACAGACACATTTCTCAGGTGGTAATCAGTAAATCTGTCTATATTATGAAAGAAATAATAACAAGAATATCCAATTATAAAAAATTGTATGATCTTGTTTTTTACTTTCTGAAAAATCTTGGTTTTCTAACAAAATAAGAGAAGTATATTTTAAGATATTGTATA
>JAPDVR010000009.1:50072455-50104955 GCA_026230005.1 Gila orcuttii | reverse complement strand
GACTGTGAGTTTTGATCAGGTTCTGACGGTTTTGATGAGTGATTTCGCAGATCTCTGAGAGAGAGAGAGACAACAGAGGAAATAGTGAGCCGAATCTCTCCCACTGATTTGATAAATGGACAGTTATTGCTGTGGCAAATTGTCCCGAAAGCAATTGGATCCCATCAGCACTGTGATAAAACCAGCGTTATTGATCTGTGAGAGCTGATATAGTGCATACATCAGGCAGAGTCACAGAGAGACATTAAACACACACACTTTATAATAGATCTGATGCTGTGCATTAGATACACTTGAGCTAGTGTTATTTTAGTGTCATTGATAGTTGTTGTTCATATTTTAAGTCGATTTTATGTTTATGTTCACTTTAATATTAAAGTTTTAGTAATTTTGTTGTGTTTAAAATTAGTTTAAGTAATAAGTAAGTTTTAGTTTAAGTAATGATGCTGAAAATTCAGCTTTGATCACAGGAATAAATTACACTTTACTATATATTCACATAGAAAACATTTACATTGGAATAATATTCCACTGTTTTTACTGTATTTTTGATCAAATAAATGCAGCTTGCTGAGCAGAAGAGACTCTTTCAGAAACATTCAATCTTAATTATTCCAAACTTTCAACCGGTGCCAATCCCAGCAAAAATATAAATATTGAGATCTATATAGTTATTGTGAAAATTACTCAGATTTTGGTTTTTATTCATCATCGATTAAACTACTCATGATTTTATAGATCATGCCTTTAAAAACAATGACAACTACAACTGTACTGAAATTACAACATTTTTAGTCATTGTTTTAGTCTTTTTCCCACACATAAACACACTGAGACTGTCGTTGAGTTGGAGACTCATGTGAAATGACACACAAAGGGTTGATTCGGGTTTGTGCTCTCGGGGACTAAAGGTTATTGGTGGTGATTATCTTCACTAATGTCATTACAGGCTTGTGTCTCGAGACAGAGAGCATCACGGCACTCGCCTGTTCTTTTGTTACACACGGCTACAGTTGTTCTCTTCCTCTGGTCTGGGTTTCATCAATAAGACACTTGAGCTGATATCATATCGTGAATAAAGAGGGGAATTGACTATATTCACTATTAAACACCAGCTCTAGTATCTTACTGCATAGTTATTACTAATGTAAAGGACACAAATGATGATTTTAGAAATCAGATTTGATAAGGAACTTTAACTTTGTCTCTCTCTCTCTCTCTCTCTATCTCTCTCTCTCTCTCTCTCTTTCTCTCTCTCTCTCTGTCATGTTTACTATTTCATCCAGGAATCATGAATGATTGTGTTCAGATTTCTAAGTGGTTGAGTGTGTGTGTGTGTGTGTAGATTGGCTGATAATAAACGGGATTAAAAATGAGTTATCACACGTTCACTCTCAAGGACGGAGTGTGTGTGTGTGTGTGTGTGTGTGTGTGTGTGTGTGTGTGTGTGCGTGTGTTTGACATCCTGATGCCTTTGAAATGTTCTGTCTCCTGAAGGACAGTGTGTGTGTGTGTGTGTGTCATTTGTTATTAGTCAGTAAGTAAACAGTTTACAACGATAACATTTTACAGTTTTATTAAACTTTATCTATTTTGCATCTTTAGATTACAATTTCAGTACATATCTTCAAAAGCCATGTTCTCAAAATGAGTTTTGTCCTCCACTTCAGCAGCACTTATATACACCAAAACTTAGTTTTATTAATATCTATATTCTGAAGGATTCTACTGAGGGGTTTGTTCATAACATCATTTGATTGATTTATAGAGCATTTTATTCCTTAAAACGTGGTTTTAAAAAAAAAAAATTCAATCTGTTTACAGTATTTTCTGAATAATGGGAGTGATAAAAATCCCAGCTGTACTTGCATACAGTTATTATTTAAATATAAGTACAATGTAAAAATGCAGGGTTAGGTTATAGCATGTATATAAATACAATACAAATCTATGCAAAGTCCCAATTTAGATAGAAAGCGCGTGTGTTTCGGGACAGAACTGAAGGATTGTCTTTTACGCAGCTCAACACAAACATATTCCTGCTGTAATGACTTTTGACGATCA
The DNA here is from genome assembly GCA_026230005.1 of Gila orcuttii. Lineage (NCBI taxonomy): Eukaryota > Metazoa > Chordata > Actinopteri > Cypriniformes > Leuciscidae > Gila > Gila orcuttii. The sequence continues at coordinate 50,102,891 of JAPDVR010000009.1, read as the reverse complement.
CACACACACACACACACATGTTCGCCGGTTGCCATGGTGAGTGTGTGTTATCGTGCCCGTCTCTGCTGGATCTATTCTAACCTGATTTAGTTGCTCCAGCGTTGCAGCAGCGTAATGAAATTAGTGTGTGTCTAATGGTGCAGAGAGACCCTGTCTCACTCTCTCTCTCCGTCATTCTGTCTTTCCTCAGTCTTTGTCTTTTTTCTTTTTTATAAAGGCTTTGCTCTCTTCCAGATCTGCTCTCGTCCGGTCTGTCATTACTGTTTGTCTGTCTGTCTGTCTGTCGAGAGTTAATTATTGTGTGTTTTTCTCCTCAGCCATTAGGAGGAAGGAGAACGGCTGGTACGATGAAGAACATCCACTCGTCTTCCTCTTCCTCGGCTCATCCGGAATCGGTAACTTCTTCCTTTTCCAAGGAAAAATAAGCACTTTTTTTTCATATTGAAGGGTGCTTTAGATAAAAGCATCTGCTTAAATGTTAAACTTTATTTATTTATTTTTTCCATCCAGATGCAGTTTCGCTATATAATAAATGCAGATGTTCAAGAAGTAACGCAGGAGTTTCATAAATAGTCATTTAAAGTCTAATATTATATTCAGAGATGGGTTTATTAACCAGATGAACATGCACATGTGCACTGCCTCTTTTAAGGCCGAGACACTACAGAAAACCAATGTGTTTTTTTCATGCACTGGTCAGTTCTGTGGTCTCTTTTGCTTCCATAACCGTATGCTTCCATAAGGGCGTTTATTTTATTGCACTTTATCCATTTGTGTTTGTAGATTACAATTTAAGTATATATTTAAAAGCCATGTTCTCAAAATGAGTTTTGTTCTCCACTTCAGCAGCACTTATATACACCAAAACTTACAGTTTTATTAATATAGAGGGGTTTATTCATAACATCATTTGCTTGATTTATATAACATTTTATTCCTTAACTTGTTAAAAATGTGTAGAGAATGGCTGGTACGATGAAGAACATCCACTCGTCTTCCTCTTCCTCGGTTTGTTGGGAATCGGTACTTTTCCCTTTTTTCAAGCATAATTAAGCATCTTTCATATTTGTAACACATTTTATTCTTTAGTATAAACCCCTTGAGATGCATCATCTCGTTTTTAATGGGGTCCTAATACACAAAACAACAAACACACCACTTCAAAAATAACTTTTTTTGCCTATGAATTTTTGCCTAGCATTAATCAATATAATCATAGATATATCATCTAAAGCAATGAGTTTTGTCCTCCACTTCAGCAGCACTTATATACATCAAAACTTACAGTTTTATTAATATCTATAATCTGAAGGTTTTTACTGAGGGGTTTGTTTATAACATAATTTTCTTGATTTATTTAACGTTTTATTCCTTAAAACTTAGTAAAAATGTGTTGAGAATGGCTGGTACGATGAAGAACATCCACTCGTCTTCCTCTTCCTCTGCTAATACGCTTTTTTTCATATTGAAGGGTGCTTTAGATAAAAGCATCTGCTAAATTTTAAACATTGTTTTTTTGTTGTTCATCCAGATGCAGTTTTGCTTTATAATAAACACAGATGTTTAAGAAGTAACGCAGGAGTTTCATAAAGCTCAGAAGTGATTTAAAGTCTAATATTATATTCAGAGACGGGTTTATTCACCAGATCCGTGTCATCAGGAATGATGAACATGCGCACGTTTAGTGTCTCTTTTAAGGCCGAGACACTACAGAAAACCAATGTTTTTTTTTTTCATGCACTGGTCAGTTTTGTGGTCTCTTTTGCTTCCATAACGTCTTCTTTCAGACAGGTGTAAAGAAAGTTTATTTTATTGCACTTTATCTATTTGCGTTTGTAGATTACAATTTCAGTACATATATTTAAAAGCCATGTTCTCAAAGTGAGTTTTGTCCTCCACTTCAGCAGCACTTATATACACCAAAACTTACAGATTTATTAATATCTATATTCTAAAGGATTTTACTGAGGGGTTTGTTCATAACATCATTTGCTTGATTTATAAAGCATTTTATTCCTTAAAAAATGGTAAAAATGTGTTTTTTTTTTCAGGCTGTTGACAGTGTTTTCTGATTTATGGAGTGATAAAAAGAGATATCCAAAATCCCCTCAGTAAAAACCTTTAACTCTAACATGTCAACAAAATCAAACAAGAGGTTTGAACCTGTCTTCATCCAATGTTCAGATTTAAACTTTATTTCTTTAAAAAAAAATGTTTCAAAAACTTGCAGTGCAAAACAAATCGTCTTAAAATACTGTGATTAATCGAGTGGGGAAAGTGTTTGTTTCGTGCGCTTTGATTGATGAAGAGATGTTTCTCCTCTCGCCAGCGGCAAGTCTGATCGCACGCCATCAATATTCAACAAGTCCCTCCACTTACCATATATGCGTTTATTAAAATTCATAAGAGTGATATTTACTCTCATAGACTACATTACCCTGAGAGAGGAATAAAGGGAGGGAGAGATGATGGACACACGTGCCACAAACACCAGCAAAATAAACACATCGTTCTTTTCCCAATAGGAAGTAGAAATCCTGACAGAATCACGTCATAATTATGAGTCAAAACCACTCTCAAGTGATCACTGACACATTTTATTGTTTGATGAAATGAATTGCATAGAAGCAAATAAATGTTTGATGGCTGTTTGTGCAGGTAAAACCGAGCTGGCCAAGCAAGTGGCGCGATACATGCATAAAGACATTAAGAAGGTCAGGAAAGTCAGGAAATAAACCTTCATTGGAAATGATCGGCTGCGCATAAAGGGCAAATAACAAGATTCTGTCGTTCTTTTCCTCAGGGTTTCATTCGCATGGACATGTCTGAGTTTCAAGAGAAACATGAGGTGAGACTCACACAAACACAGACCCGTTTCATTGACTCTACTGTTGTTTTTATTTCAGGTGTATTTTAGGGCAGAATTCACAATCTCGTTAACTGAAGTTTTGAAGGCTGTTTTGTTTGACCAGAAACAACACAAGTATGCAAATGTCATGTGTAAATGTGTGTATGTATCAAACCTCATTAAACATGTTATTATTCATATTAATCATATAATGTTTTGTGCATTAATTATTTATACATTTTAATTTGACATTTATGGTTTAACATTCTTAGTAAATGTTTTATTTGGATTTATTTATTAAAAATGTTTATTTTAATTGGCATTTTTATTAATTTTATTAATTTTTTTATTTGAACCGTTTTTTTTTTTTAGAATTATTTATTTATATTTATTTTGCATTTTTTTGATTTAATACATTTTCAGTAAGTGCTTTATTTGGATTTATTAATTAAAATTGTTTATTTTAAATTGGCATTTTTATTATTCAATTATTTTAGTAAAAAAATTATTTTGAATGTTTTTAGTACATTTATTTATTTATTTTTAGTAAGTGTTTTATTTTTATTTTATTTAACATGTTTGTGATTTAATTAATATTTAGTAGGTGTTTTTATTGGATTGTTTACAGTTTTATTTTTTATTATTTACATTTTTATGATTTAAGTAGCAAACCCTGATTTGAGCTAATGTCTACTGTAGGGGCGTGTATCTTGTGGCGTCACTGATGCAGAATCATGTGCTTATTGTGTTATGAATCGCATACAGTAATATCGAGTGAAGTTGAGCTTGTGTATGTAGAAGTCTGTTTCTGGTTTAGTAGGATCTGATCTCTGCGCTTCTTCATAAGCCGTTTAGCTGTGCTGTTAGAACTGTGACCTTAGACTGAATCTAAACACGCACAATTCAATCACACACATTTATTGTATTGATAGAGGACTGTCACTGTCACTCAGTATGGCCGGATGAGCAGTGTGTGTGTTTGATTGAATCATCGTGTCGATCTCCTCAGAGGTCAGATCTGCCCAGTTCTCATCTTCTTTGTGTGTTTTCTGTGTTCCTCTCAGGTGGCGAAGTTCATTGGTTCTCCTCCAGGGTACGTGGGTCATGAAGAAGGTGGTCAGCTGACCAAACAGCTCAAACAGTGTCCGAACGCTGTGGTTCTGTTCGATGAGGTGGATAAAGCTCATCCAGACGTGCTGACCATCATGTTACAGCTCTTTGACGAGGTACAAACTCACAATCATCATTTAGCATTAGTCAAGTCAAGTTCACAACACAGCTTTACAGAAAATACATTTTTATAATATCTTAATATCTTCATGGCTTATTGTCGCATTTATCAGATTAGACCCGGACAATATATAGTTACATTTTGTGATGGTACGGTCAATTAAGCAGCTGAAATTTGCTACAAATATAAATATTTGTTAAGTTCTTTATTTTAATTTTACATTTTTATGATTTAATTTTTGTGAATGTTTTATTTTGATGTTTATATTTTATATTTTTAATATGACATTTTTATGATGTTATTTTGATTGTTTATATTAAAGTTATTTATTTTAATTTGACATTTTTATGATTCAATTAATTTTTAGTATGGTTGTAATTTTAATTGTTTTCCTTTTTAAATTATTTATATTATTTTTTCAAGATTTCATTTTTAGTGAATGTTTTGTTTTGATTGTTTATATTTTACCGTTTTAATTTTACATTTTTATGATGTTATTTTGATTGATTTTAATTAAGTTATTTATTTGTTTTATTTTATTGTAATTGTATATATTAAACTTATTTATTTTAATTTTACAACTTATGATTCATTACATTTTTACTAAGGCTTTTATTATTTATTTATTTTTATTTTAACAATATTTTAATTTAATCAATTTATTGTTTTAATTGCAATTGGGGTTTTTTAATACATTTTTATGATTAAATTTTTAGTGAATGTTTTATTTTGATTGTTTATATTGTAAAATGTTATTATTTTTATTTGTTTTTAGCTAAATTATTTATTTTAATTTTCATATTTGTATTATTTTATTTTGATTGTTCATTTTAAAATGGTTTAAATTTGACATTTCATGGTTCATTACATTTTTACCAAGGTTTTTATTTTGATTTGTTTTTATTTTAAAATTATTTTTAATTTCACATTTTTACGAGTATCTTTTTATTAGTATTATTATTTATTTATTTTATTAGAGCTTAGAGCTGGGCAATAATATAGTTCACATTTTGTGACGAAGCAAACCATCAAGCAGTTGAGATTTACTATATAATATATGTCACTTTATTTTAGTGTACAGAATATATGTGTATAATATATAGTGTATATCCAACTGTATGCACAGAGCTGTGCAATATTAGAGTTATATTAATAATACCCTGGTGTTTCTGCCATTCAGGGTCGATTGACTGATGGGAAGGGGAAGACTATCGAGTGTAAAGATGCCATCTTCATCATGACGTCCAATGTGGCCAGTGATGAAATTGCCCATCATGCATTGCAGCTGAGACAGGAAGCTCAGGAGCAAAGCCGCAGACGCCTCGCTGAAAATCTGGGTGAGGAATTAAACTTTTAAATAAGAGATAATGTACATCCAGCTGATTGTTATCTCAGAATAAACCGACAGGGTGATCAGGATCAGGTCTTCATCAGCCTGAAGGGGTTTATTCTGAGATCACACACACACACACACACAAACACACCTGAAGGGGGTTTATTCTGAGATCTCACACACACACACACACACCTGAAGGGGGTTTATTCTGAAATCACACACACACACACACACACTCACACCTGAAGGGGGTTTATTCTGAGATCTCACACACACACACACACACACACACACACAAACACACCTGAAGGGGTTTATTCTGAGATCACACACACACACACACACACACACACACCTGAAGGGGTTTATTCTGAGATCACACACACACACACACACACACACCTGAAGGGGGTTTATTCTGAAATCACATACACACACTCACACCTGAAGGGGGTTTATTCTGAGATCTCACACACACACACACACACACACACACACACACACACACACACCTGAAGGGGGTTTATTCTGAAATCACATACACACACTCACACCTGAAGGGGGTTTATTCTGAGATCTCACACACACACACACTCACACCTGAAGGGGGTTTATTCTGAGATCTCACACACACACACACACACCTGAAGGGGGTTTATTCTGAAATCACACACACAGACACACTCACACCTGAAGGGGGTTTATTCTGAGATCTCACACACACACACACACAAACACACCTGAAGGGGGTTTATTCTGAGATCTCACACACACACACACACACCTGAAGGGGGTTTATTCTGAGATCTCACACACACACACACTCACACCTGAAGGGGGTTTATTCTGAGATCTCACACACACACACACACACCTGAAGGGGGTTTATTCTGAAATCACACACACAGACACACTCACACCTGAAGGGGGTTTATTCTGAGATCTCACACACACACACACACAAACACACCTGAAGGGGGTTTATTCTGAGATCTCACACACACACACACACACCTGAAGGGGGTTTATTCTGAGATCTCACACACACACACACACACCTGAAGGGGGTTTATTCTGAAATCACACACACACACACACACACTCACACCTGAAGGGGGTTTATTCTGAGATCTCACACACACACACACACAAACACACCTGAAGGGGGTTTATTCTGAAATCACACACACACTCACACCTGAAGGGGTTTATTCTGAGATCACACACACACACACACTCACACCTGAAGGGGGTTTATTCTGAGATCTCACACACACACACACACAAACACACCTGAAGGGGGTTTATTCTGAAATCACACACACACTCACACCTGAAGGGGTTTATTCTGAGATCACACACACACACACTCACACACACACCTGAAGGGGGTTTATTCTGTGATAACAATCTGCTGGATGTACATTATCACACTTATTACACACTACTTGCCACATAAGTAAATAATTAGACAAGAAATATTGCTCTGAGTTGAAATATTTTATATTTACTATAGCTTTTTGAACGCAACGTTTCAGACGCAAGTTCAAACTAGACGAACATTTAAGAGACGGTATACAGTCATAACACTTATTACACAGCATTTCAACACATACATAATTATGGAGATAAGAGATATTGATTTCAGATTAAACTGTTTTGAAATCGTACCTTTTTGTATCTCATAATCCAAAAACAATAGTCACAAAATCAGCATCAGCATTTGTATGAAACGAGCGAGTCCACGATACTGGATGGCATGATTAAATAACTCTACACTAAATATTGATTCGACTGAGTTTTAATATTTTATTAGCTCACCAAATGCAAAACTTCCACGAAGAAAACCGGTTCCTAGCGAGCGTATATTGCTCAGTGACCCGGATGAGCCTGTGTTTCTGTTTTCTGTTGTTATCTGGGAAGAATATACGGTGCGATTGACCAATCAGAATCAAGGATTCCACAGAGCCGTGTAATAATCTTTGACCTTTATGTGTGTGTAGAAGATGTTCAGAAGAGCGAGAAGATCACCATCTCCAACACGTTCAAGGAGCAGGTGATCCGGCCCATACTGAAGGTACTGATGGTCCTCACATGCTCCCGCTCTCTGATTGGCTGCTGATGTGTCACCGCTCAATCTGATTGGTGCGTTTCAGGGTCACTTCAGGCGTGATGAGTTTCTGGGGAGGATCAACGAGATCGTTTACTTTCTGCCGTTCTGTCACTCGGAGCGAATCCAGCTCGCCAGCAGAGAGCTCAACTACTGGGCCAAGAAGGTGAACACACACACACACAGAAACCAACGAACCACAGACACACACATGCACACTCTCTCACACACACACACACACTCACAATCTCACACGCATACTCATGATCTTACACACACACTAAACCAGCGAGCCACAAACACACACACACACACACAATCTCACACGCATACTCATGATCTTACACACACACTAAACCAGCGAGCCACAAACACACACACACACACTCACTCACTCACTCACTCACTCACACACAAACACACACACACACACACACACACACAAAACACAGAAACCAACGAACCACAGACATACACACACACACACTCACAATCTTACACGCATACTCATGATCTTACACACACAGTAAACCAGCGAGCCACAAACACACACACACACAAACACACACTCACTCACGCACACACACACACACACACACACACACACTGATCTATGACTAAAGGTCCTGAACAAGCGTGTTTGTCACTGCAGGCAGAAGTCTGACAGATATGAAGTTTTATACATTTTTAAATATTTATGAATAGACCACATGTTAACTTCACTAATATGATTACAGTCGTCAAGAGCAGCAGCTGCTATTGATCCTAGTGTGTGTGTGTGTTTGTGTGTGTGTGTGTGTGTCGTTAGAAATATGTTTATACCAGCATTTAAAAAAGTCAAAATGATCTGATGTGGTACAGTGAGAAAAACAACAAGCTTCAATGTTAAAAAACATATAATTTAATATCAGTAATATTATTAATTATTATTATAATGTTGTATATATATAAACACACGCACACACACATATATATATATATATACAGTATAAGAGACAGACAGATAGATAGACAGATTAGAAACATTAGATTGATATACAGTATAAGAGATGTATATAGCGGTAATTGTGTGTGTGTGTGTGTGTGTGTGTGTGTGTGCGTGTGCGTGTGTGTGTGTGTGTGTAGGCCAAGCAGAGGCACAACATCACGCTGCTGTGGGAGCGTCCCGTGCTGGAGCTGCTGGCGGGGGGGTATAACCTGCACTACGGGGCTCGATCCATCAAACACGAGGTGACACCTGTCAATCACTCATCAACATTATCAGTGAGGAAACCGTGATACATTTTATTTTTCAGGATTCTTTGATGAACAGAAATTTCAAAAGAACAGCATTTTCAAAAGAACAGCATGAAATAGAATCTTTTGTAACATTATAAATGTCATTCTGTCCTTGATGAATAAAAGTATTCATTTCTTTGTTTATTTTTATTTACCCCAAACTTCTAAATGTTTCACAGTTTCCTCAGAAATATGAACTGTTTTCAACACTGATCATGAATCATAAATGTTTCTTGAGCATCAGGTCATGATTCATGATTACAGTGTGTGTGTGTGTGTGTGTGTGTGTGTGTGTATACAGGTGGAGCGGCGGCTGGTGAATCAGTTGGCCGCTGCGTACGAGCAGGAGCTTCTGCCGAAGGGATGTACACTACGACTCTCAGTGGAAGTGAAAGGAGGACAGGAAGTGAAGGACGGAGGACAGGAAGTGAAGGACGGAGGACAGGAAGTGAAGGACGGAGGACAGGAAGTGAAGGACGGAGGACAGGAAGTGAAGGTTCTGCGTCTGGAGCTGGTGGGAGACGACAGCACCGCCCGAACACTGAACATCCGCTCGCCACTGAACCCTGACGACGTGAACTACGCCCACAGACGTCACTGAAACACACTCGAGTCTGGTTAGTGTGTGTGTGTGTGTGTGTAAATATGACAGTGAAGCTTCAGAAACTCATGAAGAGAGAAGTATGTGTTGTTTTAGTGTTCATCAGATTATTGGCAAGCATGTTAAAAATATGGTGCGTTCAGTGTTTCATCACAGTTGAGCTCGTAACTTTAATAACTCACATAAATCAGAGCCGCTTTATGATGTTGGTAATAATGAAGGTTTCGTCACACGTTTCCTGAGCGTTTGTCATGTGTACAGACTGAAAATATGACACACACTCACACATAAACACACACACTCGCACATATACACACTCACACATATACACTCTAACACACTCACACATATACACTCTAACACACACTCACACATATACACTCTAACACACACTCACATATACACACTCACACATATACACACACACACTCACATATACACTCTAACACACACTCACACATATACACTCTCACACACACTCACACATGTACACTCTAACACACACTCACACATATACACTTACATATACACACACACACATATATACTCAGACACACACACACTCTCGCACATATACACTGTAACACATACTCACACATATACACTCACACATATACACTTTCATATACACACACACACACATATATACTCACACACACACTCTCACACATATACACTCACACACACTCACACATATACACTCTCACACACACTCACACATATACACTTACACACACACACACATACACGTACACACTCACACATATACACTCACACACACACATATATACTCTCACACACACAGACTCACACATATACAGACTCACACAGACTTACACACTCACACATGTACACTTACACACACACACTCAAACATATATACTCACACACACACACACACACACACACACATATACAGACTCACACACATACACACTTACACACACACTCATACACTCACACACACTCATAAACACACACACACTGTACGTTTGTCAGATAAATATGAAGATGTGTGTATTTATGTGTTATATACTGTAAAACACTAATGATTCTGAGGTTTAACGCTCTGAATGTAAATCAATCATCAGCTTTATCACAAATAAAGAAAGTAATGCTTTACAAACACACATCAGTTTCCTCATCAAGTTCTGCTCTTTAATGTTGTCACTTCACATGTGTCCAAATTACAGAAGTTCAGTTGGTTTCAATGTTGATTTTTAGCCTTAATCAAAATAGTTGAAGTGATTACATGTTTCGTAGAGACACTGTTTTGATGAAACGTCCTGATAAACGTCTGAAATGTGAAGATATTTGTGTTAAACATGAATGTTTTGTGTGTTTATTGCAGGTTATCTCAGGATATTATTGAAGCTCGTTTCTGCAGCGGGATGAAGAAGGTCATTTTGACTTTTTATCTCACAATTCAGAGTTAGAAAGTCTGAACTGTAAGATATATATATATATATATATATATATATATATATATATATATATATATATATATATATATATATGTGTGTGTGTGAGTGTGAGTCTGAATTGTGAGATGAAAAAGTCACAATTACTTTTATTTATTTTTTCTAAAGCAGAAACGAGCTTCCACAGGATGGGCGTTTAATCGCAGTCATTTACATGTTTAACTGCAAATCTCTTTTATTGCGCACAAACGTTAAATAAAACTGTAAATAAAACAAAATGGACTGGACTTTTTTGTGAGCCGGTAACCGTTTTTTGTTCAGGAATGTGGTTTTATCTGCAGCTCGTAATCGAACGCTAGAAACATGTGACAGGAATGTGTTTGGGAATGTGGAACGTGTGTGTGTGTGTGTGTGTGTGTGTGTGTGTGACAGAGAGTACAGAAGGATGGAATGCATAAAGAACATTCCTTCTTTTCTCTGCATCCTCCTTTACACATGTAGGGATTCACTCACTTCCTGTGGGGAAGAAATTAGCATCTTAAAACAGAGGCAGCATGAGAGAGACCTCCCACAACACACACACTCACACACATATGTATATACACACTCACACTCTCATGCACTCACACACTCAATTTTTGTGTTTTTGCAGTGTTTTGGATGCAGACGTCACTAATACCCAGCTGTGTGTGCAGGTCATGATCCTGTATTCTGATGTCATATCTGCTGTTTGTGAACAGAAGAACAGTAAATACACTGATTCAGGCGTACAGAAGGGAGACATGTTTACATGAATGTAAACAATAAAAATAAAGCATGAATCTCTGCGATGATAGAAGGTTGAATATGAATGAGTGTGTGAGACGGAGGAGTGTGTGTGAGAAGATGCTGTTACAGCAGAAAATCTCCTTCAGCCTCCAAACCAGTCAAATCTAATTATACACCGAGAGACTGCTTACATTAGTGTGTGTGTGTGTGTGTGTGTGTGTGTGTGTGTGTGTGTGTGTGTGTGTGTGAAATGATGATCCTCTATCACAGTCTGCACTGATCCGGCCTCTCATACACACACACACACACACACACACAGCCGTGAACGTCTCTCGTCCATTATCGTGTGTGTCCGTGTCTTTTAACGCTGCCAGTCTCTCGTCTCTTTCTCTCTCTCTCTCTCTCTCTCTCTCTCTCTCTCTCTCTCTCTCTTTTTCTCTCTTCTGCTCCAGTCCCACCGGACAAACCTGCAGGAACACACAATTATTGATTTACCATTTACAGTCCTGTAGCTCTGCATCTGAGAGATGAGAAATTACACTGAGAGAGAGATACAGAGACTGAGAGAGAGAGAGAGACCATAGTCCTGCTTCTGTCTCTAAACACACACACACACACACACTTGATTTATCTCTGAACTTGTGCTGTTGCACTATTGTAGTTAGTCTGTTTTTCATTTTCATTTATTGACATGATACACAAATTACTAAGATTAAACAATATGACAGGTTTTATCTCCGTCTGAACTATAAAAAATGTACTATTTGTTATGTGTGTGTGTGTGTGTGTAATTATGTTGCTGTGTGTAAATTCTGATAGAACCCGTGATTTATTATGCCAGTGAAACTGGTAAATACTGTTTACACCACAATCATTGGTCAATGTAACGTGTTGAACGTTCTGTTGATGACGTCACTTGAACGTTCTATTTTGACAATATTCTCGAGTAGCGTTGACTTCCGCTGCTGACGTGAACGTTCTATTTCGTCATATCGTTCGTTCTATTGCGTCATTGTTTTATTTTGTCGTACTCTTGTTCGCGATGTGCTTTGAGCGTTTTTTGTCGCTGTTTTATTGATTTTAATCTGCGTGTTGAATCGCTATCATGCGATATTTTAGGAAGCGTGCACACGCGTCCATGCATTAAACGCTAGTTTTTATATATAGTCTTTCTGCGTCGCGCCCTTGTTAAATGTATAGCTACTATTTCGAAGATAAATGGTGGCATGTCTGAGCACATATGTGCAGATTGAGATCAGGTGTCTGTTACCTGCTGCTGTTAAAGTCAGAGATGTAACATAACTCTACCGTTCCCATCATTCGCTGTTATATTTCAGCAAGAACAACATCTGTGCGAAACAGGGTTTCCCGCGCCGCGAACATGAGAGCGAATAAAAGCGCGAGCAGCTTCTCTTCTGTCTCGTGTCTCTTTCTGAAAGACTCGGGGAAAAATCCATTCTGCCTAATTCAAAGCTTGCTCTGGGACAGCTCGCGTGGCAGATTGCCGGCTAATTAGTTTAGAGGAGAGTTTAATTAGATTAAGTTTGCACAGGTCCCGCGCAGCGCCGGTTGTGTCGGGCTCTGAGCGCGCGGGGCCCCGGAGCCCTGATCTGATTAACGCGTATGCCCATTACTGGCTCTCCAGCTGCTGCCACTACACACACACTATACACACAGACAGACAGAACCGCTACATCTGATGCGGGGTTTGTTTTTTCATTAATAAAATGAGGTCAGTTTTCCACTGTAAAAAAACAACAACAACCGTTGGTTTAACTTAAAAAAAAGTAAGTTGCCTGGTTGCTTTACATTTTTGAGGTAATACAATGGAGATTGGTTTAGTAAATAGAAATCCAAAATATTGTTATCTCAACCACATTAATTATCTTAGTTGATTTGACAAAAGAAAAAGTTGTGATGATAAATCATGAAACAATTTTTATTTTTTTTACAGTGTAGCTTGAGAATTTTCTGACTTTGGGATGAAAAAAGCATTCTCTGGTCAAAAACGCCACAGATATTTAAAGTCCTGTTTAGTGTTGTCTAGCATTTGCTATATTTCATATTATAGACATGGTTAATTGTGACGTTTCAATTAATCGACTGGATTAAAGAATTAGACAAAAATGGATCGCACATTTATGTTACAAAATAGTTGGTAACGCTTTAAGGTGGCTAGTTACACGTTACTACATGAACTTCAACTTACTATAGTAATAACAGTAAATTATGTATAATTACTAGTAACTAACTCTAAACCAAACCTAAAGTGTTACTCTATAAATACATGTAGTTAATAATATTACTCAGTAGGCCTACTTATTTGAGTGAGTTCAATGTTATAGCCTACTTTACCTTAAAATTAAGTGTAACCAAATAGTTTAAAGCCTATATTAGAAAAATAGAATCCCATGAGGTTAATTTCTATATTGTGAATAGGAAAAAACATTTGTGTCAAAAACTGTCTAGAGTTTATTTTCTTAATAACAAACTTAATGCAGTGAATCAATGTTTTTTTGTGGCTGTGCAATTTTTTTAATTAAATTAAATGACTATTATAGTCATTTTGAGAGACCAAATTGCCATACATGAGTCTTAATGGCTTAGAAATATTAGATATAATGACAGTTTAAGTTAGTTTTTTATTACAGTTGGAGTTCGAATTATTTTTTTTACAGTTGGAGTTTGAATTTTGATTTTATTTTAAATTTGACAGTTGGATTTTGAACAGCCTTGGTTCATTTGAACAAATCTATGGTATTTTGCGGAGTGTTTCAGCAGATGATTTGAACGCAACAGTTTGGTTGATCTCAGTGTTGTGTGAAAGTGTTTCTCCTGTGGATCAGAAGTCAGAGGCGGACACACGGGCTCTTCTGCTCGGTGTCAGAGGTGAGTTTGCCGGGGAAGTGATCCCGGTTCCCCGTGTTACCCAGCGCACACATGCGTTAATCTCTTCAAAGCCCCTCGCGCACATCTGACTTTCAAATCCGAGTGTTTGTCTTGAAAATGGGCTCTAATCCCGATCCGAGCGACCCATGAGACCAGCAGCTTTAAAATTCATCGGCGATTAGCGGAAACAGTAACGAGGCTCTTTCTCATTCATGGCGCTTGTGTAAATAACTGTGCTGTGATTGACAGCTGATGTCTGTGATTGACAGCTGGGTCAGGCCGAGCGCGATGCTTTTCATTTTTTGATGTATTCTGGCATGCTGCTGTTGATCGATAGTTACACTAACCAGCGTTTAACATTAGTGCACTTACTGTCCGTCCGAGAGCCTCCATTAATTTCTCCTGTGGTTCTAAAACACTCATATTTTGCTTTGCCATCACAAAAAAGGCATTTTCCGAGCGCAAAATAAATATATAAATGAAAAGCGCAGGGTCTCGTGCTCTCCGGGATAATTGAATTGTGTTTGGGTTGGTTTGGTTTGGCTGACAGTAATCGCATCCGATGCTCGGGCCATTACAGCGAGCGCGCGCGTGTCTCCCGGTGACCGATCACTGCTGAATGCAGATTGAACTAATGAGAGAGAGAGATTGATGAGAGAGGGGGGGATGAAGGATCGGGAAAGGATGAGACGCGACCCGTCTGTGTCACGCGCGTAAACAGTGACCCGTCTGAAACCCGCCGGGCGCGCGCGCGGGTAACGGGTGGCGCGAGACACTTGCCATTTAGTAGCCACGAACAAAACTTTTTCATTTATTTGTTTGAACATTTATGTAGGCTAATTTCAACCAAAAAAAAAGTATTTTTAAAATTGGAAGTAATAAAAACTGAATCAGCAAAATAGACATTCATAGATTGAAATAATTCGGAATCTGTCACGTCAGCATTTATTTTTCATTACAGGGCACGATGTAAAATACTAAATTAACGGTGAGTTGAATCACACAATTAGTTAATTTAATTTTACATTGTTTTAGGCTATTTCGTTTATGTTTCTTTATTTGGCATCGATGGTTCCATAAAAAACTTTTAAGATCCATAGAATCTTTCCTCTATACAAAATGTTCTGTTAGAATCTCCTAGGGGGAAATAGTTTTAGGGGAAAAAACTGCATTAAAAGAACCCATTTTGAACCTTTATTTTAAAGAGTGTTCTATCACATACATTAGTAGCCTATAGGCCCTATTCTTTCGTTAAGTTGCATATTTATAATTGATATATTTCATATTTGCTATTGAGTATTTAACAATGAAATCTTTGAATTCTGAAAGATTCTGAATCTCGCACACACACACACACACACACACACACACACACAGGTGTTCTCGGGGCTCTCCTCAGGTGTGTACGGAGATGATGAACACGTGCTGAAAGGTTCCGGTTTCCGTGAAGACTTGTTGCTGTCGTGTGTATCTCGTCACTCCCCGGTACAGTCGTTAATCTGCGCGCGTGATGCGGACGCTGATGGATGAAGTTTGAGACGCGCGTCACCCGAAATCATCCAAACGCGCCGTGACGCGCACGCCCGGGGCCGCGCCGGGATAACCAGGTTACGCGCGCATAAAGAGAGAGGGTTACAGGGTCAAAAGTCAAACGAATCCATTACACATATGGTTAAAAATGACATATTCAGCTGCATGAACATACATTTTATCCCTGATTTGATCAAGTTAAATGCGTTAAATTTTGAAACATGATTTTTATGTTAAATGTTAAATATGACCATTTCATGTATGCATATAATGCGCTATAACAGCACGGACAACATCCGTCTAATTGATATTGTTTAAAGAGTTCGGATAAACTCGTGCGTAATAGTGAGTGACAGCGAACAGATGCGCGTGACTGTGAGCAGCAGGTTTCCGTCGAGTCATTTCTGATGAAAACAGATCGAATAAACGCGCGCAATTAACGACTTCAAGTCATCATTAATTAGTATTTCATGGTTTATTTTAATTTTACGATCATTTTATTTCATTCGCCCTCTAAATGCAGCGTTGGGAGGTTAAATAAAGGCCATTATCCCCGAAATCAAATTAAACTTCATCTCACACTACCAACCAGAGCTGCATTAAAGCTAAAACAATCCCACAATTCATTTAGCATGAGGAAAACGGACCCATTTACCCGCTCTTGAAAAGTTGCCCATCCTCGCCTTAATGCCATTACTCTTAATAGCCATTAATAGTCATTTATTTAGAGTTATATTTGCGCGCGCGCGGGTGATGCGCGCATCAGGTCTCGTTTAAACAAGAAATAAAATGCAACAAAGGAGCATTAGATGAAATAGTGAAGCACAAGTGTAGCAGATGATGCTGGAAAGGGTTAACGCGGAGGTGCATTAGAGATGCATGGAGAGAGTGTGTGTGTGTGTGTGTGTGTGTGTGTGTGTTGAGGGAGGAGGATCTCAGAACTGAGACATTGTCATGCAAACACAGACCACCGCCTCGCCATTGTCTCCCGGACTCCAACTTTATTATAAACACACCGAGCAGCAGAGCCGCGGAACACACCGAGACACACACACACTCCTCGAGCGGACCTTCACACACACCTGCGTCTCCATCATTCCGCCCTCCACATGTACAAAATGGATTACTCGTATCTGAACACGTACGACTCGTGCATGGCGGCGATGGAGGCGTCGGCGTACGCGGACTTTAACTCGTGCAGTCAGAGCAACGCGTTCCAGTACAACCCGATCCGGAACGGGTTCAGTTCCAGCCCGGGGTGCGGAACGCTCGGGTCCGCCAGCTGTGCACTGGGTGCGCTGAGAGAACACCAGCCCGCGCCCTACTCCACAGGTGACACACACACACACACACACACATGTGCGAGAACTAAAACACTTCACATGCAATGCGACTTATTGAAGAAAAGAAAAAAAAAACAGGTGCTGAATATTAAGCACAGGTAATCACACTAAACTGTCCATTTTCTTTGTTTAACATATAAATCGCTCCATTTAGAACGAGTTTGTTCATGACTCACTGTTAAAAACGTTCCAAAAGGTTTCTTTTGATTTTGATTCTTTTGATTTTTGATGACGTAGAATTATAATGACGTTATTTGGAACTTTCAGCGATCAGTTCCTAAAATTACCGTTAAAAAAAAAAAAAGAATGTGAACATTTTTATAAAGAATCTTTTGTGCATTCCATTGATCCTTCGATGCCGATAAAGAACCGTTATTTCGTATATCTGATACAAATGTAACTTTAATTTGGATAATTGATAAACCCGTTTGCAAAAATTAAACGAGAATCCTATAGCTTTGCGAGTTTACGTTTTAATTGAATTAAATTAGCCTAAATTTCGTGTCAAATAATTTGAGGCGCAAATCAATTTAAAGTAATTAATTGAATTATGTCTTGGGGATCTATAATTAAAAAGAGCGTTTATTGGACAGAAAAAGAGAAACGATCCGGTCTCGCCTCATATTTCTGTGCGGTAAATATAATTATAGGCTTGTGTAACTATTATTGCATTTTCACATCAGAAAATGTGTGACTTATAGGGAGCCCGTCATTTTAAAATAAAATGCACAATTTAATTATAATCATAATAATACAAATGCACGGACGCATTCCTAAAAAATATATTTTATGGCACTTATTTACTACCCAGTGAAACGCAAAAACCATTCCTTTTTCTTGTTTAAAAAAAAAATCAGACATAAATGTGCAACATTTACAGAATCCATTTGTTTCTCTGAACTGATGTTAAATGCATGTCCTCTTGAAGTGCGTCATCATGACTCTCCCCGGTCTCGTTGATCTTTCAGTCCCGTACAAGTTCTTCTCGGACCCGTCCGGTCTGAACGAGAAGCGCAAGCAGCGTCGGATCCGCACGACCTTCACGAGCTCTCAGCTGAAGGAGCTCGAGCGCGTGTTCGCGGAGACTCACTACCCGGACATTTACACGCGCGAGGAGCTCGCGCTGAAGATCGACCTGACCGAGGCGCGCGTGCAGGTGAGGCGCATGCACGCGGAGTACATCCATAAACCATCACTGAAGCATTTATGAGTGCAAAACCATATGAAATATAGCATTATAAATGGTCATCTAAATGGGATATTTTTGGCCTCTTCCAAATGTAATTAATTTAGTTGATTTTATTAGAGTGATTTATAGCGGATGCATTGGGTCACGTGTGTATATGCATGCGTTAGTAACACTTCACGATGAAAAATATCGGTAACACTTTATTTTAAGGTGTCAGTGTTACAGTGTAATTATATATTTAAGTGCTGAGTAATATTAAGTAACTAAATGTACTTACTATAGGGTTAGGGTTTGGTTTAGGGTTAGTTGCATGTAATTATGCATAATTTACATGGTAAGTACATGTAAAATATGTAACAATGACACTGTAAAATAAAGTGTTACCAAATATTGGTATTATTGTTACATGTATTTACCACAGTAATAAAAGTAAATTATGCATAATTACATGCAACTAAACCAAATCCTAAGCCTATAGTAAGTACATGTAGTTAATTAATATTACTCAGTACTTAAATATATAATTACACTGTAACAATAACACCTTAAAATAAAGAGTAACCGAAATATTTCTAAAGCATTTATTCATCTTATAGTTCAAATTCATTGTCTTAAAAATAAAGGTTCCAAAAGTTTTTTTTTTGCAGTGATGAAATAGAATCATTTCTGGTTCCTTAAAGAACCTTAAAATAACCTATAGTTCTATATGTTATATCTATATTATCTATATTAGAACTATATATAGTTCTGATTCTATGTGTGAGTAATATTTTAAAGAACCTTTAGGATGATAAAGGTTCTACATTGAATCACCGATGCTGAAAGAAAGAAAGCAAAAAAAGAAAGAAAGAAACAATCTTAACATTACTCATTACTGAAATAACAATGACACCTTAAAATAAAGAGTAACCTAAATATTTCAAAATTAAAGCATTTATTCATCTTATAGTTCAAGTTCAGCATCTTAAAAATAAAGGTTCCAAAAGGGTTTTTTGCAGCGATGAAATATAATCATAAAATAACCATTTATTCTTAGAGTGAGTAATATTTTAAAGAACTTTTAGGATGTTAAAGGTTCTTCATGGAACCATCGATGCTGAAAAAATAACCTTTATATTTAAAAATGTAACATAATTAAAATCTAAATTTAATATCTGTTAATATCATTTAATAGACTAAAATGGACATTAATACTGTAACATATGTAGGCTAATGCTCTTTCATTTTTTACATTTTGTAAATGTATTGCAGGAATTATTATTATATGTGCTTTGGGGGTGTTTTAAGGTATTCAGTAATTTAACATCTTTTACACTTTTCTCTCGTCCCTCCAAATGCTCTTTCATGATATGGTCGCTCTTCCTCCGGTTGGGTTCCAGAACCGACGGGCCAAGTCCCGTAAACAAGAACTATATATATACATATATATAAATGAACTAACTTAATAGCTTTTTTACAACAAAAATGAACCACTTACTTAAGCTGGACTGTGATGCTATTTTCTTCTAGAAACAATCTTTGTTGCATTATTTTCCTGGCACTTCTTCATGGAACCATCCATGCTGATAAAGAACCTTTATTTTTAAGAGTGTAACATATAATCAAGATCAAAATTGTAATTGATAATATCCTTCAATTGACTAAAAATGAACATTAATACTGTACAAAATGTGATTGTGAATGATATGGTGGCTCTTCCTCAGGTTTGGTTCCAGAACCGACGGGCCAAGTTTCGTAAACAGGAACGCGCCGCCAACTCTAAAGGAGCGACCGGCACCAAGAAGCCCGGAGAGACTCGCTCTTCATCGGAGGATGACGAGTCCAAAGAGTCGACGTGCAGCCCGACTCCCGACAGCACCGCGTCTCTGCCCGGATCCGGGAACATGGGGAGTCCCGGGACCGGCAGCCTCAGTCCCAGTCCCGTCTCCGGCTCCGGCTTCACCAGCGCCTCCATCTCGCCCTCGCTCCACCAGGGCCTGAAGAGCTCGCCGTGGCCCAGCCTCGGCTCAGCCGGACCCACGCCGGACCTGCTGAAGGCCTGGCAGCCCGCGGACAGTGTGGCGTCCGGGCCGTTCGCCGGCGTTCTGTCCACCTTCCACCGGAAACCCAACACAATCAAGAGCAACCTCTTCTAGAGATCCCGGTGCAGCTCAGTCTCTCCTGGGTCACTCGTGTAGAACTGGACTCAATGTTCAACCCCTCAATAAGGTCTCGTGTGCTGACGCTAGTTAACGGAAATCATTCACTGCATCAAGTACACTCTAAAAAATGCTGGGTTGTTTTAACCCAAGGTTGGGTCAAATATGGACAAACCCAACCGTTGGGTTAATTTTTTAAGTTGCATTTTTAATCCAACATTTGGGTTTGACCCAAAATTGGATTAAAACAACCCAGCATTTTTTAGAGTGTACCCTCGACTAATTAAGCATGTGTTAGTACAGCATACTGAGAACATATGGAACCTGAAAAGGGTTATCATTTTATGGATTTACGTTTAATTGAGTTTTAATTAAATCGAATGAATTAAGCAGCTCATAAAGATAATTTATCACTAGAAAAAAAAGTATTATGTCAAGTCAAGTCATCTTCATTTATACAGCGCTTTTAACAATATAGAGTTTCAAAGCAGCTTTACAGTGATTATAGGAGATTACAGTAACAGAGATTGTTTTGGCTTTACAGCAGATCTAGAATAAAGTTATTGTCCAGATAAAGTTAGTTTTGACTGATTACAACATATTTTACAGTGTCCTTGTTACATATGTTACATGTACTTACCATAGAAAGGACAGTAAATTATGCATAATTACATGCAACTAACCCTCAACAAAACCCTAACCCTATAGTAAGTACATGTAGTTAATTAATATTACTCAGTACTTAAATATATAATTACACTGTAACAATGACACCTTAAAATAAACTGTAACCAATGTTCTATATGGAACCTTAAAGAGGATCATTTTATGGATTTAGTTTTAATTAATTAATCAAGTTTGAATTTTAATTAAATTGTTTGAATTAAACAGCTCATTTATCACTAGAAAAAAAATGAAGTATTATGCAATCATTTAAAACGTTTCTCCTCATAGGGTCAAGAGTGTATTTCAGTTTAGTTTTTAAGGCATGCTCTTTTTCAACTAATTAGAACGATAACACTTTACAATAAGGTTCATTAGTTAACATTAGTTAATGTATTTACTAACATGAACTAACAATGAACAATATATATGTTACAGTATTTATTAATCTTTGTTAATGTTAGTTAATAAAACTGCAGCTGTTCATTGTTTGTTCATGTTAACAAATACAAACTTTGATTTTAATAACGTATTAGTAAATGTTGAAATTAATATTAACTATGATTAATAAATGCTGTAGAAGTATTGTTCATTCTTAGTTCATGTTAACTAATGTAGTTTACTAATGTTAACTAATGAACCTTATGGTAAAGTGTTACCATTAGAATTTACAGGGAAATAATATTTCTGCTGTATTTAATAATCTTAGTTAATGTTGATGTCAATTACTAATACATTTTTAACATTAAAAGTTGTAGTTGTTAAAATGGAGGTTAAATTTTGGCATCGAACCTTTAACATCCACAGAATTTTTCTGTTCCTCAAACGGTTCTTTAGATTATTAAAATAGTTTTGGTTCTTCTATGACATCACTTTTGGAACCTTTATTTTTAAGAGTGTAGCTTTTAAACGAACATGATCAAATAATGAGCAACTGTGATTTTCATAAATGCTATAATAATAGATTTCCCATTATTATTGCATGTTAAGTGATGCAGTTACTAAAGTCAACAAATGAGACCTTATTGTAAAGTGTTTAATTTATTGTCATGTTGAACTCGTGGGCGCTTCTGTTGTGTGTGTGTGTGTGTGTGTGTGTGTGTGTGTGTGTGTGAGTGTGTGTTTGTGCTACGGTTCATCTTGTGTTCATCTCTTACAGCTGCGATGTTTTCCTCTTTATGTTCACAAGAGGATCTTTAACCTTGAAGATCTGCATCATCAGCGCTTGAATGAATTATCATTGTCAGTAAATTAGTTCTTCATTTCCTCTTAATTGAAGGTCCAGAAACATTTAGTCCAGCAGGAGCTTCAGAACAACAAATCAATCCTGAAAACATGCATCCGTGAACCGGCATAGAAACGTCTTTGCTCTCACTGATGAATTTATCATGTGGTTCTTCACTGAAGCTCTTTGAAGACTTGTGTGTGTGTGTGTGTGTGTGTGTGTGACCCCAGAAACAAGCATAGTTAAGCCACTTGTAGTTAATTTATTGAAGAAAAAAAGAAAAGAAAAAAAATGTTGGGATGTTTTTTTAAGCTAGGCTTTTATTGAGAAATATTTTGTAAATATTAATATAAATATGTAGTTTCTTCTTTTTTTAATGTTTACTGGCTCCAGTGCACGCCATGTGTTTCATGAATGATCTGCTGTATATAATCCATAAAAATGACAAAATAAAGACAGTTAAAATGTCCAGTCTGATCTGCATTCACTTCATCCGACTTCAGTGGAGCACAGAAGATTTCACATCATGTAATGAGGAATTATTTTACAATTTGTATTATGAAAACACAGGAACTTAGTTGTCATTTGCACAAAAACATTTGAAAATATGTTTAAAATGCTTGAATTAAATTGATGATGACAACTTTTTCATGTTTTGGAACTCTTTCAGATTTATGAACGATGTAATGTTTCATTTGTTAGACAATAGCAATCAGACAATAGCATGCCATTTAATTCTCAATACAAGACACTGCAGGTGAATAGGGTAAAAAAAGAACTAGATATCTCCATACTTCCCCAGCTGATTGATTACATTAAGCATTGCAAACATTTTTTTATATTACAAGTTTTCTGAAATGTTGTTTAAATACAAATGAGGCATTACCTAAATAAATATGAACTTATTTGCTTAAATTTCTAGAACAAAAATCTGAACATTGGAGAAAGCCAGGTTCAAAATTTATTATTTATTTATATTTTATTATTTTTTTTATATTTATTAGAGTTTATGGTTTTTACAGAGGGGATTTGGGATATCTCTTTTTATCATTTCATAAATAAAAAAAGTCAACAGCCAGACGAAAAAATATTTGCACCATTTTTTTTTTAATAAAATGTTGTATAAAAATCTGAAAAATTATAAATGAACAAACCCCTCAGTAAAAACCTTCAGAATATAGATATGAATAAAACTGTAAGTTTGGGTGTATATAACTGCTGCTAAAGTGGAGAAAAAAACTCATTTTGAGAACACAGCCTTTTAAGATATGTACTGAAATTTAAATCTACAGACGCAAATAGATGGCGTTATAAAAGATACACTTAAAAGTTCTATTATGGGGTGTTTTCTTTCCATTACACTGATAAAACACTTAATGAAAAGCCACAAATCTGTCTCGCCTTGAGGAAACAACAATATCCGAGACGCTATTAAGAATTGCATTTAGGAACATCCTAACAAACTTAGACCTTATATAAAGAACTTAACTTTGTTTCCTTACGATTTTTGTTAATGCAGACACAGTTGATTAAAAGACATTGAGAAAAATCCTGCAGCGTTTCACACATACTTGATCTTATGAAATATTGCTGACTATATAATAATATTACTAAATATTACATATGAAAATGACTATATTTTAGTTTTTTTTTTTTACAAATCACTATTTTATTTCGTTTTCTTGGATTGTAATGTATTGAATGATAATCTATAAACCATGGTTTGCTGATAATTACATTTGTTTATATAAATATAATTACAAATGTAATTACAAATTCCACAAAATGTATATTTCAAGCTCAGTGAGACACTTTCTTTTACCGAACATAATTGTAGCTTTTATTAAACTGAGAAAGAAAAGAACAAACATTAAAAGGACAGTCATTTAGCAGTCAAACACAAATATTAACGTACAACAACAGAGTTAAACTGTTAAAAATGATTATACAGCAAATAAATGAATGAAAGGGGAAAAACTTCTTAAGTTAAAACTTAATACACAAATAATTGATATCTAGAATAATTCTGCTACATGCATTTTAGGAGAAACACCCATAATTATAACATTAAAGACGGTTAAATAGAACAAACAAAGCTATTGTGATGAAAACAGAAAGACTAAGGCTATTTCTCCACAGAGTGCTTCATTTCAAAACTCAAACTGAACTAAACTCATCTTGAGATTGAGAAACAAACTCAACTCTTTTAGAAATTCATCAGCATTTGAATCTCACATCAGAATTAATGAGCAAATAGAAAAAGATTCACATGTAAAATATGAATTTAACCGTTTCCTCTCTTGAATTCTCTCAAATAATCATGATGGTGCAGCGCCACCTGGTGAGAGGATTGTGTTATAGCCATCTTTCACTCAAACCAAACATCTGTGCAGGATGAGGAGATTGTAAATGCTTCCAAATGACACACTGAACCGTTGACAAACACACACGAACATACGAACACGGAAACTGCTTCAAGTCACGGCTGATTTTGGCTTATTTCCCTTTCCTTTAAAGTCATGAAACATGCACGAAAAACAAACTGTTATTAGCAACTAACACTTCAGGAATGTTCTGATGACGTCACTTCCTCCAGACGACAGGAAGTGGAGGGCAGGGCTGTAGTGAAACATCCTTTTGACATGTCGACTTGTTTAAATAATATCACAAACTATAGTGACATCAGATTAAATTAAAACCAGGTAAAATTCTACCAGTGCAAAGTTCAGTCCGGTCTGGATTGTGATTGGCTCACTTCTGCTGCTGTTGTTGTTTTAGACTGGCCAATAGGATCTTCTTATGGGTGGGGTCACGAATGCCCGCCTCCTCCAGATCCTCCTCTGTGATGTCACTGCAGGAAAGACACGTGATTGGATGAGGGTTTCATCTTTGTATATCAATCCAACTCTGAATTCGAACTAAAAAATTATGAAAACGTTGAGAAAAGTAACAGGTATTATGTGATATTTTACCCCTGAATAATGTGACATTGATGGACTTTTATAGACATTAAGTTAAAAATGCATGGGAAATCTTCTAAAAGAAGGATAAATGACTAATTAATAAATTGGAAAGCTACATGATTACATTTGTGAAAGGTTATGATACTTGCATGTAGTGTTTGCAATTTGTACCTTTTAAATATTTATATTTCATTAAATTACAAACATTAAATCACATATAATATTATTATAGTGATAATACTGTACTATAAAAAAATATAATATAAAAATATTTGATCATTATAATAACTAAAACTAATACAGAACAACAGTAAAATTACTATACAAATATTCATGGCTGTCTTAATTGTTTTCAAACATTATACCACAGGACTTTTATTTTGGCGGAAAGCCAAATGACACTGACTTTAATAGACATTAAATAAAATAAAAAAACAGTAGGAAATCTACTAAAAATAGGATAACTAATTTAATTTTTTTTAAATTACTACATGACTAACTACATTTGTCAAAGGCATTTTGCACCTTTTACATTTTTATATTTTATGAAATTAAATAAAACAAACCAATAATAATTACTATATTACAGAAATAATACTAAGCCTACTGTACTGTAAAATAAAAAAAAATATTTAATAATAATAATCATCATTTTATCTTACAAAACAGCAGTACAAATTACAATACTAATATTGATTTTTAAATGTTAAAACAGCTTTTATTTAGTCAGAAAACTAAATGTCACTATTTTTAATTGAATGGATATTAAAGTTTGTCACTGTTGGAAACCTACTAAAAAATAAGAATAAATAACCGATAACAAAAATTGGAAACCTACATGACCACATTTGAAAGAGACAATTTTATATGTCAATAATGTGTATATTATTATTGTTTGCTTAGAGCGTGGATTTAGCAAGTAATAACTGAAAGTATAATTTTTTTAACTTTCTTTGAGAGGCAATTCTGATATTTTCTGCGTTTATATATATTTCAGTATTATTTCCTATGTTTTCTGGTGTATAATTTGTTTCTTTAATGGCTACACACACTTGAACTTGAACAGGTTTGGGCAAAGAAAATAAGGGAGAACCCGTTTTCTTACCGTCTTGTCTGTCATTTACGGATAAAATTTGTGTTTGAATGTTTAAGGTAACACAAGATAAAGGTTTAACAAGTGTAATATCATAGGATACAGGAGCCAACACAATTTTTGTGTTTGATTGGATTTTCGACTGACTTCTGTGGAGTTAACCTAGGACTTTGCATCTACATCATTTGTTTAGAGTTATGATACTTTAATGGTGCTTCTGGATTTTTGCATTTTGCACCTTTTTCACTGTGACCTCATGCAAAGCAGTTTTGTGCTCCTCAGAAGTCAGTCATACGAGTTTGAACCAACACAAGGTGAATGTGTTCATTACTGATGTAACCCTCGGTCCCTGATGTAGGGAATGAACAGGTTATGTCGAGTGAGCATTCTTGGGAAACAGTCACTCTGAGTAGTAGAAAAATGACCCATGACCTGCTGAGTGAGATGTGCATGCTGAGCCGCTCCAATGTGACGGGGAAAAGAAATTAATTATGAATTGTGGCGAAATGCCTGTTCTTGTAAAGCAGTTTCATTAGATGTATTTAATACACTGGAACATTAAACATAAGTAGAGTGGATTTGGAGATAAGTGATGTAAGAAATGTGACATCAGCTGAATTTCTCTTCGGTCATAGTCTCAAACACATAAAGAGATATGTTTGACTTTGAAGGAAAATAAAGTTATATGTACCAAGATTCTCTTTTATTTCATGTTGGAGTGATAAAGATAACAATTGACGAATAATTGGGTTTCATGTGTTGTATACGCATGTCACATGTATATGGAATTTGCTGTACCTCTTTACTTTCTCAACATTTGTTTTGATTATTTGACATGTATGATTTTCAACAGTTTTGTGACCGGATGACCAAGAATTCACGTGTGTTTGGCGTTTTCTCATGTATCTCCACTAAATGCGCTGCGTGAGTGAACTACAAAAAATGCTTTTCTTACTTAATATTTTTGTCTTGTTTCCAGTCCAAATATCAAACATTTCTTAAATCAAGATGCATTTCCTTTAAAAAAAAAAAAAAAAAAAAAATTTTTAAAAAGCAAAATGATCTGCCAATGGGATAGGAAAAATAATATTAATTCAAACAGAAACATTATTTTCCTTACCCCATTGGCATATAATTTTGCTTTTTTGTAAGCAAAAACTCACTTCATGTTGATTAATTCCCTCAGAAAACAAGACTTACATTTTTTTAATTATTTTACTACTTTAGTAAATGCATCTTGATTTAAGAAATGTTTGATATTTGGACTGGAAACAAGACAAAAATACTAAGTAAGAAAAGCATTTTTTGTAGTCTTTGTGTGGTCCTTTCTGTGAGAATCGAGTGAACGAATCAGTGGGGTCACACACACACACACACACACACACACACACGGGTAATACGCTGGCTGGAAACTGGGCCTGGCTTTTTCTACGACTCAGAGGGGATTCCCAAGGCCTAACGTGGAGCGTGGCTGGCAGGAAGAGAACTCGTGCTTTGAGCTGTGTGTGTGTGTGTGTGTGTGTGTGTGTGTGTGTGTGTGTGAGACTCGTACCTGAGGAACTCCAGATCGTCCCAGCCGTTGTGGAGAAGCCCTTCCTCATAATGCTGGAGACCGAGCTTCTGGAGCCACTCGCCAACACTGTACTCTACTGACACACTGCTGCTGCTCGCGTCATGCCACAGGCCCTGCACACACACACACACACACACACACACACACACACACACGCACGCATGAAAAACAGTACTATGGAAGTCAATGGGGTCCAATCAACTGTTTGGTTACCGACATTCTTCAAAATATATTCTTTTGTGTTCAACAGAAGAAAGAAATTCATGCAGGTTTGAAACAGCTTGAGGGAGAGTAAATGATCAGTCTAGATAGATGATTCGTCTCATTTTAAAGACCCGTGGCAGATTATTGTTGTAGTAAAAAAAGTTTAAAAAGTAAAACCAAAAATGGTTTATGAAAACTAAAACTGCTAGAAAAATCAAAGCGATGAATCCAAACAAGTCGTGTTCCAAATTTGAGGTTGATATCTCAAAAAAACGAGCTTTCAGTGAGAGTGTGTTTGTGCGCAGTAACAGACTTTACATTAGATGCAGCTACACACACCGGGACACAGCGGCTGGATTAGGGATTTGCAGTTGAGCTTTTCTCTCTCAAATATTACAAGCACATACACACACACATTTTTTTTATTACACACATGCAAACTACTCTGAAGTAGAATTACTAAGTAGAAAAAAAGTAAAATTGTAAATTCTGAAGTCTTGCCAACAGAAGAAAGCCTGTTAACAAAGATTGCATCATTTATAGTTAAATGTCCCTAGGGTTTAAAATAGCAGTTTTAATGGGTTTCAATGGGGACGTTATTGTCCTGAGGGTCCTGAGAGGAACTATTGTGTTTTACTAGTGTAAAATATATTTATAAAAGGAAATGAGGGTGAAATAGTAGAATTCCAATAAAAATACACACTTGTGCCAAAATTTAATGCAATTGGCATTAATAACAAAGGCAAAATTATCAAAAAAATTAAACTGAAAAAGACAAAAATGTCCATAATGTCACGCAAGGGTTAATGTTAGTTCATAAAAATACAACGGTTCATTGTTTGTTCATGTTAGTTCACTGTTAACCAAGGTCCATTATAAAATATTAACTATATTAATTGATTTTAATAATGCATTAGCAAATGTTTTAAATAACAAACTAAGATTAATAAATGCTGTAGAAGTACTGTTGATTGTTAGTTACTGATATCTAATGCACTTGTGTAATGCACTGAAGTCACATCTGCTTGTGTGTTTCTGAGTGTGTGTGTCCAAGGATTAGTTTAATCCATGTTAAAGCTGTATTTTGTTTTATTATCATTAATGACATTAATATTAGGCTGCTGTCACTTTAAGACCGAATGAACTGACAAACATCCGGTTTCTTTCTCAACTGTTCACTCATGACAGAGCCGAGAAAACACTTGCTGAGACGGGTGTTTAGACATAATTATGTGTCTGTTCAAGGGAAAGGAAATGCGAAAGAGGAATCAATTCAGTGTTCGAGCGCTGTCTCTCTCTCTCAGTGTGTGTGGCTGTGCACAGATAACAAGCAAGTCCTGGTTTTCGCCTCTTCTTCCAACTTTAAAATTGTTTGAATGTGTAAATTGGCAAGACAAAACACGTCCAAATTATAAACTTTCACTCTATGTGATGGTTAAATTTAGCAGTTAATCCGCGAATCACACGTGTGCCAAACTCCTCCGTACGCATCACGATCAACTGCGATCCGTTGCACCCCTAGTGTGTGTGTGTGTGTGTGTGTCTCACCTCCTCCGGCAGGTCTTCAGCGATGCTCTCCTCCTGTATGGATCGCGGTGGGAAGGTCAAGCCTCTGATGTGAGAAGCCGCCGCCCCTTTCCCGACTCCACCCCTTTCTCTCCCGGACGGATACTCCACTTCGCTCAGCGTCTTCGCCATTTGCAGAACGGAACACGATTGGTCGTCTAGTGCGGAAGCTCCGCCTCCTCGGCGGAAGGGGGCGGAGCTTGGATTCAACATGGGCGGAGCCTCCAGACAGAAGGCCACGCCTCCTCCTCCTCCAGAGGGAGACGACAGCGGTTTGGACGGGATCTTGACGTCGGCGAGGTCCGGGAACATCCGCGGTTTTCCGAATGAGTTTTCCGGGATTTCTTTGGGAAGCGGAGGAGGAGGGAAATCCGGCGGAGGGCGATTGAGCGACGTGACGTGAGTCCCGACGTTCCCATCGTCTTCCGAAGATCCCTCTTCGCTGATTGGCCGAACCGGGTGCCAGC
>JAPDVR010000009.1:50049955-50067455 GCA_026230005.1 Gila orcuttii | reverse complement strand
ATGCAATATTTAAACCAGATTTTTACTAAAACATTTAAAAAAAATTAAATGACTTGTCAACATTTTTTAATGAGATGAATAAATAATAAAAAGGAATTTTTAAATCTATTCATTTATATGCACTAATATAACACCGCACAGTAATAAACATCAATATTTATTGCAACATTTAATTGCACATTTAATGCAATATTTAATCACATATTTTCAGTAAAATATTTTAATATTTTTTAAATGACTTGTCAACATTTTTCTGTGATTTTTTAGAACAAATCAGTGAATACAAAAAATGAGTTATTAAAACAGTTTGAACTGATTCACAGAAACTATTATTACATAATTGCTATGTATAATTATTATTAGCACATATAATTATTATATATATATATATATATATACATATATGTGTATATATATATATATATATACACATATATATATACATATATACACACACACATATATTTACTATACTATATATAATAATTATAACTACTATAATTACATAAATGAATGATGATATCATGAATATTTGATCGATCAGATCTCAGATTTTCAGTGATGATGAATGTTGAACTCTGGATTATGATCTCATAAAGATTCTCTCGTATGATGTTCACTGATTGAGCTTCTCACCCTCCAGACACGTTGAATAAAACTCGATGAAGAACTTGGTTCTGCTGGCGGTCTTCACGATGGCCTCGATGTTCTCGAACTCGATGTAAGCTTGTTCTGAAGACTTGGGCAGACCTGAGGAGGAAGAGCATCTGAGAACCAGTTTCAGCAGAACCACACTGAACAAATATATCAAACACATATATTACCTTTCTTAGAGACGAACTGAGACGTTACGCCAACCTCAAACGTGCCGAAGACGGGCGAGTGATCACTGGTGACGATATCATCCGTACAGCCTGACACACACACACACACACACACACACACACACACACACACACACACACACACACACACACACACCACACTATTTACATATTCATCTGATGCAAATCAGCCTCAATAACTGCCAAAACTCCACTGGATTTCATTACACACTTCTATCAGCAGGTTATTTGGCACATATTTAAAGTAGACTGAAATTGCGTTTACTATGAAATGTTTTTTATTTTTACATGCTGATCCACCAAGGCCATTTTTAATGTTTAATACAAAAATAAAAAAATCTAGTAAAAATAAGCAATGCACTTTTTTTTCCATGAAAATTTAAGTCTATCTGCAACAGTAAAACTGCTCAAAAAAAAGTGCTTAATGACATTTTTAAACAGATATTTCTCCTAAAACATTTTTATATATTTAGAATGACTTCTGTCCACATCTTTCAGTGATAATGCAAAACAAAGAGTGTTACAAGAGTGTTATAATAACATAATAATGATGATATAAATGATATAAAAATAATTAAGAAAAGTTTTCTGAAAGTCTCTTCTGCTCACCAAAGCTGTGTTTATTTTATCAAAAATACTGTAAAATTATGAAATATTATAATGTAAAATATCTGTTTTCTGTACGAATATATAGTAAAGTGTAATTTATTCCTGTGATCAAAGCTGAATTTTCAGCATCATTACTCCAGTCTTCAGTGTCACATGATCCTTCAGAAATCACTATAATATGATGATTTGATGCTTCAGATTTCAGTGGAAGCTCATACTTTTAAAATGGAAAGAAGGATGTGAAATAAACACTTTTATAGTTAATGTATCAGCTAACTGCGTACCGTACGAGTTGCAGACGATGTGCGTCTCAGGATACGACTTCCAGAGGATTCTGTCGCACCATGAGGGAACGTTGGTCCGCATCTAAGAGACGGAGAGAAGGAACGCAGGAGGAATTTAAGGAATGCAGGACGCTTCACTTCCTGTGGCAAAGGTCAGGTGACAGGAAGTAGCCGCCTCAGGACCGTGAACATGTTAGCAGGGATTCTTTCTTTACACTCATGAATGTGAGCTTCTTTAAAGGGATACCGTAATTCCTCAAATAGAAACCGGGGCCTTTATTTACTTGAACTGCAGAAGGTAACCGGCTTTTATTTGAAGCAGGCTTTTATTAGAGGCAGGCCTTTATTTATAATTCCATCTTTTTCATAAATAATAGGATTGGGCCGATAGACGATGCAATCATCTATCGCGATGGCTGACAGACATCACTATGTTGAGACCTATGGTTGAGACCATAGACATCATATAGATAGACGCCCTATCGACCGCTACTGTCTATTGGCGCGGACGAGCCGCGGGGCCGCCATCTTAAACCGGTCACCTGCTCCGCTCAGTGTAATCTGTTTGGCAGTGCAATGAGCTGTCAGCGCATTTAATTAATCATATCTCACTGAATACCGAACTGATTTTCACACGGGTCTCTATGGTTGAGACTGCATCGCGATCCCCCAACCCGCCCTGTTTCCATGGTGACGCGTCATTGCTTGGCACGCACGTGATTCACCACAGCCAAAATAGCGCTGTATGACAGATGTAGCACTTTTTTTCTAAATATTAACAAACTTGCTTAAACTTCCAAACTCCGATTCTCCGAATACATGTGAGAGAGTTCGTTGTGTCGTTTAAAAACCTTTAACGTTATAAATGATCTTGATCTGTAACGTGAGATGTTTGTTTGTGCGCAGTTCAGAGATTCCTGTCTGTTGGATTTATTACAGCACGTGAATTCATCAGTTTCTCACGAAATACATTAAAGTAAGTGGCCGGTGAACTGGGAGAAGAACAGAGTAAACGTAATAGTTACTTGCACTGTGATATGAATAAAACACCTCGGCAAATATATCGGCGGTTTGAAACCGATTGTTATTGCCGCTTCCATAGACACTATTGTGTATTTTACAAACTATAAATGTATTGTTCTTCTATAAATTATATGTATTTAAATGTCTGAAACCTAAAATAAACATAATGTGGTTAAAAACACTGAATAGTTGTGATATACGGTATGACAAGAGCTGAAAGTCCGTCTTTAGCTCGTCGTGAAAGCACAGTTTGAATCTGGCAGTTATGTCGCGTCAGAGCGGGCCGACATCGATGATGACATGTAGAGGAAAATATCTAGTGGAAAATGAGTATGTTACGTTGTGTCATTATATGAAAGGCACAGGAGATTACCTATCAACACTAAATTTTCCCCGGCCTTAATTTGAGACCGGCCTTTATTTGTCTGTGTTGACCCCGCCCCCGGCCACTATCAGAGGCCCGGCGTTTAATTGACTACCGGTTTTTATTTGAGGAATTAAGGTAGTTCACCAAAAAATGAAAATAAGCCCATGATTTACTCTCCCTCAAGCCATGCTAGCTGTATATGACCTTCTTCTTTCAGACGAACACAATAGATCCACTTTTATGATGGACAGATGCACTTTTATGATGGATAGATGCACTTTTATGATGGATAGATGCACTTTTATGATGGATATATGCACTTTTATGATGGACAGATGCACTTTTATGATGGACAGATGCACTTTTATGATGGACAGATGCACTTTTATGATGGACAGATGCACTTTTATGATGGACAGATGCACTTTTATGATGGACAGATGCACTTTTATGATTGATATATGCACTTTTATGATGGACAGATGCACTTTTATGATGGACAGATGCACTTTTATGATGGACAGATGCACTTTTATGATGGACAGATGCACTTTTATGATGGACAGATGCACTTTTATGATGGACAGATGCACTTTTATGATGGACAGATGCACTTTTATGATGGATAGATGCACTTTTATGATGGACAGATGCACTTTTATGATGGATAGATGCACTTTTATGATGGACAGATGCACTTTTATGATGGACAGATGCACTTTTATGATGGACAGATGCACTTTTATGATGGACAGATGCACTTTTATGATGGATAGATGCACTTTTATGATGGATAGATGCACTTTTATGATGGATAGATGCACTTTTATGATGGACAGATGCACTTTTATGATGGATAGATGCACTTTTATGATGGATAGATGCACTTTTATGATGGACATATGCACTTTTATGATGGACATATGCACTTTTATGATGGACAGATGCACTTTTATGATGGACAGATGCACTTTTATGATGGACAGATGCACTTTTATGATGGACAGATGCACTTTTATGATGGACAGATGCACTTTTATGATGGACAGATGCACTTTTATGATGGACAGATGCACTTTTATGATGGACAGATGCACTTTTATGATGGATAGATGCACTTTTATGATGGACAGATGCACTTTTATGATGGACAGATGCACTTTTATGATGGATAGATGCACTTTTATGATGGATAGATGCACTTTTATGATGGATATATGCACTTTTATGATGGACAGATGCACTTTTATGATGGACAGATGCACTTTTATGATGGACAGATGCACTTTTATGATGGACAGATGCACTTTTATGATGGACAGATGCACTTTTATGATGGATAGATGCACTTTTATGATGGACAGATGCACTTTTATGATGGATAGATGCACTTTTATGATGGACAGATGCACTTTTATGATGGACAGATGCACTTTTATGATGGACAGATGCACTTTTATGATGGACAGATGCACTTTTATGATGGATAGATGCACTTTTATGATGGATAGATGCACTTTTATGATGGATATATGCACTTTTATGATGGACAGATGCACTTTTATGATGGATAGATGCACTTTTATGATGGATAGATGCACTTTTATGATGGATATATGCACTTTTATGATGGACAGATGCACTTTTATGATGGACAGATGCACTTTTATGATGGACAGATGCACTTTTATGATGGACAGATGCACTTTTATGATGGACAGATGCACTTTTATGATGGACAGATGCACTTTTATGATGGATAGATGCACTTTTATGATGGACAGATGCACTTTTATGATGGATAGATGCACTTTTATGATGGACAGATGCACTTTTATGATGGACAGATGCACTTTTATGATGGACAGATGCACTTTTATGATGGAGAGATGCACTTTTATGATGGAGAGATGCACTTTTATGATGGAGAGATGATGGATATATGCACTTTTATGATGGACATATGCACTTTTATGATGGACAGATGCACTTTTATGATGGACAGATGCACTTTTATGATGGACAGATGCACTTTTATGATGGATAGATGCACTTTTATGATGGATAGATGCACTTTTATGATGGATATATGCACTTTTATGATGGACAGATGCACTTTTATGATGGACAGATGCACTTTTATGATGGACAGATGCACTTTTATGATGGACAGATGCACTTTTATGATGGACAGATGCACTTTTATGATGGATAGATGCACTTTTATGATGGACAGATGCACTTTTATGATGGATAGATGCACTTTTATGATGGACAGATGCACTTTTATGATGGACAGATGCACTTTTATGATGGACAGATGCACTTTTATGATGGACAGATGCACTTTTATGATGGATAGATGCACTTTTATGATGGATAGATGCACTTTTATGATGGATATATGCACTTTTATGATGGACAGATGCACTTTTATGATGGATAGATGCACTTTTATGATGGATAGATGCACTTTTATGATGGATATATGCACTTTTATGATGGACAGATGCACTTTTATGATGGACAGATGCACTTTTATGATGGACAGATGCACTTTTATGATGGACAGATGCACTTTTATGATGGATAGATGCACTTTTATGATGGACAGATGCACTTTTATGATGGATAGATGCACTTTTATGATGGACAGATGCACTTTTATGATGGACAGATGCACTTTTATGATGGACAGATGCACTTTTATGATGGACAGATGCACTTTTATGATGGAGAGATGCACTTTTATGATGGAGAGATGATGGATATATGCACTTTTATGATGGACATATGCACTTTTATGATGGACAGATGCACTTTTATGATGGAGAGATGGACTTTTATGATGGACAGATGCACTTTTATGATGGACAGATGCACTTTTATGATGGAGAGATGCACTTTTATGATGGACAGATGCAATTTTATGATGGACAGATGCAATTTTATGATGGAGAGATGCACTTTTATGATGGAGAGATGCACTTTTATGATGGACCGATGCACTTTTATGATGGAGAGATGCACTTTTATGATGGACAGATGCAATTTTATGATGGACAGATGCAATTTTATGATGGAGAGATGCACTTTTATGATGGATAGATGCACTTTTATGATGGACCGATGCACTTTTATGATGGAGAGATGCACTTTTATGATGGACAGATGCACTTTTATGATGGAGAGATGCACTTTTATGATGGACAGATGCACTTTTATGATGGATAGATGCACTTTTATGGACTTCAAAACAGAAACAGTCATTCACTGCCATTATAAAGCTCGGAAGAGCCAGGATATTTTTTAATATAACTCTGATTGTGTTCGTCTGAAAGAAGAAAGTCATATCCTGAGTAAATTATGGGCTAATTTTCATTTCTGTGTGAACTGTCCCTTTAAGAGTAGTTTTAGTGTGATGTGAATGATTTACCCCGGTGGCTTTCTGCTTCTGCCAGACGTACGTGTCCCGCGAGCCGCGCTCGTAACGGTACGTGGGGGGGTACGTGATCTCCTCCTCGACTGGACACACACACACACACACACACACACACACACACACAGGATATGATGCGGCAGGTAAAGGAAGTTGGTGATGAGCCAAGAGACTCAAATGTCAAAGGCATGTTTAGATAATCTGGAGGAAAAACTCTAGAACAAACATGCGTTTAAAACACGAAACAGTAGAAAAGAGCACGTGTACATGTACATTAAGTTATATTTCTCACAGAATACGTCCAGGTTTTTTGTAATTAATAAATTAATTAGTACTTATTAATAAACAGTACTTATTAATCTTTGTTAACATTACTTAATAAATATACAACTGTTCAATGATGGTTTATTAAACAATATTATCAGATGCAACTTTTGATTTAAATACTGTATTAGTAAACGTTGAGATGAACATGAACTGAGATTAATGTTCATTGTTAGTTCATGTTAACTAATGAAACCTTATTGAAAAGTGTTAACAATAAGATATATAATTGTATAAATAATATCATATTGAAATATCTCAGATTCTTACTATTGCAATGGTTTTTAAATAACAAATTAAAGGCTGTACAACAAACACACACGCAGACTTTCGCTCGCACGCACACACACACACACACACACACACACACACACACACACACACACAGTGAGTCAGAGGTGAGCCGCACCGAAGCGAAGGAAGACCTTGTTCTTCTCTCTCTCCAGATTCAGCTGGTCCACCTTCAACAACGGATCGAACTCCTTCCTGTTGATGAAGTTGAGGATTTCCTGAGAGAGAGAGAGAGAGAGAGAGAGAGAGAGAGAGAGAGAGAGTCATAAAGTCAGTGTTGAGAGGCCACAGCTGTTACAGCGATACACTCCTGCGGACACTAATGTATTGCACTGTGGAATTGTGGGATACACATCAATGAAACAGATCATCCAGGTCTTCCATGCGCACAGAAACTTCACATGCTGTGCACAGTATTCATACTGCAATCATACGCAACATGACGCTTATGAGTGCTTTATTTACCTGGAATTGCTTGTCCAAGTGGAAAAAAACGATGCATTGTCAGATATCGATAATAACGTGTTTAATAACTGGATAAAAAAAAAAAAAAAGGTAATTGCGATTCACACAATTCTTTATTTCTCGCAATATGGACTTTTTTCCACAATAAAGAGTTTATATCTTGCAATACTGACTTTATTTCTCGCAATTGTGACTTTTTTTCCACAAATGCGAGTTTACATCTCTTATTTCTGACTTTTACTCCCAATTGCAACTTTTTTTTCCACAATTCTGACTTTTTCCCTCAATTACAAGATTTTTGTAATTTTTGGATTTTTTTTACACGCGCTTCAAGAGGCACAAAACGCACATTTGCACACACATGCAAGGTCTCTCGCTCTCTCCCTCTCTCGCTCTCTCCCTCTCTGCCGAGCGTGCGCTACACGGTTTGGAGAACGCGTGCTCTAGATTCCGGGAGATTTGAACTAGTTTTCGGGCATCAGGGAGCCGCTATCAATGTGCGGGAGACTCCCGGAACTTCCGGGAGACTTGGGATGTCTGCCATTCTGACTTTATTTTTTGCAATTGTGACTTTTTTTCCACAATTGCGAGTTTATTAGCATTTTCATATCGTCAGCCTGTGAGATCGGCGATACACGATATTATCGTGAGGGGGCGGGGCTTACTTATTTGATTATTAACTTGATTATTTACTCATTCATTTGCTTGTTTTATTACTTCATTTTATACGAAATATATTTTGCTAGCAAAGGTGGAGTGTTTATTACTAGGCTAGATCAGGTTATTTCCCGGTATAGTGAGGTAAAAAAAGATCCTAATCATTTTTGTATCTGACTCGAGTATTTCAACATGTCAGCGGGAAATTTCCGGACACACATGATCCTCTCATGCCGTTACAGATACAGCATTTTGACTGTACTTCTGCACGAGATGAAAACACATTTTAATAATTTCTAAGGTCAAGAAAGAGTTGGAGTTTGCGATATATGTCCTTCTACCAGTGCTCTCTCTGTCTGGATGCACTTCAC
Source organism: Gila orcuttii (assembly GCA_026230005.1). Lineage (NCBI taxonomy): Eukaryota > Metazoa > Chordata > Actinopteri > Cypriniformes > Leuciscidae > Gila > Gila orcuttii. The sequence goes on along the minus strand of JAPDVR010000009.1, from coordinate 50,058,780 downwards.
ATATCATGCGCACTTCAATAAGCCCAAAGAACGCGGTTAATGTGTTTTAAATGCCGGGAGAAATCAGAGTAAGGGGCAGAAATCGAGTCGATCGGTTTATACTTAAACTTATGACTTGACTCCGATAAAGGAAAACAGGTTAATGCGTTTACATGACCACATGCATTGTCAGTTTATTCAGAATAATCGGGTTAAGAACGGGCATGTAAACGCACTCATTTCCTGAAAGTGAAAGTAGAAACTGACTGAGCTTTCGGCTGTCTCTGCATTAACATCGCATTCTCTCAGAGACGACGTTGGATATAACGGTATAACGGTAAATCTTAATTTACTGGCTTAATATTTCTCTTGTGGACCTACATGATGACAGTGAAAAAATTAGAAGAATATTTCTTGTTAAACAAGTGTTTGAAGCTGCCTTTGATTTTCACAGATGGCAGAGTTGTGCTGTGTTCGTGAACTAAAGACTGGCCTATATCATTTTAGTGATATTATTATTATTAGTAGTATTTAGTAATTGTATTGTTTTTAATGTTATTAGTGTCATTAAACGTTTTGTTAATGTACATGCTATGGAAACAAAATACTGACGAACAACGATGCCGTTTTCATCTTGGATCTGTATAAGATATGCGTGCGTCTGTTAAAACAAGCACTCTTGACAATTTGTGAATGGATCACCTTGCAATTCAATTTTGATGTGGGATGTAGGCCTAGTTTTTTATTCTGTTTTAAAAACATTTTCTTAGAGGAGTCCTCATAAGCACGTGTCGGTGTTGTCGCAAGTGTTAGGCTATGTGGTGATGTCGTTATGAATTTAGGCAAGGCAAATTAATTGTAGTTCCTAATATTAATTTAATAACAATACTAGCTTTATAATAATAATACTACTAATAATAATTTAATACATTCATGGTAAAACGAGCCAATTATCGTATTGATATCGTCAAAGGCATCTGCCATCGGCGAAATCTCAGACTATCGTCAATACACGATACTATTAGGGATGCTCCGATTGATCGGACGCCGATCATGATCGGCCGATATTGGCTAAAAATAGATTGATCAGCGAACCCCAAAAGCGCCGATCAAAAAAGCCGATCACGTGACGTAAATTACTCGCGCGACTTTTTCCCACCTGCATGCGTGGCGCACGGGCACACAACAGCAGAGTGGAGCTTGGCAGTGGCAACATGAGTTCTCCTTCACCGGAACGAATAGGGAGTTTCCCAACGGATTGAAGCGCGCGTCCGAGTGAAGACCGCGCACCGCGCGAGCCACAACAGAACACGGTATCTGCGCCACTGATCGCTGCGGCAACGAGCACTTTGATCACTTGATAAAAAAAAAAAACCTTTCCGCGCTAGATCGCCTCTTATTTAACAAATGAACAAAATGAATGCTCTGAGTTAACTGGAGATGTTTTTATTTATTTGTATTGGTACATTCGTGCCGCGAGATGTTTCAAAAGTGGTGGTGGTATTTTATTTTTTTTGATCTGACGTAGTTGGTTCCTCAACTACATCAGATTCAGATTATTTTATTTAATGCCATGTCAGCATTCAAAGCAATTTTCATGACAAAAATTCAATTATAAAAATACAAATATCATATAAATACAATAAAACGAAACAAATATAAACAAGAAGTCATTTTATACAATATATATTTTTAAATGAACATATGATAAAAAATCCAAAACCTTTTCAGGCATAATCTCATTAAATATGTCCTTTAATGAAGTAACTTCATAAAAGAGCATTCTGCTCAACTACATCAGACGTTCATAATAATAACAGAAAAAAACTTGCCATAGTTTTGTCCTTTTATCAGTAGCCAGTTTTGGTGTAACAGGTTGTACATTTTGTTGACAGTTAGTAAATGTAGTGGGTGTATTAAGAGGCTACAATTTCCAAATATGCCTAAGTGTAACTTGATCCCCTCCCATTAGGCTGATCTGATGTGTGTTGGTCTGCCTGACCCCTCTTTGTTTGGAATAATTTAATGTTACTCTGCCTTATTTGGGAAAGCTGGCCTACAGTAGCCTTATGACATCTCATTTTCTAAATACAATTAAATAAACACATTTCTACAAATGGTGCAAACTCTGCTAGATCATAGATAAAAGATTCCCATTCCCCTGCCATTCTGTGATCGGCAGTGATCGGCAAATCATGATTTTGGTGATCGGTAATCGGTGATCGGCCCCAAAAATGCTGATCGGAGCATCTCTAGATACTATCGTCTATTTGCACAACCCTAGTTTATATCTCGCAATACTGACTTTTTTTCTCGCAATTGCAACTTTTTCCCACAGTTAAAACTTTATATTTCTCTATTCTTACTTTATTTGTCACAATTGCGTCTTTTTTCCACAATTATGAGTTTATTTTTCTCCATTCTGACTTTATTTCTCGCAATTGCGACTTTATTTCCACAATTGCGACTTTATATCTCTTAATTTTGACTTCTCCCAATTGCAACTTTTTTTTCCACAATTACAAGTTTATTTCACCATTCTAAATTTTTTTCTCGCAATTGCGACATTTCCACAATTGCGATATTATATCTCACCAATCTGACTTTATTTTTCGCAATAGCGACTTTTTTTTCCCACAAACGCGATATTATATCTCGCCATTCTGATTTTATTTTTTGCAATTGCGACTTTTTCCCACAATTGCGAGTTTATATCTCGCAGTACTGACTTTTTTTCTCGCGATTGCATCTTTTCCCTACAGTTAAAAGTTTATATTTCTCCATTCTTACTTTGTCACAATTGCGACATTTTTCCACAATTACGAGTTTATATCTCGCAATACTGACTTATTTCTCGCAATTGCAACTTCTTCCCACAGTTTAAATTTATATTTCTCTATTCTTACTTTATTTGTCGATTGCGACAATTGCGACTTTTTTTCCACAATTCTGACTTTTTTACTCAATTGCAATATTATATCTCGCCATTCTGACTTTATTTTTTGCAATAGCGATTTTTTTTCCACAATTATGAGTTTATATCTTGCAATTGAAGACCTAAGTGGGGTATAGATATAATACCATAATATCTCAGATTCACATGATTGCACAGCAGACCATTACATCCAGAGAATACCTCAATGCTTTTATCAAAAGCGTTTCGTTCATGTGTTTCATGGCGCTTTACCTGAATGTCCATGTCCAGGCGGTAGTTGAGATCGCCGAACCAGAACAGATGCGTGAATCTCAGCGAGATGTCGAAGGAGTTCAGCTGTTTATCGCCCAGCGACAGCTGACGCAGGATATCCAGATAGTTCTGGTTGCGTCTGCCATGGGTCAAAGGTCATTAGTAAAAAAAAAAATGAATTGTGTATTTGCTGGTCAGTGTTTCGAGACACACCTGTGGATTTTTTCATTGCCAGACGTCAGGTGACAGTTAACGAAACCAAACGATGTTCCATTAAACATGAAGGACACGCCCACTGCTCCTTTGTTTCCTAGGATAATTAATAAATGTATATAACCGAATCAAACACTGCTGGTTCATGTTCTTCCTCAGGATTTTTGTCTGTTTTCCAGTACGAAATCTAAACTTAAATCTAATCTAAAATCTAAAAAATACTGAGGAAGAAAGTAATTTTTTCCAGTGTTTGAGTGAATTGCCGTGCGTTCTGACCGAGTGTGTTGGCGATTCCTGCACACACAGACATACAAAGACAGTCGTACACACTCACACAGACAGACACACACATACAGACAGTCCTATACACACACACAGACAAGAAACACACAGACAGACAGTCCTACACACACACACACAGACAGACAGTCCTACACACACACACACAGACAAACACACACACAAACAGACACACAAACACAAACAAACACACACACACACAGACAAACACACACACACACACATATATATATATATATAAACACACACACACACACACACACATATATATAAACACACACACACATATATATATACACACACACATATAAATAAATACACACTCACACAGAGGAAGAAAGTAATTTTCTGCAGTGTTATAGTGAGTTTGTGTGTTCTGACCGAGTGTGTTTGCGATCCCCGTTTTGACGCTGGACATTCCCACGTGACTGATGCGGTTCTCGTGCTCCGCCTTCACCAACACGACGATCTTAATGTTCCACAGCGTCTGCACTGCAACCTACAACACAGAAACCAACATTCATTCCTCCTGCTCGAGCCTTTCACTCATTAAACTTACTGTGGGTAGTTCAACCGCTGATGAGAAACACAGACAAAAACACACATTAAACTCTAAATAAAGTCACAGTCATAACAGTCGTAGCGTCATTAAAACTCAGAATGACTCCTGCATCTGTCTGCCGAGGAGCCAGTTGTTTTTTTATTTGTCTTAAATTAGGTACATAAGGTTGTCTTGAGTATGTTATGTTTGATACATTTCAGGATTTTGTTCTTCAATATCCTGCCTTGTCAAACACTAAATAAAACAAACAAACAAACGAGCCACTGAAACACTGACACACATTCTCTCACCGGTTTATAGTCTATCTCTGTGTATTCCTTGAGTGCGCAGCGGATCGTTTCCACCCATTCCTTATCACACACAGAGTTCTCCTGCGTACCGAACACGTAGATGTCATGAGGGATCGTAACCGCCATCTCATCCAGAGTTTTCCCCAAGCCTCGAGAGGAAATCCACGATCCCATTGATTTAGGAGCAGGAACGCCGCCTGCAGAGAGAGAGACAAAGACTATGACACAAGGATGAGAGGATTTTTATGAGAAATGTTTTGCCCGCCACCATGATGGTAGCCAGGGTGTTGTGGGTGGTCGTCAGGGTGTTGCTAGGGTGTTGTGGGTGGTCGTTAGGGTGTTGCTGATGGTCGTCAGGGTGTAGCGAGGGTTTTGTGGGTGGTCATCAGGGTGTTGCTAAGGTGTTGTGGGTGGTCATCAGGGTGTTGCTAAGGTGTTATGGGTGGTCATCAGGGCGTTGCTAGGGTGTTGTGGGTGGTCATCAGGGCGTTGCTAGGGTGTTGTGGGTGGTCATCAGGTTGTTGCTAGGGTTTTGTGGGTGGTCGTTAGGGTGTTGCTTGGGTGTTGCTAGGGTGTTGTGAGTGGCTGTCAGGGTGTTGTGGGTGGTCGTTAGGGTGTTGTGGGTGGTCGTCAGGTTATTGCTAGGGTTTTGTGGGTGGTCATTAGGGTGTAGCTCGGGTGTTCACCAGGGCGTTGCTAGGGTGTTGTGGGTGGTTATTAGGGTGTTGCGGTTGGTTTTCAGGGTGTTGCTAGGGTTTTGTGGGTGGTCGTTAGGGTGTTGCTTGGGTTTACACCAGGGCATTGCTAGGGTGTTGTGGGAGGTTATTAGGGTGTTGCTAGGGTGTTGTGGGTGGTTGTCAGGGTGTTGTGGGTGGCCGTTAGGGTTTTGCGGGTGGTCGTCAGGTTATTGCTAGGGTTTTGTGGGTGGTCATTAGGGTGTAGCTCAGGTGTTCACCAGGTCGTTGCTAGGGTGTTGTGGGTGATTATTAGGGTGTTGCGGGTGGTTGTCAGGGTGTTGGTAGGGTTTTGTGGGTGATCGTTTTGGTGTTGCTAGGGTGTTGTGGGTGGTCATCAGGGCGTTGCTAGGGTGTTGTGGTCAATCATGTGATATCATGTAACACACAATCGAATGTGTGTGTGTGTGTGTGTCTCTCACCCATGTTCCACGTCCCGATAAAGACGGAGATCATATCGGGCTCGTCCTGATTGGAATGTTTGTTCTTCATGAGTTGTAGGAGTTGGCAGAATGCTTCCCTTTTCTACAGGACGAGAAACAACGATTAATCTGTGGCTTCTGTAACACACTGTGAAACACCAGTATAAATCTGTGTGACTCACTTTTGCGCTGGCAAAGATGAAATCTTTCCTTTGGCTTTTGTCTTTTTCCTTTTCAAAGACGATTCCCAGTTTATTTTGAACACGCTGAGACTTAATCAGCTGCCGAACTAGACACACACACACACACACACACACACACACACGTCATTTCTTTAGTGCATTAATAAGGGTCCATATTCCACACTTACTTTTTACTGCTAATAATATAAGAATAACATCCTCGTCCCTGACTCACTCTTGTCATGTGTGAACGTGTTCCAGTCTTCCTGCGCGTCCTTCATTTTCTTCATCACCACCAGCTTTCCTCCCTCCACATCCACACTCAGCGAGTACTTCTGACTCTTCCCGATCTTCGTCAGGTCAGCCAGATACACGTCCAGTTTCACCTGATACCACAACACACACACACACTCACTCACACACACAAGCCAAACACAGAAAGGCTGGTTTGACAGGAGTGTGATGATGTCGTACCTCGAAGGTTTGCACGGGAATGGCTTTGTGTCGGGTGGACATCAGGGGAGACACGGTCAGAGCGGATGAGCTCATGTCCTGAAGCGCCTTCAGAGCCTGATATACACACACACACACACATTAATGCACGATTTGTTTAAAAGAGTCAAGTCAAGTCAAATATATTTATATAGCGCTTTTCACAATACAGATTGTATCAAAGCTGCTTCACAGTATCAATCAAAACAACTTAATGTTTGTTTATTACTGGAAAAAAAGACATCCAAGTTTGGTAGAGCTGATCAATGGTATGATTGGTTAATTAGTTTGAATATCCCCAGGGTGTAAAAGAGCCAGAGTTAAGAGTGCTGTTAGTGATTTCAGCTGTTTTACAAACACCTGCCGCTGAATTAGACCCATTCACAGTGTTTATTAGAAAGATAAGACTAGGAAAATACAAAGAAGAGGAAGAATAACACTAAATAGATAAATAAATAAATAACAACAACACACAAAGTGAACCAAAGCATAGACAAAATACATTGAAGGTATACTAAAACAATTATGATATTCATGAGATAGTAAGACGGTAATACAACAGTTCAATAAACATTAAGTTGATTATATGAACTTCCAATTTTTACACACTATGTTGTCAATTTTGACTCCAAAATAGTTCCAAACAAAGCAGAAAAGATTAATCTCCCAGCAACACACAGCGGTGCATCGTTCTTGAATGATTCACAGTTTCTGAACGAATCGGGTGAGTGAATGATTCAATGACTCATTCATAAAGTCAATGGACACTTGCTTCTTTCTTGAATGAATCAGCCGGTTTGAAAGAATCGGTTGAGTGAATGATTCTATGAATGATTCTATCCACCTACTGGCGGTTTTAATTTAATATATAATAGGATCATGATGGTGATTCTTTGGCTCTAAAATAACACATGAACTAATGATGTCTGTGTGTGTGTGTGTGTGTGTTTACCTTCTTCTCTATAGATGACAGCAGATCCTTGAGGATGGCCAGTTTAGTGACCAGATGCTCCAGCTCTTGATCTCCACCTTGAGACATGGACTGCAGATCGAGTGTGTAAGTACTCATTTTATCTAAAGTGATTATTTAGAGCACATATCAAACCCTCAGCACTCATAAGCACACAAACGCCAGGCAGGAAGTGATGTCACACCTGCTGGATCATTCTGGACACCATGGAGGCGCTTTGCTGATCGAAGACCTTGGACAGAATCTCCAGGCCACAGAGAACCTTATCCACCTCCCTGCACACACACAGACACTGAGAGTGAGAGAGAGTGTGTGTGAGAGTGAGTGAGAGTGTGTGTGTGAGAGTGAGTGAGTAAGTGTGTGTGTGTGTGTGTGTACCCATGCAGGCGTTTGCAGGATGACACAAGTGTTTTGTTGAGGTGAGGAAGGTGTGTGTGTGTGTGTGTGTGTGTGTGTCAGGGTTTCCGTTGTCCGGTAATTACCGGACATTGGCCGGGAAAAAAATGAAATGTCCGACAAAATTAAATCTCAACGGTCAAATTGTCCGATTAAAATTGCCTAATAATCCCGCCCCCTAACACAAGCTGAATTTGAGAATAAGCCTAAAATGTATAAAGCAAAAATACACCGACCTTTGGCTATGTTATAAATATAAAGGAACAGGCTCTACCGTTTGAAAGCTATGAAACAACATCGCATGCTGCATTTCAAATAAAGCGCACGTCTAAACGGCTGTAATATAGACCTAAACAACGAACGATTGAGTGAGACGTTTCAAATATGGCCAGGCCCAGGCAGACTAGCCTTAAAAGCTTTTTTCAGAGGCCAGACGATGGTGAATCAGGAACATCTCATTATTGTCTATGGATCAGTGGTTCTAATCCACGCACTCGTACAGTTTTTTTTTTTCTCATCAAAACTGAATAGCCTATGTTCATCAGTGGTTACAGTCTATATCAAGCAGGGAAACCTTTGTGTGCATTTTATTTTGTGATTTCACCGGAATGAATAGAGAGTCTCCGCAACGGCGATAGATTGAAACGCGCGTCCGAGTGAAGATTGCGCAACTCGCGCAGCACGTCGTCCATGCAACTGATAGCAGCGGACACGAGCGCTCAGCTTGATTTCAAAAACAACAGATGTTAGCGCTAGATCTCTTATTTAATAATAGCGAACTAAATGAATGATCTGCTAGTTAACGGAGATGTTTCATTAGGCTTGTTTGAGATGAGCAAAATCTGCGCAGAACCGATCACCGGTGATCAGCGCGTAATGCATGCCGGTTAGAAATGTGTCCGAGTGCGGTCCGCCTTGCTCTGATGTCATGCTGAGGTGTGTCAAAAAGCTCTCGTGAGCGCAAGGCGCACATGTCGGATTCTGCAGTCGCGCGCAGTTGCTCTCCACCGACTGCGCTGATCAAAAGCATGATGGGAAACGACTTGCTGACGACACAGCTTAATGTTGATTGGTTTAAACAACCGTGATGTCTTGTTC
>JAPDVR010000009.1:50017455-50044955 GCA_026230005.1 Gila orcuttii | reverse complement strand
GTGTGTGTGTGTACCCATGCAGGCGTTTGCAGGATGACACCAGTGTTTTGTTGAGGTGAGGAAGGTGTGTGTGTGTGTGTGTGTGTGTGTGTGTGTGTGTGTGTGTACCCATGCAGGCGTTTGCAGGATGACACCAGTGTTTTGTTGAGGTGAGGAAGGTGTGTGTGTGTGTGTGTGTGTGTGTGTGTGTGTGTGTGTGTGTGTGTGTGTGTACCCATGCAGGCGTTTGCAGGATGACACCAGTGTTTTGTTGAGGTGAGGAAGGTTGTTCGCTCCCTGTTTCACAGCCTCCAGATCCAGAGCGTAACTTCCCTTCAGATACTCGTGAGAGATCGTGCTCAAGCCGTTCGACGCCGTCACACTGCAGATAGCAAGATTAATGCACACATTCATTCACAATAATAATAATAATAATAATAAGACGATTTTTTTATTCATGCATTTACAGATGCTTTTATCCAAAGTGACTTTGCATTCAATTGTAACACTTTACTTAAAGCCTTTCTGTACAATGTAAAGTGCGTTATAATGCATATATTATTGTTATTATGCATATATATATATATATCATACATAATTGTAACAAAAGTCAAAATGCATAATAATATTTACAGATTCCTAGTACATCTAAATCTGTCATGCATTTTATTGCATTACACTTAAGATCATACAATGCATTATAAGGTGCATTACAAGGCATTATTAAATATTTTTATAATGCATTATATTAAAAGGATTCATATATAAAGGCCATGTTATTTTCAGTTCAGCATTCCCTGGGAATGACGACTTTACTGTTGGATTGAGATCGGGATAATTATCTATTTTTCGGGAATATTACTTGCATTTTTTAATAATCTGGAATGTCTTATAAGTAACTTATAATGCAATTAACAATAAGCAGACAAAACACGTGCATTCAGTTCAGTTAACGTTTATTTCAAATAACAATTTTTTTTTATGGTTTTAGTTAATAATAATAAAGCTGATGCCTCTATTATTGATGCCTGTTTTATTCTTGTTCTTGTTCTGAATACTGTTACATTTAAAGGATTTGTTGTGAGTGGAACTAAAATACATGTTTATAATATTTGCAAACATTTTATTTTATTTACACATTTTACATTATATCTAAATGTAATAATAAAATGCAATTTTGAGACTGTGCGACTTATTTTCTGAAAAACATGGTAATGCAACAATGAAGTTTAATGTTATATTTCAAGTGCTCTGAAACTGCAGAAGGAACATCAGTTCTCTCGCAGAGGGTCTTACTTCTCAGGGGGCGTGTCCTGACTGCTGGGGGCGGAGCCTGTGGGGCCGAGGGCGGGGCCTGTGGAGGCGGTGCGTGGGGGGAGGGGGGGCTTCTCATCTTCACCATCTAAACACACACACACACACAGAGAGAGAGTCAGTGAACATGTGCTGTGTGTGTGTGTGTGTGTGTGTACCAGAGTAATCTCTCTCCTCTGTGGTCTCCTCTCTCTCCACTGGGAACTGTAGTGTGTGTGTGTGTGTGTGTGTGTGTGTGTGTGTGTGTGTACCAGAGTAATCTCTCTCCTCTGTGGTCTCCTCTCTCTCCACTGGGAACTGTAGTGTGTGTGTGTGTGTGTGTGTGTGTGTGTGTGTGTGTACCAGAGTAATCTCTCTCCTCTGTGGTCTTCTCTCTCTCCACTGGGACCTGTAGTGTGTGTGTGTGTGTGTGTGTGTGTGTGTGTGTGTACCAGAGTAATCTCTCTCCTCTGTGGTCTCCTCTCTCTCCACTGGGAACTGTAGTGTGTGTGTGTGTGTGTGTGTGTACCAGAGTAATCTCTCTCCTCTGTGGTCTCCTCTCTCTCCACTGGGAACTGTAGTGTGTGTGTGTGTGTGTGTGTGTGTGTGTGTGTGTACCAGAGTAATCTCTCTCCTCTGTGGTCTCCTCTCTCTCCACTGGGAACTGTAGTGTGTGTGTGTGTGTGTGTGTGTGTGTGTGTGTGTGTGTGTGTGTGTGTGTACCAGAGTAATCTCTCTCCTCTGTGGTCTCCTCTCTCTCCACTGGGAACTGTAGTGTGTGTGTGTGTGTGTGTGTGTGTGTGTGTGTACCAGAGTAATCTCTCTCCTCTGTGGTCTCCTCTCTCTCCACTGGGAACTGTAGTGTGTGTGTGTGTGTGTGTGTGTGTGTGTGTGTACCAGAGTAATCTCTCTCCTCTGTGGTCTCCTCTCTCTCCACTGGGAACTGTAGTGTGTGTGTGTGTGTGTGTGTGTGTGTGTGTGTGTGTGTGTACCAGAGTAATCTCTCTCCTCTGTGGTCTCCTCTCTCTCCACTGGGAACTGTAGTGTGTGTGTGTGTGTGTGTGTGTGTGTACCAGAGTAATCTCTCTCCTCTGTGGTCTCCTCTCTCTCCACTGGGAACTGTAGTGTGTGTGTGTGTGTGTGTGTGTGTGTGTGTGTGTGTGTGTGTGTGTGTGTGTGTGTGTGTGTGTGTGTGTGTGTGTGTGTGTGTGTGTACCAGAGTAATCTCTCTCCTCTGTGGTCTCCTCTCTCTCCACTGGGAACTGTAGTGTGTGTGTGTGTGTGTGTGTGTGTGTGTGTGTGTGTGTGTACCAGAGTAATCTCTCTCCTCTGTGGTCTCCTCTTTCTCCACTGGGAACTGTAGTGTGTGTGTGTGTGTGTGTGTGTGTACCAGAGTAATCTCTCTCCTCTGTGGTCTCCTCTCTCTCCACTGGGAACTGTAGTGTGTGTGTGTGTGTGTGTGTGTGTGTGTGTGTGTGTGTGTGTGTGGGTACCAGAGTAATCTCTCTCCTCTGTGGTCTCCTCTCTCTCCACTGGGAACTGTAGTGTGTGTGTGTGTGTGTGTGTACCAGAGTAATCTCTCTCCTCTGTGGTCTCCTCTCTCTCTCCACTGGGAACTGTAGTGTGTGTGTGTGTGTGTGTGTGTGTGTGTGTGTGTGTACCAGAGTAATCTCTCTCCTCTGTGGTCTCCTCTCTCTCCACTGGGAACTGTAGTGTGTGTGTGTGTGTGTGTGTGTGTGTGTGTGTGTGTGTGTGTGTGTGTGTGTGTGTGTGTGTGTGTGTACCAGAGTAATCTCTCTCCTCTGTGGTCTCCTCTCTCTCCACTGGGAACTGTAGTGTGTGTGTGTGTGTGTGTGTGTGTGTGTGTGTGTGTGTGTGTGTGTGTGTGTGTGTGTACCAGAGTAATCTCTCTCCTCTGTGGTCTCCTCTTTCTCCACTGGGAACTGTAGTGTGTGTGTGTGTGTGTGTGTGTGTGTGTACCAGAGTAATCTCTCTCCTCTGTGGTCTCCTCTCTCTCCACTGGGAACTGTAGTGTGTGTGTGTGTGTGTGTGTGTGTGTGTGGGTACCAGAGTAATCTCTCTCCTCTGTGGTCTCCTCTCTCTCCACTGGGAACTGTAGTGTGTGTGTGTGTGTGTGTGTGTGTGTGTGTGTGTACCAGAGTAATCTCTCTCCTCTGTGGTCTCCTCTCTCTCCACTGGGAACTGTAGTGTGTGTGTGTGTGTGTGTGTGTGTGTGTGTGTGTGTGTGTGTGTGTGTGTGTGTGTGTGTGTGTGTGTACCAGAGTAATCTCTCTCCTCTGTGGTCTCCTCTCTCTCCACTGGGAACTGTAGTGTGGTCACCAGACCTTGACTGGGCTGAAGATACAACTGAACCAACTCAGGAAGAGTCTTAAACCGCTTCGGCTGAACGCCCTGAGACGTCTGAAACACACACACACACACTTTCAGACAACCGGCAGTTTTAAACACAAAAGATTAGCAAAACAGAATTACATAAAAAAAATTAAAACAATTTTCATTCAGAAATAATAATTACAAAAAAACAGCAAGTAACATTGAATTAAACATTACATTTTGCAGTAGAAAGAGCAGTGAGGCTGAAGTGCTAGAATATAAAACAGCTGTTCTGTGATGAGAAAATATTAATAATATATGAAAACAGAATGATGGAATGATGAAAGACTGATGGAGGAAGAGCAAACGACTGTGTGTGTGTGTGTGTGTGTGTGAGAGAGAGAGTGTTTCTGTGAGTATGTGTGTGTGTGTTTCTGTAAGTGTTTGTGTGTGTGTGTGTGTGTGTGGGGGGGGGGGGGTGTTTCTATGTGTGTGTTTCTGTGTGATTTTCTGTGTGTGTGTATGTCCGAGTGTGTTTCTATGTGTGTTTCTGTGTGTGTGATTCTCTTTGTGAGTGTGCTTCTGTCTCTGTGTGTGTATGTGCGAGTGTGTTTCTATGTGTGTGTTTCTGTGTGTGCATGATTCTCTTTGTGCGTGTGTGTGTTTCTGTGTGAGTTTCTGTCTCTGTGTGTGTGTGAGAGTGATTGAGAGAGAGAGAGAGAGAGAGATAGACAGATAGGAGACTCCTTATGCACTGAACTCAACAGCTGGTTACACACAAACTCACACAGAAACAAACACACTCACACAGAAACACACACAGAAACACACACACACACACACACACACACACACAGTACCTGCACCGCCAGAAAGTTCTCTTCGTCAGGCAGGATCCTGTATGTGTGAACGTGTTTCTGAAACCTAGACAGACACACACACACACACACACACAAACACAGAGACAGATTTATCATGTGGAAGAAATGAAACCAGGTCAGAGGTTTGACTGAATGTTTAACTGCATTCAAACACACACACACACATCAGATTTTCACGCTGGGCTCAAATTTTCACTTTGTCAAAAGCGTGTGTGTGTGTGTGTGTGTGTGTGTGTGTGTATGTGTGGATTACAAACCTGTCCATGTCAGTCAAACACACAGCCTGCTTATAAGTGTAAACACACACACACACACACTTGTTAATGGTAAATACTACAGACTAACCCACACACTAACCACAACGGAAAATAAACTGCATTACAATAAAAAAACAATTACTTCATTCAAATATTGTTTTTACTAACAATATAAACAGGTTTGATAGACTGAGCTCATTACTGAGGACCAGGGTTCATATTATTAACTACAACTTAAAACTCAACATTACACAACTTAAAACATAATATAATTAACTACAACTTCATTTAATATAATAACTTAATAAACATAGTAAAACCTAACATACAGTAGTATAACTTAAAACAATCTTGTAAACTACAATTAACATAATATCATTAACTAAATCTTAAAACTTAAAGTCCCCCTGTGGTGAAAATCCAGCTTTTAATGTTGTTTATATGTCTATGTGGTGTTTTTAATATGCTTTAAGACAAACCATGTGTTAATTCATAAGTCGACAGAATTGCTGAGTATTTTCTGCTTAAAACTGCAGTGAACCAAAGACAGTCTCAAAAACACGGTTTGAAATCGCTGGTGTTTCTGACATCACAAACTACCTTGTAACCAATCAGATCAACGTGTGATCGTCAACGAGTGGATCTCTGAGTGAGTGAGTGAGTGGAGGCGGGGCTCATTTGCATATTCATAGAACCGCGTATACTAAATGAGGCAAGAGTGATTTTTTTTTCAAGGAAAAAACTATTAAATATGTCATTTTGGTGATAAAAGTTGAGTTTTAAGTGATAAAATGATTGACTACAGGGGGACTTTACATTTACATTTACATTTATTCATTTAGCTGACGCTTTTATCCAAAGCGACTTACAATTGCTATATGTCAGAGGTCGCACGCCTCTGGAGCAACTAGGAGTTAAGTGTCCTGCTCAGGGACACATTGGTGTCTCACAGTGGATTCGAACCCGGGTCTCTCACACCAAAGGCATGCGTCTTATCCACTGCGCCATCACCACCCCTACTTTAACATAATATAACTTAATAAACATAATAAAACTTAACATAATATAACTTAAAACATAATATCATTAACTATAACTTAAAACCTAACTAAAACTAATAAAACATTTTGTTTAATTGAAATAAAGCTGAAATCAAATAAAATATAAGTGTTATATTATTTTTATACTATAAATAAAATTTAAAAACCAGCACTTAAATTACTGGAAATAAATAAAAACATTACTAAAAACATTACAAAAACTAATTTTACTAAAACTAAACTAAAATGAAAACGGAAAATATAAAAATAAAATCTAATTCAAAATATTCATAAAAAAACTATAATAGTAAACAAATAATACAATAATAAGAGAAATTTGTTCTAAATTTATGGTTAAGATACACACACACATATACACACTCAACGCTCAAGTTGTTTTGACTAACAAATCCATGAGCGAGTTTGTGTGTGTGTGTGTGTGTGTGTGTGTGTGTATATATGTTTCTGTTCGTATATCCAAAAACACGGACTGAAATCTGAAAACCCACATCATTTGATAAGCAAACTGTGTGTATGTGTGTGTGCACAACTCAGCAGCAAAATATTTAAGCATTTTTACAAATACACGGTAAAAGCATTAATGTGTGTGTGTGTGTGTCTAGGAAAAGGAAGCAGAACAGAGAGAGTGAAATGAAGAGGGAAAGTGAGACGAACAGAAACAGTGTAAATGTGTGTGTAATGAAGTATGGGTACATAGCTCCTCCACATGTGTGTATGTGTGTGTTTGTGTGTGTGTGCATGTCACACACGCGTGACCAGCCCGTGTTACTGTGCCGTGACACCAGACGCTCTCACAGTGTGTGTTTAGCCTACACACCATTAAAACCACATGCATGTGTGCGTTTCTGGACTCCTCTCTCTATGTTTAATCTCTTCCTGTCTCATATTTGACCCGGAGACACACACACACACACACACACACACACACACACACAGCCAGCTGTGTGGCGTCTCTAAGTCATCACCAGTGTGTGCCAAGAGCCACGTCACTATGACAACCACTACAGCAGTGTGTGTGTGTTTGTGTTTTAAAAGGTCACTATAATAAAAGAGAAAAACATCCATAAACACTCATATATATACACAGACTCAGCACTGTAAAAAAAAAAAAAGAAGTTGATTTACCTTAAAATAAATAAGGCCTGCAAAGCATTTATGAGTTTTCTCAACTTTAGTCACTTTGGTCACACTTTATAATAAGGTTAAACATCAGTTAGTTAACATGAACTAACAATACAGTAAATAAAATCCACCTATTTCTACTGAATAACTTTAGTTCAGTTGCAGCTTTACATTAAGTATAGCCTAATCAAACTGGCTGTGCAAGTCATTTCAGCTTACTACTTTATATTAAACTGACTTCATCGCGTTAACTTTCATATAACATACAAAAAAGTTAAAACCCAGTTACAATTTTTGGTTCTCAGAACGTTCTTTTTTTTAAGTTTGTTTTTGGTTAGCCGGGAAAATTGTTTTAACAGGAAAATAATGTTAGTTTTTGGTTTGTAGAATGTTATTCTAACTTAAACATAATAAAAATTAGCATAGAATATAAATTAAACATAAAAAACAGTATAACTTAAAACATAATATCGTTAGCTAAAACTTAAATCTTCACATAATATAACTTAAACATAATAAAACTTATAATTTAAGATAAAACGTAATATTGTTAACTAAAACTACTCTTTTAAATGTCAAACATAACTGAACATTAAACATTAAAGCAACACTATGTAGTTTTTCAACCTTCATAATACACTCACCTAAAGGATTATTAGGAACACTTGTTAAATTTCTCATTAATGCAATTATCTAATCAACCAATCACATGGCAGTTGCTTCAATGCATTTAGAGGTGTGGTCCTGGTCAAGACAATCTCCTGAACTCCAAACTGAATGTCAGAATGGGAAAGAAAGGTGATTTAAGCAATTTTGAGCGTGGCATGGTTGTTGGTGACAGACGGGCCGGTCTGAGTATTTCACAATCTGCTCAGTTACTGGGATTTTCACGCACAACCATTTCTAACCATTTACAAAGAATGGTGTGAAAAGGGAAAAACATCCAGTATGCGGCAGTCCTGTGGGCGAAAATGCCTTGTTGATGCTAGAGGTCAGAGGAGAATGGGCCGACTGATTCAAGCTGATAGAAGAGCAACTTTGACTGAAATAACCACTCGTTACAACCGAGGTATGCAGCAAAGCATTTGTGAAGCCACAACACGCACAACCTTGAGGCGGATGGGCTACAACAGCAGAAGACCCCACCGGGTACCACTCATCTCCACTACAAATAGGAAAAAGAGGCTACAATTTGCAAGAGCTCACCAAAATTGGACAGTTGAAGACTGTAAAAATGTTGCCTGGTCTGATGAATCTCGATTTCTGTTGAGACATTCAGATGGTTGAGTCAGAATTTGGCGTAAACAGAATGAGAACATGGATCCATCATGCCTTGTTACCACTGTGCAGGCTGGTGGTGGTGGTGGTGTAATGGTGTGGGGGATGTTTTCTTGGCACACTTTAGGCCCCTTAGTGCCAATTGGGCATCGTTTAAATGCCACGGCCTACCTGAGCATTGTTTCTGACCATGTCCATCCCTTTATGGCCACCATGTACCCATCCTCTGATGGATACTTCCAGCAGGATAATGCACCATGTCACAAAGCTTGAATCATTTCAAATTGGTTTCTTGAACATGACAATGAGTTCACTGTACTAAAATGGCCCCCACAGTCACCAGATCTCAACCCAATAGAGCATCTTTGGGATGTGGTGGAACGGGAGCTTCGTGCCCTGGATGTGCATCCCACAAATCTCCATCAACTGAGAGATGCTATCCTATCAATATGGGCCAACATTTCTAAAGAATGCTTTCAGCACCTTGTTGAATCAATGCCACGTAGAATTAAGGCAGTTCTGAAGGCGAAAGGGGGTCAAACACAGTATAAGTATGGTGTTCCTAATAATCCTTTAGGTGAGTGTATATGTCCAAGACCCTTGTGATGGTACATCGACTTACAATAGGTTGAATGACACGTCTGCCATAGCCTGACAGTGTCTGTATCGCTGCTTTTACTGGCACTATGTAACTTCGGGTTTCGGGTAGGAACCCGAGCACAAAAAGAACTACAAAATTCGACTGCTTTACGGCATACGTCACTTCCCCCACTTCCTCAGATTCTGACGTGAGAGCCCAACTAGCGTTTGTTTGCCGTCTGTATGTTGTCATGGCCGAAGCAACAACTAAAACGAAGTCAAAGGTTTTGTCGGAGGAGACTAGAAAGAGAAAAAGGGAGAGTGACAAAATAAAAGGCCGGAGGAGGATCACTATTGGTCCAGCGTTCGCTTGTGGGCGTGAGCTAAGGGGGGGGACCGATGCTGACCTGGCTGTCATGCTGTTGGACTAGTAAATATATTGCTTGCATACTATCTCTATTTTTTCTAATTTGTTGTCTGCCTGGCCATGTTACGGAATCTATCCGGTCCTCCATTTATCTTCATGATAGTCATATTTGTTTATTTATTTTTCTGGTGAAAGTGTCTTGCCTCAGGCTATAATGCAAATCGTTTTTTCAAATTTGCAGATTCATCTATGGTAGCTTGATACTATAATATTGACGATATATGGCTATTACCTACCACACAAACATTGAATTGAATTAGCATATCCGTTATGTAAAACAGTAGACAATAGGCTACTATAATGACGCTGGCTTGTAAACGTGAGCTACGCGATCTTTTGCCGTTTGAAAAAAAAAATAAAACCCATGAAATTATATTCATATGACATGCTGAAATATATGCCAATGTACCTGGGATGAAGACATTTCACACGCAACGCTGGCAGTCTGCCCGCGAGTACTCAAGACAGTATCGGCTTGTCAACAAATGCACACGTGTATCGCCTGGTGTAACCATGACAGATTTTACGACCGTAGTAGAAGACAATACTGTTTCCCAACTGTAGAGGGACCCCGAGAGCAAAAACTACATAGTGCTGCTTTAACAGATGTTTCCCTTTACTCAAAAACACAGAAAATAACACTTAATTTCAATATTTACTCTCCATTTCCATCCATGTGCAAAGCATGCTGGGAACTAACAATGGTGTCTCTAAATAAAACAGCATAATTGAACTAATTCTCTTAAAATAAATATGTAGCCTTCATTTTATCAGCTTAATTTGTTCCTCAAGCCTCAAAAATGTGAACCTTTCCTTAAAAAACTTTCAGGAAATGTATCTCTTGGTTTTATTCGTGAAGTGTTCTCAATATTTTCTATACAACACTGTACCACAATTTTCTTAATAAAATATACACAATATTTTTAATTATCACCTTCATTTTCTTAATGAAAATAACAAGTAAACAAGTAAAAATAACATAAATTTTGTAATGAATTTATGATTTCTGTGCTCTTCACACTATTCTTCACCCAGGCTTAATATTTGATCTATAAAGTTGGATTTATCTGATCATTATTACCAGTTTTGATTGATCTCATTTCTACATTTTATTAAATATTGTATTAAAGTTATTTCAGAGCTCTGTATACTGTAGGTCATTTGTGTAATACAAAAACGTCTCTGGTTACTTGCGTAACCTATGTTCTCTGAATAGGGAACGAGACGCTGCGGAAAGCGCAGTGGGATATCCTCTGGATGTGCCGATTGCCTGAAGCCCTATAGAATCACGCCAATTCATTGGCTGATGGCGCTCGCGCAAAGCTGGCTCCGCCCCGACGCTCTTACGTCGTAGCATGACGAACGCGCGCGCGCCATCCTCTCCTCAGATTTCTCTGCCGAAAAGAAGAACTGTCGGCAGCGCGAGGAGCTTGGCAGCGAACGCAGCGTCTCGTTCCCTATTCAGAGAACATAGGTTACGCAAGTAACCAGAGACGTTCTCTTTCATAGGTTCACTCAACGCTGCGGAAAGCGCAGTGGGAACGAAATACCAAACTCGCCAAGCTTAAGCGCTGCCATAACTGGTAACAGACCAAATAATAATAACCATGACCGGTTCAAGCAGATAGAACCTGGGAACCTGGAGTCATGTCAAGATCTAAATTATAGAACCTCACAAAGGTGTGCGGAGAGGACCAACCTGCCGCCACACAAATGTCTTCCAAGAGGGCCCCTCTAAAAAGAGCTTGAGAGGAAGCCACACTTCTGGTGGAATGTGCTCTGATGCTAAGAGGTGAAGGCAAACCACGCACCTCGTAAGCCAGCGAAATAGCATCTGTTACCCAGTGGGAAATCCTCTGCTTTGATGCCGCAAGCCCGCGGCGGCCAGCACCAAAACACACCAAGAGCTGGTTAGATTTCCTCCAACCGCCTGAGCGATCTACATACAACTTCAAAGAACGGACCGGGCAGAGTAGGTTAAGTTTCCTTTCTTCCTCAGAGGCAAAAGGAGGAGGGTGGAAAGCGTTAAGGTTAACAACCTGAGAGCGGAACGCCGTGGAAAGAACCTTGGGTACATACCCCGACCTTGGCCTCAAGGTAACCCTAACCAGGCCAGGAGCGAAGTCCAAGCATGACTCACTAATAGAGAGAGCCTGCAAATCCCCCATCCGCTTTAGTGAAGATAAAGCCAACAAAAGAGCAACCTTAAGAGTCAGAATCCGCTCAGGGGCTGACTCCAAGGGCTCGAAGGGAGCCTCTGTCAAACCCTCCAGGACGACTGACAGGTCCCACGAGGGAACACCAGGGGGGCGAGCCGGTTTCAGGCGCCTAACCCCACGCATGAAGGCCGAAACTAACCTCAGTTTCCCTAAGGGAATCTCATCTGATTCTCTATGAGCGGCAATAGCTGCGACATATACTCTGAGAGTGGTAGCAGCCGCTCCGGAAGCAAACTTTTCCTGCAGGAATTCCAGCACTGAGCCTACTGGGCAGCCAACTGGGTCCCTATCATGTGCTAAGCACCATGCCTCGAATACCCTCCACTTGGAGGAATACAGCCTCCTCGTAGAAGGGGCTCTAGCACTCGCAATGGTCTCCTGAACGTCGGTTGGGAGATCAAAGCTTAAAGTTAACGGCCTCTGATAGGCCAAACGTACAGCTTCCAAATGTCGGGGCGAGGATGCCATATCCTGCCCTGAAGCTGGGAAAGCAGGTCCTCCCTGACCGGGATCTCCCAGGGGGAGGATACCAACAGAGGGATCAGCTCCGAAAACCATGGCTGGGACGGCCAGAATGGGGCTACCAGAAGGAGGCGGACTCCGCTCTCTCTCACTCTGGACAGAACCGCCTGGATCAGCTTGATGGGCGGGAAGGCATAGAGTTTCTGCATCGGCCAAGGGTGGGCGAATGCATCTATCCCCAACGGAGCTGGAGGGCTCAGGGAGAACCAAAGCGAGCATTGGGACGACTCCTGAGATGCAAAGAGGTCCACTTCCGCTTTTCCGAACCTCTCCCAGATCAGGGCCACCGTCTGGCGGTTCAACATCCATTCCCCAGACCTGAGCTTCTGCCTCGACAGGAAGTCTGCTGCGAGGTTCAGAATCCCTGGGACATGAACTGCTCTCAGAGAGAGGAACTTGTCCTGGGACCACAGAAGAAGGTGACGCGCATGCCTGTCTAGGGTGCGCGAACGTGAACCCCCCTGTCTGTTTACATGGGACACTACTGCCATATTGTCCGTTCTGACAATGACATGGTGCCCTTCGAGGAAAGGGAGAAAGTGGCAAAGAGCCAGGAAGACAGCCCTCAGCTCCAAGCTGTTTATGTGCCATGAGAGGGTCTCGCCAGTCCAAACCCCACACGCTGGCCTGCCCTCGAAAACCGCTCCCCAGCCGGTCAGAGAGGCATCCGTCGTAACCATTTGACGACGGAATACCGCACCCATACCGACTCCTTTCTGAAGGAAGAGGGGGTCCCGCCAGATTGACAGGGCGCGAAAGCAACTGCGCGACACCTTCAATAGGCGAAGGGCTGGCCCCGTGGGCCGAGCCCCTGAGAGCTTCATCCACCACAGAAAAGGTCTCATGTGGAGTAGCCCTAGAGGTAGCACAGGGGAGGCCGCGGCCATAAGGCCCAGAAGTCTGCGGCAGGTGCTCACGGAAACATGCCGGCCTAGCGCAAAGCGGGACAGACATGTCTCCAGACTGGAAATCCGTGCAGGAGCCAAACGGGCCTGCATAAGAACGGAGTCCATGTGTACCCCCAAGAAAACCGTGCTCTGAGCTGGAGTAAGAACGCTCTTCTCCGTATTCAACCTCAAACCGAGAGACTGAATATGACGGAGGACAATGTCCCTGTGGTGAGTCACCAACTCTCTGGAGTGGGCTAAAAGGAGCCAATCGTCCAGGTAGTTGAGTATATGGATGCCCTGGAGCCGCAACGGGGCCAGAGCAGCATCCATACACTTTGTGAACGTCCTTGGCGCTAGAGCGAGGCCAAAGGGGAGGACCCTGTATTGGTATGCCTTCTCTCCAAAGGCGAACCTGAGAAACTTCCTGTGTCGTCGTACGACCTGGATGTGGAAATAAGCATCCTTGAGGTCTACTGTCACGAACCAGTGTCCCAGCCGGATATGAGATATGATGGCCTTCAGCGTCAACATTTTGAATTTCCCTTTGTAAAGAGAGAAATTCAACCGGCGAAGATCTAGTATCGGCCGCAGGCCGCCTCCCTTCTTCGGGACCAGGAAGTAACGGCTGTAGAAGCCCTGTTCGACTTCCCCCGAAGGAATCTCTTCTATCGCCCCCTTCAGCAGAAGGGATGAAATCTCCTGCTGTAGTACAGAAGCCTGAGCGGCGCTGTCGACTACTGTAGGAAAGACCCCGTTGAAGCAGGGGGGGTTGCGACAAAACTGAAGCGTGTAGCCGAGCCGAACTGTGCGAAGGATCCAAGGCGATACCCCTGGTAAACGCTCCCATTCTTGAACGAAATGTGATAGAGGGAGAGGAGTGTTGCAGTGCAGGGGACATACCTGAGATAGGGTGTCGCGCTGTCCGTGAGGAGGCGTGGTTGACCGTGGAGGAGAGCGCTTGGCGTCCTGACACGTACTGGGGGGTACCACCACCTGGATAGAAGTAACTGGGTCCGCCTGCTTCAGAGGAAAACGAACTGTGCCTCCGAGGAAGCGATTGGCGGGTATAACGTGCGCCGGGAGCGAGGGGAGAAAGCAAGACGCGTCTCCTTCCTCCTGCTCCGGACTGGGTGAAGAGAGTGAAACAGGACCTGCACTTCGAAACACACTGGGTGGCGAAGGTGACAAGGTTGGAGGAGGAGAGCCGGTTGGAGGAGGGCAGAAACGCTTGCGCGGTCTGTCCCAACCTCGTAGATCTGGTGCGGCTCTCCTCCTTCTGACCTGCGGGTCAGGAACGGCTCGAGGAGGCTGGAGCGGCCGATTTGTTGGACCGCTTCAGCTGAAGGCGCTTGTGAGGGCGCTGGCGGGGAAACGGACGACCTCGGGCTCCCCAGACCGTAGTTGGTGGGGGATGAGCCGGGTCATTCCTTCTAGTAGGGAATTCAACCCTATGAGCAGAGCGTTCTCGGGTCTGAGAAGGGGGAGGGTTGGAGTCTCTTGGCTCTCTAGATCTCCTGGGCATAAACTGCCTGAGCGCCGCCGACTGAGACTTAGCGGCACGGAACTTCTCAACCACCGTGTTGACCGCTTCCCCGAAAAGACCTGAGCGGGAGATAGGGGCGTCCAGAAGAAAACTCTTATCCTTTTCTCTGATCTCCGTGAGATTCAACCAGAGGTGGCGCTCTGCGGCAACCGAGCCCGCCATAGAGCGACCTACAGCCCGAGCAGTATGTTTGGTGGCTCTTAGGGCCAGATCTGTGGCTTTGCGAAGCTCTTTGACAGCTTCGGGCGTCAGTCCCTCTCCTTCGTCCATGTCCTTAAGGACGTCCGCTTGGTAGGCTTGAAGGATGGCCATGGTATGCAGGGCCATGCCTGCTTGACCAGCCGCCATGTAAGACTTCCCAATAAGGGAGGAAGTAGTCCTACAAGCCTTGGAAGGAAGGAGGGGACGCGACTTCCAGGACGGTGCAGACGACGGGGCGAGGTGGTTAGCCAGCGTGTCCTCGACCGCTGGAATAGCGGAATAACCCTGCTCCACAAAACCCACAAGGTTAGTGAAGTCAGCGGCTGCCGCATTAGTTAGGCGTGCGGAGAAAGGCTGCTTCCAGGATCTGGAGATCTCGTGATGCAGATCGCTGAAAAAGGGCAGCTTTCTTCGCTCTGGCCTAGAATTAGGGCCACTAAGGAATCTCTCGTCGAGTTTGGACGATAGAGACTCGCGGGGCTCAACAGGCCAGTCTATAGAGAGCTTCTCTGTAGCGCGCGAAAGCACGTCAATAAGCTCAGTGTAGGCCGGAGTAGGCCGCGCGTCCTGGCCGCTAGGCGGGATAACGTCATCAGTCAAAGCAGGCCCGAAATCCTCGGAGTCGGAAGCTGCAGTGTAAATCACATCATCCAGACCGAAAGAAACCGATTCGCGGGCTCCCGGGCTGGGGCATAAATAATCATGCGCGAATTCAACCGCGCCACGTGCGTGCTCGGGGGAGGGAGGGAGAGAAAGGGCGAGGCCCGTCTGCTCGTACTCAATATCCTCGAGCTCAACATCCGAGCCCCAGGCCGCGGATCCACGAGAGGCCTCAGCGGTCTCGGGAGCGCGACGGGGGGAAACGAATGACTCCTTCTCAAAAACCGCGAGTCTAGAGCGGAGGGTTTTGAGAAGGAGATTGTCACAAAATTTACATTTTGACAATCCTAATACAGCCTCACGCGCATGCGAAAAACCCATACATTTAACACACTTACTGTGAGGGTCGTCGTTCGAAATGAAACGAACGCATGGCGGAGAACAGCGTCGATAATCCATGACACTTCACTGTAAGGAGAACAGAGTTCCACTTATGCCAGTCGCTGAAGTGTTGAGACGAAAGCTGTAGTTGAATTAGAAAAATTCGGGCTCAGAAAAACCGAACGAAGGGAAAGATGTGACCGCTTCGTGAAGGCAGAGAAATCTGAGGAGAGGATGGCGCGCGCGCGTTCGTCATGCTACGACGTAAGAGCGTCGGGGCGGAGCCAGCTTTGCGCGAGCGCCATCAGCCAATGAATTGGCGTGATTCTATAGGGCTTCAGGCAATCGGCACATCCAGAGGATATCCCACTGCGCTTTCCGCAGCGTTGAGTGAACCTATGAAAGAGAACATCTGCAGCGTTTTAATTGGAAGGTTTGTTTACATGTTTATAAAAATAATAACCTAATCCTAAAGTTATTTTTAGGTTATTTAAAAATAATTGCACTTTTATGGTGGCAAAAAAAGAACATTCCTAGTATGCTATTATTTAGTTTGCAAGAAAAACAAAAAAACAAAGGGAACCAAATACTAACATTATGGGAACGTTCTGTGTTTGCTGAGTTATTATTTTGATGAGTTATTGTCAAAATATTAGTTGACTTACTGATCAAAATACTTCTAAAAGCATTTATTAATCTTATTTAATGTTCACCTCAACATTTACTAATACATTATTGAAATCTACATTATTGCACAGCTCTAATCTGCTACATGCAACAATGCATCAAGATATTAATATACTATAAACATTAACATCATGATTTTCTGTAAACGCTGCTTTGTAACAATGAAAAACATTAAACAAATAAATTTGCCTTGAGAATCACAAGTCCAGATTCTCGTAACACTTCCCTGTTCTACTGCGCGTTTTTATAGACAGATGAGATGGGCAGAAAACATGAGGAAACACACCAAACTGAAGTGTGTGTGTGACCACAGACAGAAAAGGCCTGTCGACTCCCTGGATAATTTTAGTTGGAGCTGTCTCATTAAACAGACACACACACACACACACACACACACACACACACACACACACACACACACACACACACACACACTCTTCAGGCTTTAACTGAAGATCTCTCAGACTAAATGGTTTTCATGTTAAGCTAATAATATTTGCTCTTCCTTAAAATCCAAAAGTATTTTTTGTTGGCCGGTCATTTTTGACCCGGAAGTGTAAAAAAATATTTTCACAGTAATGCACTTGATTTAATCTGAACTCAAACCTGCTGAAACTGCTTGAAGAGTGTGTGTAGGGTTAAAACACACCGACACACATTAAACGGTCTGTGAACACACTGATCAACAGACCTGCAAAAACACATGTGAATATTCATTCATCCATTCAAATGTGTTCAGTACCAACCTCACTGTGGTCAACCACACACACACACGTGTCCAGGTCACTTCCTGTTCATGCAAACATGTGACATACTTCAAAGGATGCCAACCACAAACACACAAACTCAAAAACACTGGATTCATTGTGTTATAAAACTGATGCGAACGAAGATGCATGAAAACATTAATTTCCCAGTTTTACAGAAAAAACTGGGTGAATCAACAACAAATACATCCATGATGTTCACATAACTATTAATTAGTAAAAGTTTGTTTACATAATGTGTTTGTACTGTGTATAATTATTTAGTATATATAAATACATACACACACGCATGTATATATTTAAGAAAATTGTATTTATATATAAAATATATATATATATACACACAGTACACACATATACACACATTCAGTGTATACATGCAAATATTTCTTAAATATATACATGCATGTGTGTGTATTTATATATACAAAATAATTATACACAGTACACACACATATTTTATGTAAACACAAACTTTTATTTTGGATGTGATTAATCGCTGCCCAGCACTAATTTCAATTTAAATATATTTCCACATTACAGTAATATTAATTTGTGTGAAACTGCGTTTCTTGATTCTATGGATTAATGTGATGATGTGACACTGAACTCCTGGATCTGTTAAACACTCCTCTAATGTTTCCTAGACGCCTGAGGAAGAGACTTTACGACTCTCAAACCCAAACGACGGAAAACGCCACTGGATGCCAAAACTCAAGACACACAAGACTCGACTGAACACACTCAGATCCTCCTCAGACTATTTATACACTCACAGCAGACAGAGAGGGTTAACCAGATTTTCTGATTGCAATAGTGTGTCTGATCGTGCAAAACTCAACATCAACATCTACACAAGACACACAACTTGAGGAATCATTCCAATCTGGAGCACAACACACACACACACACACACACACACACACACACTGCAGGACGAGTGAAGTTTAACACTGCGATACCATCAGGGTTATTATAGTGGCTAAAACTAAAGCATCGCTATTATTAGGCCTGTCGGTCGCCATTATTGATTAATGCTCTGATCGTGGTCTTGGATCATATTTGACCAAAGAATATAAAAAACACTGTTATAAAGTACACAAAGATAGTCAAAAGTCTTCCTTCATATAAAATAAAGGTTTGTGGGTTTAAAAAGACTGCATTTTTATATTATATTAAAATATATCATGTCATATTATTCGTATTATATATATATGCAACCACACATATATTATACATTTACAAACTTTTATGTTAGATATGATTAATCGATTTGATAGCACTACTAATATAATGTTATGGCATAGTATATAATAGTGCTGTCAAATCATATATACACTACCGTTCAAAAGTTTGGGGTCAATTTGTTTTTTTTTTAAAGAAATTAATACTTTTCTTCAGAAAGGACGCACGAAATTGATATAAAGTGACAGTAAAGACATTTATAATAATGCAAAATATTTATTTTTTAATGAAATGCTTTTCTCTTGAACTTTCAAAGAATCCTGAAAAAAATGAATCACGGTTTGCACAAAAATATGAAGCAGCACAACTGTTGTCAACTGTGATAATAATCATAAATGTTTCTTGAGCATCGAATCATCATATTATAGTGATTTCTGAAGGATCATGTGACACTGAAGACTGGAGTAATGATGCTGAAAATTCAGCTTTGATCACAGGAATAAATTACACTTTACTATATATTCACATAGAAAACAGCTGATTTACATTGGAATAATATTTAACAATATTACTGTGTTTGTTTTGTATTTTTAATCAAATAAATGCAGCCTTGGTGAGCATAAGAGACTTCTTTTAAAAACATAAAAAATCTTACCGACCCCAAACTTTTGAACGGTAGTGTATATATATATAGGCAAGGCCAGTTTATTTATATAGCACATTTCATACACTATGGCAATTCAAAGAAATTAGAATGGTCACAAAATAAAAGCAAGGAAAATTAAAACAGTTATAAAAGAAATTAAAAGAGACATATGGTAGTTATAAAATGAATTAAAAGAGTATATTTATATAAAAACACACACACATAATATATATATATATATATGTCTATTCTCACTTGGTTTAACATGATATGCTAAAATAACTAAAACTGAATACAAATTTATAAAAACTACAAAGACATTAAAAAAAGCTGATAATAATGGCAAAAACACAATTGAATTAAATTACTAAAATTGCATCTAAATTTCAAAAATAAAAACACATTTAAAATATTAATAAAACTATAATAGTATCTCAAATAACACTGGGTACGATCAGGCCGAATATGTCTTATCACAAACAAAAACTTTCCAAAAACCATCATGAAAGAAAAACTATGAAAGTAAGAAATGAACGTTCCAAATAATGCCCATATTTCCTGTGAAAACATCACTTGTATGACAGTGATGGTGATAGAGCAGTTTAAGTCAATCCTCACTAGAACTAGAGCTGATATTGATCCAGCTGAGCGAGTGTTTGCTTCAGACATAAACTATTCCTCAAATCAAAAATAACACCTAGATTTTGTGAATTTGGTAAGTGAAGGAGATCCAGCGATGATAATCTAAGTTTTTTGTCCATGTTTAGTTTCAGAACGTCGGAGCTGGACTAGGGATGCACTGATATGAACATTTTGGCCGATACCGATAACCGATAATTCTTTAGGCCTATATTTTGAAAGCCGATAACTGATATATTGGCCGATAAATCTACATCCAAATTTTTGATATACTTTTTGAGAGCCTGATTACAAACACAAAAGTCTCACCATTAAAAGCCATGTCTCAAGCACACAATTATAATGTTCTAATTATAATTTTATATGAATTAATTAAAAATCATCATATATCGGCCTATACCGATATGGTGCATATATCGTGCATCCCTAAGTTGGACTACCTTTTTATTTCATTCACACAAGCAGAAATGTTGACTGGATAGAGCAGGCTTACAGATAGGGTTGGGCGATGTCTACCAATTTGGTATCAGACGATGTCTACAGTGAAACATCGCGATGGACGATGATATCGGGAGGGGGGGGGGGGTAACATTCTCATTTTCCACTAGATATTTTCCTCTATATCTCATCAGCAATTTCGATTTCGGCACGCTCTGCAGCAGCTGACCACTAAGGAGCGAATGTACAGTGACGTGACATCACTGCCAGATTCAAACTGTGCTTTCGCGCTATTGCTGGCGCTGAGCCAAAGACGGACGCGCTTAGCGCTTGTCATAGGCTATATCACAACTGTTCAGTGTTTTTAACCACATAATGTTTATTTTAGGTTTCAAACATTTAAATACATATAATTTATAGCAAAACAATACATTTCAGGGCCTGAATTTCGTTTTGGAAAATAGGGGGGAAATCCCCCTTTAGGTCATTCTTATGGGGGGGATTTTTTAATTTGAGGGGGGAGTTTTTTTTAGACAATTTTTTAAAAATACGTTTAGCTAAATGTTTCCTCACTCATTGTATTTGTATTTTTACAATGGGGTCATTTTTTTAGTTTACACAAGAAAAGGAAGCTTGATTTCAATTTTTGAATTAAATTGAAAAAAGTAGCACAAATAAATACATGAAATAAAGAGAAAAGTTTAGGTCTAACACTAGTATTCAGAAATGCTAGAAACGGAAGAAAGTAATCAAATGTAAAATAACACGGAATAGTCTTTTAGTCCTGTATAATTTGAATAAATAGGCTATTAATCCTGATTCCTTACAATTAATGCTATCTTTTGTTGTTTTATATACAATAATGACAGACACATATAGGCTACTCTCACTTTAAGAGCTAGTGCACGGATCCATTAAGGGGTCGATCACATGTTGCGTGTAAAGCGCAGTCCGCGCCACTTTCTCCTCTTTTAAAAAGGGCTCCCGTTGCTAAGCAATCATGAGCCATGTTCTCCATGAAGACGAAGACGTTTCAGCAAAAGATGAGCGCGCAAAAGACGTAACGTGAACGGCCCATACTGTTTTCATTATAGTGTCACATGCATTTTCTTTTTGTATTATTTTGTTTTAAGACATAACCGATTGTGTTTGAGAGGATACTCCCCAAGACTGGAATTTAGACAATGTTGTGTGCTTTTGACCGTTAAACCGCTATAATTCAAGAAAAATAACTCAGTTTTGTTACTCACGAGCTGTTTGTTATGCGGTTTAAAATCGCTTGAATGTTTAAATAGGTAAGACTTAAAAAGACGCACAAATTATAAACAATAGTGACGATGCAATGGCCCGATTGTGCAAGTGACATTTCCATCAAATGTCCCGACCATAGACTGTAAAAAAATAGGGTCCCGACTCCTGAAACGCGAGAGTCTAGAATCGCCGCCGCAGCTGCAGCGCGATTGGCTTGCCTTGTGTACCCTATTTTAAGAGACAGAGAAGACGCGGCATTGGCAGAATCACTCACGCTGTTTGTGAAATTGCGTCTCGCAGAAAGTTTTAAAATGACTGATTTGATCTTATAATCTGTTAGGTTAAATTTACTCATAGGCCTACATGCTAGATTGAATGAATGTTTGCGGGAATCTCCCGCATTATAAACGCTAGACCTGCGGGAATGATTAAAATGATGCGCAATACCCGCAATCCCGCACCGAAATTCGAGCCCTGCATTTATAGTTTGTAAAATACACAATGGTGTCTATGGAAGCAGCAATAACAAACCATTCAAATATATTTGCCGACGGTTTTTATTCATATCAGACACACAGTGTAAATAACTATAAAGTCAACTCTATTTTTCTCCCAGTTCACCGGCCACTTTCATGTATTTCGGGAGAAACTGATGAATTCACGCGCTGTAATAAATCCAACAGACAGGAATCTCTGAACTGCGCACAAACAAACATGACGGCGCCCATCTCACGTTACAGATCAAGATCATTTATAAAAGTTTTTTTAAACAACAAAACAAACTCACTTACACATATTTGAGAATCGGAATAGAAGATAGTTGATGACATGCTAAGCAAGTTTGTTAATATTTATAAGTAAAAGCGCTTCATCTTTCATACAGCGCTATTTTGGCTGTGGTGAATCACATACCAAGCATGAAGCGTCACCATGGAAACGTGGGGTGTGGGGGTGGGGGGGGGATCGCGATGGCGGCTAAACATCGTGATGTCTGTCAGCCATCACGATGGACGATGATATCGTCCATCGGCCCAACCCTACTTACAGATAGTATAGATTTAGATGTAATCAGCGTAGAAATGACATTTAAAACCATTTTTATGTAAAATCTGACCTAAGTAGTATGTAGATGAGGAATAATAATGGACCAAGAACCGAACCCTGAGGGACACCTTGCTTCAGGGCGGTAGTAGGAGATCGTAATCTTCTATTGAAATGAAAAACTGACTGTCTATCAGAGAAATAAGAGGAAAGCCAAAAAAAGGCAACACTGGAAATCACAACATTCGAGTAGTAAATAAGCAAGTCTTGGCAAAAAAGAGCCTCATTCAGTTTTTCACAGCTGGTATGAGAGCAGCACCAACTGCTTAAAATAGTTCATCTGTTGTGCCAGTCCACACACACACACACACACACACACACACACACACACACAGAAACCTGTTCTGGCTTGAGTATCCCAGTGTGTGTGTGAGGAACATCTCAATCCCTTTGGTGAACCGCCAACAGCGCCGTCACTCAGAAATGTGAGCGTGTTCTGACGCGTAAAAACACCCCCCCCCCCCCCCCGATTTCACCGACTGCATTTCAAAACCAAAACAATCAATCAACAGGCTCTGAAGAAAAATATGAGCTAGACATGTACTATATAAGTTTTTTTTTTAATTCCCAAGTTCAACGCAGCTGACGACAATATGTTCCAAGAACGTTTTGCTAATGTTCCCATTATTTCTGAATGTCCACTTTTTTTTTTAATACTTTAAAAACGTCTTTTTATTCGTCAAATATTATGGGAATGTTACTTTTGAATGTTCTCTGAACGTTCTGAAACAAGTAGTAACATTTAAAAAACGTTAGATGAACGTCCAACTAAAACCTTTCAGAAAAATGTTGCATAAACGATGCATGAATAAGGTTTTTGTGCTAACGTTTTGAGAACATTATTAAAGGAGTAGTTCACTTCAGAATTAAAGTTTCCTGGTAATTTACTCTCCTCCACGTCATCTAAGATGTTCATGTCTTTCGTTCTTCAGTCGAAAAATAATAGGTTTTTGAGGAAAACATTGCAGAATTTTTCTCCATATAGTGACATCAATGGAGTCCAACAGGTTGACAAACCATCGGCAATTTTGTAACAAAATAAATATTTATATAGCCTACTTTTTAAGCACAAATGCTCTTCTTGCACGTCCACGACTAATGAAGTGAGCAAATGTGAACTAATCCTTTAAAAACCAGATAACTTTGATCGAAAGTACAAAGTTACAAAGTACTGGAAGAACGTTTGTTTATAACGTTGCCAGATCATTAGCCAAAGTTCTGAGGGAGAACGTTATCTGAAGAAAACACTAAGAACTATCAAACGTCAAGAACTTTATTCATCTCCGAGGAATCAACTCAGCCACAAGATGATAAGAGGAGGATCCCTGACACTACGAACCTCAAAAACAGGCTGTTAATGAACGCAGTGTGTTTAGATGGAAATATCCACAGAGCTACACATGAATTGAATTTGAATTAAATAGAAAGGGAAAAAAACATGAATTTCCTTGAAATGCATCAGCGTTATGGATTCAGATACTGGATTCTCTGAATTTCCAACAAAATCTCATGGCAATTTGTCATTTTTTACGGTTTGCCAAATTGTTGGCTTATTCATATAATTCGTAGGCTACAATCTCATTCGCACATTTTCGTACGATCCACCTGTGCCCTACTGACGGTTAGTTTTAAGCACGAACCGATCATGCGTACTTTTTTCTAAAAATCGTATGTTTTCATACATATCACGTCGTACGAAATCATAAGAATTAGCTAATCTCATTCGTACGTTTTCGTACAATCTGCTTTTGTCCCAAAGACGGTTAGATTAGTGGTGAACCTTCATGCTTACGCGTTTTTTAAAAATCGTACGTTTTCGTAAAAATAACATTGGCTACTTCATATGAATTCGTAAAATCTCATTCGGATTTCTTCATACAATCTGCTTGCGCCCAACTGACTGTTTTTGGTGGTGCACCTTATGTTTTTCGAAAACTTGTACATTTTCACACAAATCAGATTGTACGAATTCTTTTCTCATTAATCAATTTCGTATAATCAGCTTTCGTCCCAATGACGGTTAGGTTTAGTGGTGCACCTTCATGCTTGCAATGTTTTTCGAAAACTCATACACTTTCATAAAAATCACATGGTACGAATTCATACAAATTTGCCAATGCCATTGATTTGTACGTTTTCGTACGATCTGCTTGCAAACAGCTGACGGTTAGGTTAACTTAGTGGTGTGCCTTCGTGCTTATTTTTTATTGCTTATTAATGCTTGTGTTTCATGCTTATTTTACGTGTTTGAACGAATTCATACGAATTAGAAAAACTAAATTGTACGGTTTCGTAGAATCTACTTGCACACCGTTGACGGTCAGGAAAGTGGTGCAACTTCATGTTTGTTTTTCTAAGAATCTTACATTTCCATACAAATCACATGGTAAAAATTCATAAGTAATCGGCACCTTGCAAAACACTTAAGTTTTCTCCTGAGATTGAGTTGTCTTTTCTCTGCCATTGACCTTCACAGTGCTTTGTGATTGCATACAGATTTTTTTTTTTTAAATAAACTGAAAATGTTTTGCATGGTCAAAATAAATAATTTGGACACTGGTTTAACCAAAGCATCAAATCACTTTAAGACATTAAGACATCAAGTTTCACTCCAAACACGAGCAAATTTCTAGCAATGCAATGTTTTAGAACAGAGTTTAACCAAAAAAGCATTACAAGAAATGCATGCATTTCTAAGGCTTTTCCACGCCTGCAGAACCATTCCAGAAAGTGTTTTCCATGACCATGGGAGAGAATAACACCATGCTACTGGCCTGTTGCTCACAGTGCTGCATGTAGTTATTTTTATGCATGATGAGGTGGAGGGCAGACTGGTCACGTGACCTCTGCGGCTCCCGCGTGCCAACTTAAGTGTTTGGATTTTAAACGTGAAATTTACAGTACATAAACCCGCACACCGCTTTGCTTTACAACCAAATTAAACTATGACGACACACATTATAAAACAATAACAAAGCTTGAGTTAGACTAATAATAGTGGACACTAAGCAACTTTTAAAAAGTCTAAATACTAAAATATAACTTTATAAAACAATCTGTTGCGCGTGCATTAATGTACAGGCACATGTAAGACTACAACGCTCCTGTTATAAAGACGCGTCGCTCGCTTTCAGCGTAGACAGGGTGTGAAAGCAAGAAAGAAAGAAAGCAAGAAAGTTCACAAACAACTAAATATAGTGTGTTATGGATAAATAACGTAAGTGTAATTGTAAAGCATAAGTCTTACAGCACGCATAACGCGTACGCGCCGTTGACGCTCTCGCTGTCCCGCACCAGGAAACTCCCATCGCGCCCGGCTCGCGCGAGCAACTCCTCCGCCGCGGCGCGACTCAGATCCCGGTGATACCACACACTCGCTCCGGCCATCACGGAATCACGGTATCCTCAAAAAACACACACTCCCGGATCCACTGCGAATTAACGCGGCGCAGGGGCCGCGCGTCAGTCGCACGCAGACACCGCTCGAGCGTTTAAAGTTTCAGAGTTTCTCCTGCTTTCCTGTTGGTTCCTGAAAAACCTCCATGAGAGAGAAAACACACACAACAGCAGCTCACATCCAACAGCAGGGGCGCACGGAGACACGACGCGCGCGCGCGCTATAGTGTCTGACGCACTGGGGAAGTTGTCACATAATTTATTTTCAATGAATGTCTCTTAGCGAGGTTTTTTTTTTTAAAAATTGTATGATTTATTTATTTATTTATTTATTTATGCTACAGGGTTTGTTTCTTTATCTGCACCATAAAGATTGTAAGGGATGTTTTGTCGGTTTTATTGTGTTCGCTTAACTCAAATGGAACAACGTGATATTGTAATTTAGTTTTAGAAAATAAGATTTGTGTAATTGGCTGGTATCAATTTGTGCAACAATGATAGTAAATAAATAAATAAATAAATAATAAATGTGTGGTGTCGATATGCACGCGCGCACACACACACGCGTGTGCTATAGTGTCTGACGCACTGGGGCAAGTTGTCACATAATTCATTCTCAATGAATATCTCTTAGGAAGGTTTTTTTATCTGCAAAATAAAGATTGTAAGGGATGCTTGTCAGAGTGGTTTTATTGTGTTCGCTTTACTCAACGTAATATTGTAATTTAGTT
This sequence comes from Gila orcuttii, assembly GCA_026230005.1. NCBI lineage: Eukaryota > Metazoa > Chordata > Actinopteri > Cypriniformes > Leuciscidae > Gila > Gila orcuttii. The sequence continues at coordinate 50,018,547 of JAPDVR010000009.1, read as the reverse complement.
TGGTAAACTAGATAGACAGATAGATAGATAGATAGATAGATAGATAGATAGATAGATAGATAGATAGATAGACAGACAGACAGATAGATAGATAGATTAGATAGACAGACAGATAGATAGATAGATAGATAGATAGATAGATAGATAGATAGATAGACAGACAGACAGATAGATAGATAGATAGATTAGATAGATAGACAGATAGATAGATAGATAGATAGATAGATAGATAGATAGACAGATAGATAGATAGATAGATAGATATATGAATGGATAGATAGACAGACAGATAGATAGATAGATAGATAGACAGACAGACAGACAGATAGAAGATCTATCTATCTGTCTATCTATCTATCTATCTATCTATCTATCTATCTATCTGTCTATCTATCTATCTGTCTGTCTGTCTGTCTATCTATCTATCTATCTATCTATCTATCTATCTGTCTATCTATCTATCTATCTATCTATCTATCTATCTATCTATCTATCTATCTGTCTGTCTATCTATCTATCTATCTATCTATCTATATATCTATCTATCTATCTATCCTTGTCTATCTGTTTGTCTATAATAATCATATACAGCATATATATATATATACATATTTATCATAAGTGCTTTTAATATTAGTATTTGTCCATGTACTTTCATATTTTTTTAAAAATTTAATGTAGAGGCTCAAACCTGCAGAAATTAAAAATACGTTAATAAATATATAGAAAATGAAATAATAGGAAAATAAATAAAGAAATAAATTATTTATTTTTATTCATGCATTCATTTATTTGTATATTTATTAATTCCCACACATATTTATTTACATATTTCTTTATTTTATGTATTTATATATATATATATTTGTATTTTTTAAATGATGCTGTTTAAACTTATGTGATATAATTAATACTTATAAGCCAAATATTATCTAAAGACTTCCCAGATAGGTTTAACTATTATAATCCGTATCATGAAATAGATCATATACAGATTACATCATATTACCTTACTAATAAAGCCACATGGATTACCAAATGAAACAAATATTATATTAAATTTTATTTCATATCAAACATTTATCCGCACAT
>JAPDVR010000009.1:49984955-50014955 GCA_026230005.1 Gila orcuttii | reverse complement strand
AAGGCATTACTTATGGGGAAACCCTTTTCCTCAGAATGCTGAAGCCTGATTGAATCACTCCTTTGCTTGCAAATAGCCAATGATGCTCGAGTATTCGCCTGATTGGCTGTCAGCTGCTATATAGGTGACGTCGGGCGCCAAAACACCTCAGAATCTTTCGACTGAGCGAGAGCTGTTGAGGCTAGAAGAGATTTTTTCACACGGTAATTTACGCAATGTCTCGTTCCCTCCTCTCAGGGAACTACGGTTACGATGAGTAACCAGAGACGTTCCTTTATCGAGCCGGTTTTTCGACATTACGTATGGGAAAAAATCCTGTCCAGCTCGCACAGAGCCAACACAGAGGACTAGGCGCTAAGGCACAGCAAAGACTATCAGCGCGCTCGCTCCTCCGCTAGGTCAGGTACCGGACCTGGTTGAAACACCTAGATGAATTTTGGCCAGCGTCTCCCTGTACACAGTCAAGCAGCACTGGACTGGTGTGATATAGGGAGTGAAGATAAGGCAACAAACATGTTGGTGCTTGAATACACTGCCGGCCTAATTAAAGCGGGCATAGATAATGGGGACAATACTAAGAGTGTGTTTTATTTAATCAGCCGGTGATTCATGGACGCAAGAGAATAACATGACACTGTTAGATGACCTGGTTGAAACCATGGTTTGCAACACGCGCCAAGCGTGGATTTTGGCATCATCGTGGGCTAAAGGTATGTCTATTCAGGACATTTGCCTCACGGCAGGCTAGTTATCTTACAACACTTTTGCGTCAGCGAGAAGTACAGCGGCCAGTGAGCGATCTCTTCTGACGCTCCGCTTCACCAAAAAGACTCCAGATCATCTTTATTGATTAAGGGTGTAATCTTCACTCTTCGTGCACAATGCCCTCCCTGGAAAGCATGTCTGCGCCGCAATTCAAACTGCCTGGTACATGTAGTGCCCGAATCGAAATCCGTACCTGATCTGCCCACAAGAGTAGGCGCCAGGGAGCGCGAGCGCATTCCTTCCTGACAATTGATGTACGCCACCACTGCGTGTTGTCCATCCGGATAAGAACATGGTGGTCTTTCAAGAACGTGCTGCGCCAAATGAACAGCTTCCATCTCCAAGCAGTTTATATGCCAGCGCTTCTGGTCTCTCGCCCACGCACCAAACGCTGGTCTGCCATCGCAGAGGGCTCCCCAGCCTGACGCATCTGTAGTGACCACTATCCGCCTGACCACCCTGCCCATATATAGTTGTACCGAACAGGGTGTCAGATCCTCGAGACATGATTGCGTTATGACAAACCCATACTGCGGCCAATTCCCTGGACGACCTTCTTCGAAGCGGCCAGGGCCAGGTCTGCTGACGTCCACAGCTTCCGAAAGGACTCTGGGTCCGGGCTTTCCTCGTCCAAGGACCTGCCATCGTGTGGAGGGCAGATGCTGCATGTCCCGCTGAGACGTATCTCAGTGATGTGATACATAGGCGGACATAGGTGAGTTGCGACGGCGTCCTCGACGGGAGGCGGTCATGCGTATCCTAGTTTTTCCGTCCCCTCCACTGTCGTCGCAGCTGAGTCACTTGTGCATGGGCTCGGGGAGCGCCACGAACTGGTGAGCTCTTCGTGGAGCCCAGGGAAAAAAGGGGCGGATCTCTGCAGGGCGTCCGTTTGGGGAAAGACCCGTCCATCCATTTCGTGGACGGTTGCTCGGGGGCCACCCAGTCCAACTCCAAATCTGCCACCGCCTCTGTGAGGATGGACATCAGCTCTGCATCTAGCGAGGTTGGGGTGCAGCCAGCCTCTGAAACGACCTCAGACCAAGCACCTGGGTCATAGGTACCCGTGGACATGCCGTCATCCTCTCCACAGTCGAACGAGACCAACGCCCATGCCGCCCTCCGAAAGAAGCACGGGAACTATCTTCAACATAGCTGAGAGGGGGCTCTGGTGCGCGTGGGCGTTGGGCCGACGCTAAGGCCTCCTGAATAAGTTCTCTGCAGTTTACAGGCCCGCGGCTCGGAGGTGTTGCGAACAATGGCCAGCCTTGCATGAAGGATCTTGATTGGCAATTCCTCGCAGGCTCGACAATCTGATCCTCCCAGTGCCACCTCGGCATGGGCGCGTCCCTGACACAGCACACACTGCTCGTGTGCATCTGGGAAGTCGACCGGCCCACCACACATGCGGCAAAGAGACATCATTGGTAATGATAATCCGCCGGAACGCAAGAGGGGATTGCAACCTACGTTGTCCACTCCAGTCGCGCAGGTCAACGCGACACCAGGCTCCGGGTGAAGAAGGAAGATTCTGAGGTGTTTTGGCGCCCGACGTTGCCTACATAGTGGCTGACAGCCAATCAGGCGAATACTCGAGCGCCATTGGCTATTTGCAAGCAGAAGAGTGATTCAATCAGGCTTAAAGGGGATTCCCCATAAGTAATGTCGAGAAACCGACTCGATAAGGGAACATTCAGAAATAATGTTATATCAGTGTGTGTGTGTGTGTGTGTGTGAGAGAGAGAAAGAACTGTTCAGTGATCAGTGTTTAAAATAACAGTTTTTTCTCAGTGCGTAGAACATTTAAATGATCTGGATGTTAGCGGTTGTGAATGGCAGCTGATCAAGAAGGTTTATTAGTAAGAGTCTCGAGTGTTGAGTCTCATGCCTGGAGATACAGCTCTCCCTCGGGTCTCGGCTCAGAGATCTGGTGTTTCCCATCCATACACATGTTGAGCTTATCCACAGAAGAAACACTCGACACCAGCGCTATCAGCAACAGCCTGAGAGAGAGAGAGAGAGAGAGAGAGAGAAGATAGACAAATCACTGAAGATTATTTCAAGGTGACAGAACAGATATTCTGTTCCCATGTCCTTCTGAATGAGAACTGAATGTTACTAGTAAAAGTTACAATATATACTCTCTAATACAGGGCTTTCGAAATGCAAGAGAGTGATCTAGAGGGAAATGTGTATATATATATAGTATATATATATATATATATATATATATATATATATATATATATATATATGTAATAATTAATAAATAATGTCTAAATATATAAGTAAATAATTAAATTAGATTAAAATAATAAATAAATAAATAACATAATTAAAATATTTGATATATTAAAAAAATAGTTAGTTAATGATCTATTAATATATTAAATTAGATTAAAATATATTCATTAATAAAATATATTAAAATAAAATTAGATTAAAATAATAAATACATTTTCAAATAAATATTTGATTAATATAATAAATAAAAATTAGTATATAATTAAATACATAAACGAACAAACAACAGTACAGTACTGAGTGGAAAAATATATAATAATGTAACAATACAAAACTAATTTTAGATTTACATTATAATTTTTTTAGTGTATAAACTGCATGATTGTAAAAGATAGACAGCAACTAAAGCTGTTAGTTATATAAATACACTGGAGTCCAAATGTTTAATCTTTTTTCCTCAAAATACATTTTTGAAAAAATATTTTTGAAATATTTGAGGTTCTCCATTATTTCTATGTAACTATCCCAAACCCTAATCACATGTCATTAATACAAAACAAAAAAGAGACACCAAATACTGAGACCTTCTCAAGTTCATCTTCATTTGAAATTTTCATGCATTTTTTTTAAATAGCGAACAAGCATAAAAGAAGCATTGTGGCTCTTAGACGCAGATTGATATAGCTGATTAAAGAGGGGAAAAGGTAGATCTTACTTTCATAGAAACATACCTTGAATATAAAAAGTCCATGTTGTGTTGGTTTAAAGTTGAGAACTGTATTTCCTCGCTTCAGCTGAAGTGTGTGTACTGTGTCTCTCGATCAAAGTCCTTTGCAATGACTCCTTGAGCAGCACGACTATAGTAATGAGACACACACCACCAGCAGTATCAGCTGCACGGTCACTGCGACCTTATGGACTCATAGCTCATAATAATAATACATACACATCTGTCATATTCAGCACATGATGCACTACTGATGTAAGAGATTGTATGCAGTAAACTATGTGCTCAAGGTTTATTGAATGTTCAGTCAATCTTCAATCACATTCGCTTTGAACTGCTCGAGGAACTCGCGTGGTAGGCCTATCACACGACATTCATACGATTTTAAGTAACTCGTGAATGTTTTTTACACGCTTTTCAGAGTTCTGACAGTAAGCGCATGAATTGAGGCGGAACTAAAAATCGCGTGATGGTGTTTCCGAAGGGAGCAACTTCCGGTGCAACACCAGAACTCGCCGTGTGTTTACATTTGAACTTTCTGCGGACCTGCAGGTAAATCATATATATATGTTAAAGGGTCTAATTTTTAATTCATCAGCAGCCATGCTATTTACACAAGTCACCGGAATACTGTGTCGCTTCTGTGTGTGTTAATTTCAGTGCTTTTATGAAGAATAAACAAAGCAACCTGTACAGAAAGTACTATAATCATGCAAAATATCTTAATACTGACATTTAAATATTAACTGATATTTTCACATTTTCAATAGTACTTGTGAAGTAATGTCAATGCATTTACATAGTTCTTTAATATCACGTTATGATATACCATTATATTCTTATAAGTTACATTTCATTGAGTACAATGGCATCTCTAGAGAACACCATGTTTTTCACATTTACTATGGTAATACCACATGTGAAAAACTAGGTATTACCTAGGTATTTTTTAGTAATTTATAAAAAATATCATAAAAACAAGGTATTACTGATTTACATGTGATAAAACATGGTCGTTTTTAGTGGTGTATTTACATCGTAATTAAAGACATTTCTAAGAATACTATGATATTTTCTAAAAACGTAGTATTGCCGTATTATCGTAGTACATGTTTAAAAAAATGGTATTTTTTAGTGATGCCATGCATTTACATTGTACTTAAAGCAATTTATAAGAATACCATGATGTATGATATCATGAACTGAACTTATTAAAAGCAATGACTATGAAAAACTCGGACCGAAACTCATCTGTTAAATATGAACAGTTGAACTTGGAAACTTTCAAATATACTGAACATAAACCACAAGATATTGAAAATGACATTGACCCAGATAATAACTTTTACATTGGTACTCATAGTCAGTGTGAATATTATACAGTTGAGCAGTTTAAAAAATACATAAAAATGGATGGCACAATATCAATTATACATTTTAACAGCAGGAGCCTTATCACAAACTTTTCATGCTTTTCAAAAATTAAACAGTGCCTAAAACAAGTGGAAAATAAATTCACAGCAATAGCAATAACAGAAACTTGGCTCACGGAAGAACATCAGGATTTGGTTGAGATTGAGGGATACGAACTGTTTATCATCAACAGGAAACAATCCAAAGGTGGGGGGGTTGCATTATATATTGACCAAAGATATCAATGTAAAATAGTTAATAAAATGTCTTTTGTTTTAGATACAATCATGGAATGCATCACAGTACAGATTGAAATGGAAAAATCTAAGAACATTCTAATTAGTTGCATTTATAGGAAACCGGGATCAAATATTGACATGTTTAAGGGAAAAATAACAGAAATATTTGGTAATAGTAATAACAAAAAAATGGTTTTTATTTGCGGAGACTTCAATATTGATTTACTCAACCCACATGAACATAATAAAACTACAGAGTTTATTAATTTGATGTATAGTACCGGTTTATATCCCTCAATCACTCGACCAACGAGAATTACAACAAATAGTGCTACATTAATTGATAACATATTTACCAACGTCATTGACTATAAAGTTGAAAGTGGACTATTAATTAATGACGTCAGTGACCATTTGCCAGTTTTTGCGAACATACATAGCTACACTAGGACCAAGAAAGACAACAAAATATACACAATGACCCGACACAGAACCCAAGAAAACATCAAAATATTAAAAGAGGATTTAATGAAACAAGACTGGGGCAAAGTGTATGTAGATAATGTGAATGAAGCCTATGATTCATTTTTGACTGTAGTAACATCACTTTATGACAAAAAATGTCCTGTAGTAAAAAAAGAAGTAAAACTGAAATCTGATGAAAAACCGTGGATAACTATTGGAATATTAAATGCATGTAAGAAGAAAAATTTATTATATAAAGAGTTTTTAAAGAAGAGGACAAAAGAATCAGAAAATAAATATAAGATATATAAAAACAAACTAACTAGAATCATGAGAAACAGTAAAAAGACTTATTATAGCAAACTACTGGAGGAAAATAGAAGCAATGTAAGAAACACCTGGAAGGTGCTGAATGAAATTATCAAGAATAAAAAAGGCAAAACTGGAGATACTAAATATTTTCTGACAAAAAACAATATAGAACTTAAGGATATGACCTTAGCTGCAAATGAATTTAATGATTTTTTGTTGGAGTTGGTCCAGGTTTGGCTGAGGAGTTTGCAAAGACTGTCAGTATTAATGATGTGCTAAGCAAGAATGTAAATATTTTTGAATCTATGTTTGTTAAGGAAACCGATGAAAAAGAAATTATAGAGATTGTTGAAACATTTAAGAGTAAAAAATCAACTGATTGGAATGGAATTGACATGTTTATGGTAAAAAGTATTATTGGTTGTGTTGTTAAACCTCTAACGCATGTATGCAATCTATCTCTGAAAACTGGAGTCTTTCCAGAGAAAATGAAAATGGCAAAAGTGATACCTGTATATAAGGCTGATGAAAACATACACTGTCAAACTACAGACCTGTTTCACTGCTCTCCCAATTTTCAAAATATTCTCTAAAAGGCTTGATGATTTCATTACTAAACATAATATACTGTGTGATCAGCAATATGGTTTCAGGGCAAATAGGACAACTTCACATGCACTTATTCAATTTGTGGAAGAAATAACTAAAGCAATAGAACAAAAAAAATATGCAGTGGGGATATTTTTGGATCTTGAGAAGGCATTTGATACGGTAGACCACAATTTATTGATTATGAAATTACACAAATATGGAATTAGGGGGACTGCACTTTCTTGGTTAAATAGCTACTTACATAATCGACAACAATATGTTGAATTACAAAACCATAATTCAAAGTTAAAGAAAATTACCTGCGGGGTTTCCCCAGGGGTCAGTGTTGGGACCATTGTTGTTTAATTTGTATATAAATAATGTATGGGAGGTATCAAAAACACTGAAAACCATTTTATTTGCTGATGATACTAGTTTAATTTGTTCTGGAGAAAATCTCCAACAACTCTTGAATACAGGGGAAAATGAATTAAAAAAGATGAAGAGCTGGTTTGATGCAAATAAACTAACACTGAACTTAAGTAAAACTACATTTATCATTTTTGGTAATCGTGCTACTAGTACAAATACAAAACTTATGATAAATGACATTGAAATAGAAAGAGTAAATGAACTAAAATTTTTGGGAGTAATAGTCGATGAAAAATTATGTTGGAAGCCACATATACATTATATCAAGGCAAAAATATCCAAATCAATTGCTATATTGTGTAAAATCAATTACCTATTAAATCAACAAACATTGTACACGTTGTATTGTTCCTTCATACTTCCATACATTTCTTATTGTTTGGAAATATGGGGAAACACTTACAAAACCAACACTGAATCTATATTTATCCTTCAAAAGAGAGCCATAAGAATTGTTAATAAAACCACTTATAGAGCACCAACTACTCCATTGTTTATTAGATTAAAAGCATTAAAATTTAGAGACATTGTTGACTTTAAAACTGCACAAATTATGTATAAAATAAATAATCAACAGCTAACGACCAGTATTCAAGGGTTGTTCCAAATGAGAGAGCAAACATCATTTAAGAGGAACATTTGTATTTAAAAAGAAACATATAAGAACAAATTCTAAATATCACTGCATCACTACAAAAGGAGTGAATGTATGGAACAGCTGCAGTGAAGAGATGAAATCATGTACAACAATGAGTAAATTTAAAAAACTATTTAAACTGAAGATATTAAATGAATATGAAAAGGCCTCAAGGTGATAGTATTGTACAATAGTATCGTATTGCATGAATGTAGGTATGCATTTGTTTCTATGTGAATGCATGGGTTTATGTGAACAGTAGGTAAGTTGATATACAGTCTATGTAAAGACGTATGTATAAGAGAAGCGTCAAATTGTTTTGTATTTAATTAAAGGATAAAAATAGAGAAAGGGGTAGGACCTGAAAAGTTTGTTATGAACTTCTTCCTACTCCTTTTTGAACATGGGAATTTCTAATTTGAATTATCTACATTAATTTTGGAAGTTTGTGCTGAGAAGCACATGTCCTTATATAACTGATATTTTAATTTTAGTTTTATATATGAATGCATGATGTTTGTATATTTTTTATTTTTATGTTTTCTACATGTTCAAAATAAATTACTACTACTACTACTACTACATGATAAAAAAAAAAAATCTGGTATTGTAGTACCATAGTACGATTTTATGATACCAAGATATTATACATGTCTTTGCGTATGATGTAAATGCATGGCATCACTAAAAAATAATATGGTATCACCATGTTTTTTTCCACGAGTACTATGGTAATACCACATGTGAAAAACATAGTAATACCATGGTGTTTTTAGTGATGCCTTGCATTTAGGTAGTATTCTGAAATATATTTTGGTATGTGGTTAAACCATGGTATTACTGCAGTCCTTGCTCACTTGTGTGTGTGTGTGTGTGTCCAGAGATGTCCACCCTCTTCCCGTCTCTGTTCCCGCGTGTGACAGAGTCTCTGTGGTTTAATCTGGACCGTCCGTGTGTGGATGAAGCCGAACTACACCAACAGGAGCAACAGCACCAGACCTGGGTCAGTGTGTGTGTGTGTGTGTGTGTGTGTGAGAGAGAGAGAGAGTGAGTGCTCCAGTGAGTGAGTGCAGGAGAGAGAGAGTGTGAGAGAGAGAGAGAGAGAGAGAGAGAGTGTGTGTGAGTGAGTGAGTGAGTGAGTGTGTGTGTGAGAGAGAGAGAGAGTGCGTGAGAACTGCTGTGTGTGTGTGTGTGAGAGAGAGATAGTGAGCGTGTGTGTGTGTGTGTGAGAGAGAGAATTGGTGAATGTGTTTGTGTGTGTGAGAGAAAGATAGTGTGTGTGTGTGTTTATGCGTGTCAGAACTGCTGAACGTGTGTGTGTGAACTGCTGATCATGAGTGTGAGAACTGCTGATCGTGTGTGAAAACTGCTGATCGTGTGTGAGAACTGCTGATCGTGTGTGTGTGTGTGAGTGAACTGCTGATCGTGTGTGTGTGCTGCTGATCGTGTGTTTGTGTGCTGCTGATCATGTGTGTGTGTGCTGATGAAGCTGTCTGTCTTCAGTTGTTTATGCGTGTCAGAACTGCTGAACGTGTGTGTGTGTGTGTGTGTGAACTGCTGATCGTGTGTGTGAGTGTGAGAACTGCTGAGTGTGTGTGTGAGTGAACTGCTGATCGTGTGTGTGTGTGTGTGTGTGTGTGTGTGTGCTGCTGATCGTGTGTGTGTGTGCTGCTGATCGTGTGTGTTTGTGCTGATGAAGCTGTCTGTCTTCAGTTGCAGAACATCTCAGAGAAAGACAACAACCTGATGCCCATCGGGAGGCCCATCTTTGAGGTGCGCGTGAGAACGCATGATGTTCAGATCCGATTCCTGAGAATATCATACATAATATAATATCTAACATGTTCTTTACATTCTTGCCAGACCTTCGACGAGGAAGAGGAGGAGGATGATGAAGACGAGGAGGACAGCGAGGAAGACTCAGAGGATGATGAAGACATGCAGGACATGGACGACATGAACATCTACAACGAGTTTCCTGATGATGGAGAAATTAATGAGGTCAAGAGATAAACACACACACACACACACACACACACACACACACACAATCAAACAAATGTGTTTCTTAGAACATATAACTACACTGTAAAAAAATATTTGTTATCACAGCTTTTTTTCTTAGGTTCTTAACTTAGGTTCAGATAACCTTATATTTGGATTTTCAGTTGATTAAACCAATCTCCATTGTATTAACTCAAAATATTTATTTCAACAAACTCAAAACCTAAGGCAACCAGGTAACTTACTTTAAGTTAAACCAACAATAATTTTTACAGTGTAGTGAATATAATGTGTATATAATGATTAATTCTGGTTTGTGTGATAAATGTTACAGCAATAATGTCAAATAATGATAGATTTGAACATATTTATGGCATATATATTTATAATAAATATCACTGTTTTTCATATTAAATATCTTAAATATGTAAAGGGATGTTTTTCGGGTCAGACACTGTTTTTCATGCACTGCTCAGCCTTTAACACTCTATTTTACTTCTATAACATGTGACTAGTGGAAAGAAAACACTGAAAATACACATTTAAGAGTTTATTTTATTACATCTGTAGACTTCAGTCTCAATAGATATCTTTAAAATTGAGTTTTGTCCTCCACTTCAGCAGCAGTTATATACACAAAAACTTACAGTTTTATTGATATCTATATTCTGAAGGATTTTACTGAGGGGTTTGTTCATAACATCATTCACCTGATTTTTATAACATTTTATTTCTTAAAACATGGTAAAAATGTATTTTTCCTGGCTGTTGACGGCATTTTCTGATTTATGGAGTGATAAAAAGAGAAATCAAGAATCCCCTCGGTAAAATCCTTTAACTCTAATATGAAAACAAAATCAAACAAGAATTTTGAACCTGGCTTTATCAAATGTTCAGATTAATATTCTGGAAATGTACGCAAATCCATTCATATTTAATTAGAAAACACCTCAATTGCATAGAAAAACATTTCAGAAAACTTGTAATACAAAAGAATGATCTTAATGTGTTTAGTCATCTGGGGAAGTATGGTGAGATATATTAGTTAAATATTGACCTTTAGGGTCTTGAAAAGATTTTCTTACTCAGTATTTTTGTCTTGTTTCCAGTCCAAATATCTAAAAAATTTTAAATAAAGATGGATTTACTGAAGTAGTAAAATGCCCTAAGATATTATGTCTTGTTTTCTGGGGAAATAAATAAAAATTAAGTGAGTTTTTTGCTTAAAACATGCTAAATTATCTGCCAATGGGTTAAGAAAAATAATCTTAATTAAAACAGAAATAAGATTATTTTTCTTTCCCCATTGGCAGATAAATTTGCTTTTTTTTTTAACCAAAAACTCACTTCATTTTGATTTTTCCCCCCAGAAAACAAGACATAATATCTTAGGGCATTTTACTACTTCAGTAAATCCATCTTTATTTAAGATTTTTTTGATATTTGTATTGGAAACCAGACAAAAATACTGAGTAAGAAAAGCATTTTTTGCAGTGTTAAATCTGCTACGTTGATTCTAGTGAAGTTCAGTTTTGAAGAGATCTGAGTTTTGATTTTAGGTGAATGACGTGAGTGTCGCTCACTGACAGGTCGACATGGAAGGAGCCGATCAAGACCAGGACCAGTGGATGATCTAGACCAGATCAATCAATCAGACGATAAACTGGAGCTCGTGATGGAGAGAAGTGTCCGTGTGCTGCTGAAATACTCAAATGATTGTTATTTATACGTCACACACACACACAAGACCGTCAGCTCAAGTGTTCAGTGTTGCTAAAGAACCACTTCACTGCAAAAAATGCTTTTCTTAGTGTTTTTTGTCTTGTTTCCAGTCCAACCATTTCTTAAATCAAAATGCATTTACTAAAATAGTAAAATTACATATTTTACACGATATTAAGTCTTGTTTTCTGGGGAAAGTTTTTGTTTAAAACAAGCAAAATTATCTGCCGATAGGGTAAGAAAAATAATCTTGTGTATAATAATAATAATCTAAAAATAATCTAGTAAATGCATCTTGATTTAAGAAATGTTTGATATTTGGACTAGAAACAAGACAAAAATACTAAGTAAGAAAATCATTTTTTGCAGTGTTTGTATTTCTCATAAAACCAGCACGTGTCGCAACATGAACTTTTGTCACTTTTCAGGCTTGTAGAAAGTGTTCAGTGACTCTTTGGTCAATCTATAAAGTTATTGAGTTACTGGGCATTTGTGCATGTCATCCAGACGAGTGTCAGGATTCAGGAGTTCATGCGTCACATCGCATTTACAGCTCAGAAACGCTGACGGCTTTATCCTGCTGTTTGTATCATATTTCTTTTTGGTTGTAAATAAATTTGTAGTCAATTATTCATCTTGTACAAATGGTTGATTTGTTAACTTCCCGTCCCATTTTAATAGCATCATCGCTAACACTTTACAATAAGGTTAATTAGTTAACATTAGTTAACATGAACTAAAAATGAACAATACTTCTAGAGCATTTATTAATCTTAGTTAATATTAATTTCAACATTTACTAATACATTAAAATCAAAGGTTGTATTTGTTAACATTAGTTAATGTACTGTGAACTAACATGAACAAACAATGAACAGCTGGATTTTTATTAACTAATATTAATAAATACTGTAACACATGTATTGCTCATTGTTAGTTAATACATTAACTAATGTTAACTAATGAACCCTATTGTAAAGTGTTACGAATCATCTGCTTAGTTTGTCATTTTTAAATCATTCAAGACGTGAAGGTCGAATTTTGTCATCATTTATTCACCGTTATGTTGTAAACCTATGATCTCAAATCTCATTTGCATTTGTGTAATGTAAATATAATGCACAAAGACATGTCTCACACACAAAGGTTTTTGATACCAGTGCCTTTTACTTATTATTTAATTATTATTTAATATTATCCATACAGGTTTAGAAGGACACAAGAATCTCAATATTTGTTTTATGATGTGTTTATCACAAGGTCTTAATATAGGGCACTTTAAGTCATTAATATTATATTTAATTGGATCCAATTTTTCTTTTTTATTAGAAAATAAATAGGGTAAATTTCCATTTCATACCAACTTTAATTTAAGATATGGCTTAATGCGCTTATTAAATCACAAAGGCTTAAATAAATATATGTGCTGCATAATTCAGAGAAAACCCCACCACTGTGTTCTTTTACCAAGAGAGTTTTCCACGAAAATAAATACATTTCAAAGAATTTTAGTATTGTAATTTTACATTATTTTATATTTTATTAATTAATTAATAATGAATAATAATTATAATTATATTTTTATTATTATTATTATATTTTATAATTATTATTATATAATGATATGTAATGTATTCTATAATAATGTAAAATATATTATTATTTTATAGACATTGATATATGATCCAAAAAGTTTAAATGGTCAAATGATACATAAATGATTAAAGTTGCTATTAAACGAGTAGTGACAGATTATTTCTTCCATATTGTGACATATTTCAGAGTGTAAGGGATAGTTGAAAAAGATTAAATGTAGGGCGGGGCTTGATTCTGTGCATCAGTTGTTGATTGGATGTTGAGATGTGGGCATGGCTCTCAAAAGATCTTTCGGAGGCGGAGTTTAAGCGCACTAAATGATTGGTTAATCCTGCATACGTCACCAGAGAGAAACGCTTCACTGGAAGATCCAGTTATGACATTACAGGGTAAAAACATTTTTATAAAAATAAACGTGCATGGATGAATTGTTCACAATAAGATCAATAATACGCATTTAGAAAATAAGATCAAATTTCATTCCATGCTATATATTATGCATGAATGAAGAGTAGCTATACTCACCGTGCCTTAAAATGAGTCCATTTGATAAAAAAAATCCAATTAGAGGCACTTCAAGAGAGTCCGCACACTCCACCAAACACAAGAGACCTCAAAAAGCGAGATAAAATCAAATGATTTTACTGAAAAAAGTGGCAAACGTTTCAGTCACATGTGACCTTTCTCAATGCTAAGTGCAGGAGCCATCTTAATTTATGAAGTCACATGGTTACATAGATCATATGATCAACCAAGCAAGACCAATAAAAGATCCAAACACAGTGTTGGACAGCATGCTACAAGACAGAGAGAGAGAGAGAAAAAAAACTAAATAAACAAAGGAAGAAAAAAATGTTAAAAAGGGAAAGAAAAATAATAATAATTAAATTAAAAAATGAATAAATAAATGTAAAGTTCACAAGTGACTGAATGAAACCTTTGACACACATACTATAAGGTGAGAAACACGAGAATGTTTTACTTGGTCCCGAAGAAGGTCAGTTCAGCCATGCCACGGATGTCAAAAAAGGAATAATAATAATAATAACAACAACAAAATAAATGAAGAAAAAATAGAATAATAATAATTAAATGTACAAATAAGGAAATTAAGAAAAAAAATTCAAAAAAATTATTATTAATATTTTTTAATGGGGGAAATTTTTTTAAAATAAAATAAATAATAATTAAATATAAAAAAGTAAAAATGAATAACTAAATAGATTTACCGTTCACAAGTGACTGAATGTAACTTTGACTGTAAGGGTCAATAATCTCCTCACACACGTTCCATACGGTGAGTCATGTGATGTTGTTAGTGCTGAAAGCTTTACTTGATACTGAGGAAGGTGAGCTCCGCCATGCCGTCCCGGATGCCCCGGATGTACTCGAGCGTGGCGCGGTGAACTCTGACCTCGTACAGGCCGCAGCGGCGCGCGTGCCGCAGGAAGTTGGGCGCTCCGGGGAAGATGACGTTATCCGCCAGGATGATGGAGCCCTCTCCCAGAAGCCCACTGTCCTCCAGCAGGTGCAAGTCCGGCAGATAACAGCGCTTCCAGTGATCCATGAACACGAAGTCCAGGCACTCCACGCCAAAGTCCTCACGCAAGCGCGGGATCACCTCATCCGACGGGCGCACGATCAGCTCCACCTGAGGAAACCAATGACAGAGAGATCAAACTCTTCACACGCAATGCTGAATATGAGCATTTGATTTGAAGTCCCTTCCTATAATGGATGGGTTTTGGCCATAATAAGCTACAATTGTTAAGCCTGGTTTCACAAAATGTCAAAGCAAGCTTACTTGACTAGTCTGAATGAATGCCATATTGTATTTTAACACCATGTTTTTATATATATACACTAATTAAATATTTAAAACAATCAATATTTTTGAAAAAAAGTCTCATGCTCAAGGCTGCATTTATTTGATCAAAAATGCTATAAAAAAAACCAAGAAAATCCCGCACACTATCAATACTTGCAAACGAGTATCAAAATGATTGCTAACTAATCAAAAATACTTTAAAAATCTGTAATTTATCTAAATTTATCTAAATTTGATAAAAATCTAAGTGTAATTTATTCCTGTGAACAAAGCTGAATTTTCAGCATCATTACTCCAGTCTTCAGTGTCACATGATCCTTCAGAAATCAGTATAATATGATGATCTGATGCTCAAGAAACATTTATGATTATTATCAATGTTGAAAACAGTTAATATTTTTTGTGGAAACTGTGATACATTTAATTTTTCAGGATTCTTTGATGGAAAGAAAGTTCAAAAGAACAGTATTTATTTGAAATAGAATCTTTTGTAACATTATAAATGCCACTTTTTATCAATTTAATGAATCCTTGCCGATTCATTTTTAAAAGTAATCACAGGAATAAATTACATTTGAAAATATATTGAAATAGAAAATATTTATTTTAAACTGTGATAATATTTCACAATATTACTGTATTTTTAATCAAATAAATGTAGCCTTGGTGTGTAAACAATTTCAAAACAATTTTAAAAATCTGAATTATTCTAAACTTTCATCTGATAATGTACATCAGTCAACTGTTGTTGTGTTAAATTCTGCTTTACAAATCAAGTTAAAGGTGCTGTATGTAACTTTTTCACTCTACTAAAGCATATAAATACCATAATATGTTTGCATATATTGAGGAAACATGTTAAGTTCTCATACTCGTTTCTCTGAAAAACACTTCTACAGCCAGTTATTTTACTTTGAGAAATGTGTGTTGGAATGTGTGTTTTTATTTTTGGGTCTGTGATACTGTATGTTGTAAATTTGCTAATTTTCATTGTCAATTGCGCTTGTTCCTGTTGGTTGTGCTCAAACTAGCGTTGAGTCTGAGGAGGCGGGGAAACAACGATCTCTGATATTTTGAATTTGGACAGCAGTACCTATTTCAACCACTAGCTGTCATTCTTACAGACTACACCTTTAAGAAAGAAAAATGAATTCAGAAAACTCACCATGTCCTCATCAAAACCCGCCAGTCGAATGATTTTCTCGGCCACGGCAGCGTTTCGCTCGTCCATCTCGACGGAGTAGATGCGAGCGCCGATGGGCAGCGAGCGGGCGATGCGAACGGTGCTGTAACCGCAGTGAGTGCCCAGTTCCAGAACAGTGATCGGGCAGTGTTCCTGCAGCAGCCGGTCCAGGATCTTACCTGCACAAACACCCAATCAGAACACAGCAAGTAAGCGTAAGAGCCAATCGAAACACAGCAAGTGAGCGTGACAGCAAATCGGAACACAGTAAGTGAGCGTGACAGCCAATCAGAACACAGCAAGTGAGCGTGACAGCCAATCGGAACACAGCAAGTGAGCGTGACACCCAATCAGAACACATTTGAAGTTTACCGTCAAAAATGGACACAAAAAACAAAGATCTCATAGCATCGTTCGTTAGGACATGATGTAATACTAATAATCACATAATGACATCACACGTGTGTATGTGTTTTGTAACTTTTTGCCACACCTATCAATGGCTGGTGACTTAAGAACATTTACCGGCCATCAATATTTTTTATCAGCCATGAATAGGGCTGGACAATAATTCAATATCAATATCACGATAATTAATTTTTTCCGATAACGGTGATATGATTTTTAAACACATTTTCGATATTTCGATATACAGCATTTGTCACTGACTGACGTTAGGCGCGCAGCCGTCAGAAAGAGCTACTTTCGTGATGACGTTCACCACAGACACGCGGACGTGTTCAGTGTTCAGCACTAGTAGGCTGATCTCCAACGCGGCAAGTTTCAGCTACAGAATGAGCGCCCCTGACCGCAATACAAATGTGATTTAACGAGCTTCCACAAGTGAGTAGAAAGCAGACGAAATAGCTGATAAGAGAGGAAAGACTAATTCAGTGGTATAAATTCAGTGGTGTTTCGGCTGAGATCTCAAAACTTCAGGTTTCAGCGAGCTGCAAAATGTGGCGGAGAGTGGTGCCGACTAGCAGCGGGAACACATCAAAACCTGTTCCAGCATCTGAAGCAGTTCCACCCGTTAAAAGCAGCACAAACAACACTTTAACCGGCACAAACAAACGAGACTTTTTTGCGTGAATTTGGAGCATGTGGGGATGCTGAGTGACCTCAGAATGACCAATACATATGATATTAATATCTAAGAAACCGAAACTTCACGCAGTGATTGACAGGGCGGGAGGGGGAGGGACGTGATCGGAATGCATTTTCAATTTGCACATTGAATTTTGCTACATTCATTGCGGGACATTTAATGAAAATGCAATCGCAAGTGTCTTAACTGAGTGTAAATGCAATTAAGAAAAATAACATTTAAATGATCAT
The DNA here is from genome assembly GCA_026230005.1 of Gila orcuttii. Lineage (NCBI taxonomy): Eukaryota > Metazoa > Chordata > Actinopteri > Cypriniformes > Leuciscidae > Gila > Gila orcuttii. Next base: position 49,997,462 of record JAPDVR010000009.1, on the reverse strand, counting down.
TTTGCTATAGTTTTTGCTTGAAAATGTTAAACATATCTAATCTGTAATACATTTTAATTTTGCAACTTATAAAGCGTTAAAATATGTATTCAATTTACATATTAAAACTAGTGTATGAAATGGCAAATGTAAATTATATAATTGAATTTTAATTTTGCACCAAACGTTGCACACATGTAATTGCAAATGTAAATTTAAAACCAGAAATGCATTGCCATTTTACATATTGCATTGTCATTTTGCATATTACATTTCAAATTGAATATTGCTACCCAAATGCTTCCATATCGTCTTGTAGCAGGTATTGAGAAGAGAATATTATTGTTATGATGGGTTATTTCATTGGTTCATGTAGTTTGTTGGTGCAGTACCGAAAGACTCCAGCAGGTTTCATAGACTTGGCCAATTCATTTTTCAGAAGATTGTAGGTACAGACATGAGATATCTGTTGTGGGCGTTCTTGGCAGTTTTTCTGAGGCTTTTATATTGTTCATATCGATATCGGAATTATATCGTATCGACCGAAATTAAGAAATATATCGTGATATAAAATTTGGCCATATCGTCCAACCCTAGCCATGAAACATAGATGAATCCTTATTAAAGTTATTAAAGTTACAAAAGTTATTCAGTCTAGAGCAGTGAGTGATTTGTCTTTGTCTTTTGTTGTTTGATTAACATTTAAAACAGAAATATTAGGCTGCTGTCGCTTTAAGAGCAAATGCACTGATCCAATATACTGATACACATGCGTTTTCTAAACCAACTGTTTATGTTCACTTAAAATGAGCATTTTGACATAATTTTGTTTGAATATGTCTGTTCAAGCGCAAGACATTGGAGATGTCTCAATTCGGTATGCGCTCTCTAGCTTTCTCGGCGTGTGCTACAGTGTTTAAACTTCCCACACATTGCGCGGGTAATGAAATAAGCTCCCTTTTGCTTCTTTTCGTGTGCTTGAATATTTAAATTGGCAGGGCTGGCGATGATCAACTGTCCCGAGTATCAATTACTTTTGTTCACACTCATGTTCTCACAATATTGCATTGATAAAATTCATAAATATGGGTTACACTTTATTTTAAGGTGCCGTTGTTACAGTGTAATTATATATTTAAGTACTGAGCAATAATAATTAACAACATGTACTTACTATAGGGTTAGGGTAGGATTAGGGTTTGCTTGAGGGTTAGTTGCATGTAATTATGCATAATTTACTGTTATTACTATGGTAAGTAGGCTACATATGTAACATGTAACAAGGACACTGTACAATAAAATGTTACCTAAAAATGTTACCGGCAAAGTGGCGATTGACACAGTTTCATATACTCGCCAACGTTGCATTTGGTGTATGGTGAGTGTTAATTTTAGGCCCTGTGTGTGTGTATGTGTGTACACACCTTTCTTCGGCCCGATGTTGCTGATGAACTCCACTTTGCTGCACCACTGGTCAAAGGTGTCCAGTATGCTCTGGGAGTCTCCGGGCGTGGCGTGGGTCAGGACGTACTGAAAGGCCCGTTCCTCTCGGCTGAGGCCCGATAAACAGTCGCGCACCCAGCGGATCAGTACGGCCCGGTACAGCAGCACGAAGAAATAGCGGTAACGGATGATCAGCGTGAGTAACAGAGGAAGTAAAGCCAAAGCGATCGCAGGAGAAACCATCTTCACCTCTGACCTGCAAACATAAACACAGGCTTTAACGTCACTGAAACATAGAAGCTAGTTTAAAGCTGGACTAAGAAGCCATTTTCTTGTAGACACAATCTTTGTTGCACTATTATCCTGTTATCTCTGTAAAGCTGATCTGTATTGTAAAAAGTGCTATATAAATAAAGGTGACTTGAAGATCAGACACCACTCAGAAAACACCCTAGCAACGGCATAGCAACATACAAACACTCAGAACACCCTAGCAACGGCATGGCAACACACAAACACTCAGAACACCCTAGCAACCGCATAGCAACACACAAACACCCAGAACACCCTAGCAACCGCATTGCAACACGCTAAAACACTCAGAACACACTAGCAATGGCATAGCAACACGCTAACACTCAGAAAACACTAGCAACCACATAGCAACACACAAACACCCAGAACACCCTATCAACCACATAGCAACACACAAACACTCAGAACACCCTAGCAACTGCATAGCAACACAAACACTCAGAATACCCTAGCAACCGCATAGCAACACACAAACACCCAGAACACCCTAGCAAGAGCATAGCAACACACAAACACTCATAACACCCTAACAACTGCATAGAAACAAACTAAAACATTCATAAAACCATAGCAACCATATAACAACACACAAACACTCAGATTACCCTAGTAACTGCATAGCAACACAAACACCCAGAACACCATAACAACCGCATAGCAACACACTAGAAACATGCATTACAGCTGAATAGAAAGACTAAAACACCATGCTAAAACATTTAGACAACACACTAAACACACCTTAGGAACCACATAGCAACACCCAGAACAATCTGGAAAACATAACACACTAAAAGCACTCAGACCACCACAGCAACTGCATAGAAACACACTAAAAACACTCAGACCACCGTAGCAACCGCATTAAAACAATAAAAAACAGGTTAGCAACCATATAGCACCACATCAAAAAGCCCAGAAACCCATAGAAACCACATAGCAACACACTATGAACACTCAGAACATCTTAGCAACCACAGCTTTGAGCACATCAGTATCAGCACTACTAGACTACAGTAAGAACTAAACTCCAACTACTCTACACAGCAAACACTTCACATTCAGCCTATGAAAACTCTACATTAATAATTCAAACGCCTTTGTTTCAACGTGACAGAACATGTTATCTTTCCAGAAGACACAAGCTGATCCCAGATCAGTTTCATTCAGACAAACACAGACACTCATTCACAAACACACAAAATAAAACATCATATCTAATGATGACTTTACCAGATCAGAGACTCTCTCGACACGCAAAACACACACTCTGAAGACAGAAAGAAGAGACACTCGTGTGAGTACCACAGGTGTGCAGCAGCCAATCAGATTCCTCCGTCTGAATAATGGATGGAGCGCCTCCACTTACACCTGCGTCTCACCTGGAGCGTCACGTGACCTGAGCGCATGACATCACAGCACATTTCTGAAGGAATAGTGCAGCAGAAAGAAAACCACCAATATGTTCAATACAACTAAATGTTCAATATTCTTTAATCGCAAATAAAAACTGTCAGTACAAAGTCAGTATAAAAGTATTAAAATCAAAAGATTGGCAGAAGAAATGGCATAAAAATAATACACAAGGTATATACACTCAGTAATGTGGCTTATAAAAAACTTTTTTGCTTTAATTTGGTTGGATTCAAGTATTAACATTATTATTTCTACAATTGTATTAATTGTTTTTGTTATGTTGTCATTATTTGTATTGTATATTTTCTATTTTTACTTTTATATATTGTTTGACAAACAAGTTGGTTCGTTTTTTTATAATGCCTATTAAATTGTTCTTGTTTATGTTGGTCTTTCACTTGCATGTCATGTAAAGGAATAAAATATATTAAAAATAGTGCTATCAAATCAATTAATCTAACATAACAGTTTGTAAATATATGTGTTTATGTATATATATATATATATATACACATATGTATATAAACATTTATATATATATATATATTTATATATACACACAGTATATATATATATATATTATATATACATTGATACATACATATATATATATATATATATATATATATATATATGTGTGTGTGTGTGTATAAAAACTTTTATGTTAGATGCGATTACTTGATTTGACAGCACAAATAAAAAAAAATCTTTTATTATTTAGAAGTAAAAACGATAAATTGAATTTACATTTCCCCTAATAAAAACAGCTCATTTTGAAGATACAGTTTCATGCCGTTCACGACTCCAGAACTCTTCTTCGTTCATTATTGTCTGTCCAGGGGTCGTGACCTCAGCAGGCTCGTCTCAGCATCATCCTGATGAACTTCTTCAGCTCTTTCTCTTCACGGGACCATTTGAGGAGTCGTGTGAGGAGCATGCGTCCGCTGGTCATGTGGGCCAGGGCGATGTATGAGCCGGTGAGCGGCCCGTCTAGCGCGGGACAGGAGCAGTCGCGACCCCCCGGCAGCCAGAGGGCGCTCTGGTCCCCCGCCGCCACCTGATGATCCTGCCAGCGCAGAACACGACTGCGACCCTGAGGAACCACACGCACATCTGACCCGTCCCGAGACCAGGAGCTGATCCGCAGTCTGAACGCTGCAGAGAAGAGGGAGAACAACAGGCATAAGATCCTAGCCAGTGTTTTGTGTAACTCATTACAAGTAACTTGAGTTACGTAATCAGATTACTTTTTCAAGTAACTAGTAAAGTAACGCATTACTTTTAAAATTTACAACAAAATATCAGTTACTTTTTCAAATAAGTAACGCAAGTTACATTGTTTTTCACATTTATTGACTGACAGCTCTCTTGACCTCATGTTGAGACAAATGAAAGTGCACAGAAGTTGTGTGTGTGTGTGTGTGTGTGTTTGTGTGTGTGTGTGTGTGTGTGTGTGTGTGTGTGTGTGTGTGTGTTTGTGTGTGTGTGTGTGTGTGTGTGTGTGTGTGTGTGTGTGTGTGTGTGTGTGTGTGTGTGTGTGTGTGTGTGTGTGTGCATGTGAACATGATGGTTATTGTAGTTCTAGACTTGATGTGAGCATTTACTCATCTCACTGAGTATATTTTTTAAATCATCCACCAAATTATCATCTCTTCCTTACAGTTTAATGAGTTAACAAGAATGCCACAAATGATTAAAACACCTGGATGTTAATAAAACACATTTAATTGAGTTAATGCCTAAATAATATTTTTTAATAATAAAAATAATATACCTGTATAATTTACCTTATTATTATAATTTAATTTAATTTAAAAATTAATCTATATAATAATATATATATATTTTATGTTTTCAAATAATGATTAATAAAAAAGGTAGAAAAACCCCTAAAACTAGCATGAAATAAATGTTAAGCAGAAATAAGAAAGCTGTAGAGTAATCTCTGGTTTAAACTCACGCGCTCTGTCCTCTACGCACTGGATTGTGGGAAATCGCGCTTCAGCAAGTGTACATCGAATGTACACTCGAATTCAGAGAGGATTGTGGGTATAAAGAAGTGAACGAATGTAGGGAATGATGTTGTGCACTCAGAATTCAGACACTACAACAAAATGGCCGACACTGGATATAGAGCACTATACAGTGGATAGGAAGCGGTTTCGGACACAGCTAAAAACAAATGTGGGCGGGGCTTGATTTTGTCTGTGAGGAATTGATTGGATGGTTGTGGATTGCTATTGGTGGATCTCATGTGAGTGACAGGTTGCCCCGCCCTCGCACCAGTTAACATGTTGAAGAAACAGTTTTGAGTCGTTCCATCATGATGGGTTATTCTGGATGGGTTATAATAAAACTGGTCTACAGTTCCTCACCGAACGGACTCTTGCAGAAGTTCTGCTGGATCTCTCGCTCTCCTTCGGAGTCTGGACTGCAAACCTCACAGATCACAGAACCTGGAGGAAAGAGAGAAGAGACACAGATTCAATTCACATTTATTTGTATAGCGCTTTTCCCAATACACATCGTTTCAAAGCAGCTTTACAGAAAACGCACAAGTCCACATTACAATTTACAGTGATCTGTTATCAGAGGTAACTGTCTAAGTTATGTTCTTCAGAAATGTACATATACAAAATCACAGTTAGCTAAAAATATATAAATTGAAGGCAGAAACAGTAAGCTCATTGAATTAATGAATACTTGTTTGTTAACAAATGATTATAACATTTAGAAAACTGTAGCATTGGTGCATGTTGACAGATGTGGTATCAGTGGGAGGGGCATCTCGTTCTCCAGAACACGTGATTGGACGGAGATTTGCATAAACCCCTGAGTGCAGGATGAGTCATCAATATTGTTTATTTTTTCTGGAAAACACTAACAGGTGTTTAAAATCTGATCCCAACTTATTATGTTGCCATCAAATACTTAAAAAATGTAAAGGTTTTGTTTTGGACCAATATTTTAACTAGAAGCTAAAGTTTGTAAACAAACTTTGAAGTTGTTTGACATTATTTGTATTGTATATTTGTTATTTTTAATTTTATATATTGTTTGACAAACAAGTTGGTTCGTTTTTTTTACAATGCCTATTAAATTGTTCTTGTTTATGTTGGTCTTTAACTTGGATGTCATGTAAAGGAATAAAATACATAAAATATAGTGCTATCAAATCAATTAATCTAACATAACACAGTTATATATACACATACATAATATATCTATACATAAATACATACATAATAAATATATATTTATACTGGGACTCGAACTCGGGTCGCCTTGTGCACAGCTGTGGAAAATGTATTATTCTGGCAGCTTTGGTTGGAATTCTGTACCCACAGTGACAGCAGCTCACTTTCATCCGTTACTCACAGATTTATGCTCATTCTAACTCGGATAAATTAGCACAGTAAGAGTACATTTATTTATTTGAATGTCTTAGCGAGAACGAGATCGTGATTGCGTGTGTGAATCAGTAATACCGTCTCTCTATTAATTGTGCTAACAGGGAATGTTCTCAGAATTTCTGGCAAGGTTCTAAACAAACGTTCTTCCAGTAACGTTAATAGAACGTTCGTTCAAAGTTATCTGGTCTTTAATAATGTTCTCCACAAATACGAAGGAGCAAAAAAAGTTATATTTATTTTTTAAATAATTTAGTTGGACATTCCTCTAAAGTTTTTTAAATGTAACTACTTGTTTCAGAACGTTCAGAGAACTCAAAAGCAGAGATGGGCAGTATTTTAATTACTTGTATTTGAAATATGTATTTAATTACTTTTGAGTATTTTGTAATTTGTATTTTCCTTAACAAAGAAAAATTATATGTAATTTGTAATTAAATACTTTGAGAGACTGTAATTTGTAATTAAATACTTTGAGAGACTGTAATTTGTATTTAAAATACTTATTTAAATATATCATTTTATTTACCATAAATTAACTTTCATCACCTGGCTCAATAGGAACATATAAAATACGAATAGGACTACCAAATTGGCTGCCACAGTTTGTGGCTAGATGCAAGAAAATCACGTGACGTGACGCACCATATTGACCCTGTTCACATTTCCGGGTTTCTCAGAAGTGGAAAGCGTCATAGTTCGGTAAACTTCTATAGCATTGAATGAGAGACTACATTAAATATATATTTTTTTTGTTTTCACATTAGCTCAAATAGCAAAAGAAAAACACCACAATAGTGTTTTCACAACTTTCAAAAACAGTAAAAAAATAAAAAAAAATAAAAAAAATAGAGAGATTGATAATGGCAGTCGGAAGAGAGAAAGATGTCAACTTTGTCACAGCCGCTGTATTAGAAACACCCTCACAGAAGCGTTAACTAGTTTTTTTTTATTGTAATATAATACAAATATAGTGTTATAGGCGTAATGATCTTTTATTATGACACTGTTCGGCAACCTGTACGTTAAAAGCGCATCTTCTGCACTAAACGGTTATTCCATACTCTTACGGGTATAATGCCACAGTTTCTCTCGCACTTCAAAAGACTGTACATTTTGTTTGTATTTTCAAATTACTTGTTTTTTAATTAAATACTTTTTTCACAGCAGTATTTTATTTAAATACGTTTGATGAGTAGTAGGCCTATTTGTAATTAAATACTTTTTGATGTATTTGTGCCCATCTCTGCTCAAAAGTAACATTCCCATAATGTTTGAAGAATGATACAAATGGAATGTTTCCATAACGACGTGTTTAATTCAGACATAACTTCTTCTTTTTTTCAGAAATAACATGTTCATTACTTAATTTTGTTGGCTGGGTGATTCAACTGGAGTTTTATGTTTTGTAGCCTAAGTGTAATAATAATGTAGGCTACACCGTTCAAACCTTTCTGCGCGTCGGTTGTTGTTTCCTCCCGGTTCGCGTCTCGTTCTCCGGGAACGCAGAGCTCCGGTCCATCAGGAAACCGGGTGCAGTTGAACATCTCCGGCCACGGGAACCCGAAGCCGCTCATGACGGGCAGACACGCGTCCCGCACCGCCTCGCAGAGACTGCGGCACGGGCGCACCGGGACCGGGACCTCCGGTAAACACACGGGCGCGAAGAGCGAGCAGAGGAAGCGTCGCGTGTCCCGGTGACAGTGTTTCCCGAGCAGAGGCACCCAGGAGGCGGACTGTTGCTGAGCTTCCCTCGCGGTGTCGTGGCCCAGCAGGTTCGGGAGCCGCATCTCTCCGTAGCCGATACCGGAACACAAGCCCATCGTGTTCGGAACCGGTTTACACACCGAGCGCACTGCGCCGGAGTCAGACACCGGGTTTACTGTCAGACCTTCATCATTATCATCTTCATCATCATCAGCTCTGGACGCACTGGAAACCAGCAGCACGAACATGAACAGAGAATGAAGATTAAACATCGTAGAGTCGCACGTTCAAACTCACATCTGTGTGTGTGTGTGTGTGTGTGTGTGTGTGTGTGGCGTCTCCACATCCTGTGAATCAAACACATCAAGTTCTTTATTACCGGCAGTAAAAGACTTCAGAGGCTCGTGTGAGGTTTTCTAGGAATCTACGTTAGTTTTACTTTGGGCAGTTAAAAACTTAAAACAACGTTAGAAAGTTTGGGGAAAAAAGGTAATTGTAACCATATCTCACAATTCTAGAAAAAAAAAAAATCAGAATATAAACTCGCAATTTTATAAGTCACAAAGACTTTTTTTTTTAATTGTGAGATATAAACTCAGAATTGCAAGAGGGGAAAGTCACAAGTACGCCCAGCACTTTAATAAACTGTATGGGTTATTAAAATCTTGTTCCGACCTTTAAAAAAAAAAAATGTTTTTTCAAATATTAGAATGTGTCAGAATAAGTTTGGATCTGATTCAAACACAAAAAGTCGACACAAATGAACTTTTAACATAAAAAAAAAACCTAATTTAAAAAGTAGTCTTTCTCTTCCAGAAAAAATAAACAATATTGATGACTCATCCTGCACTCAGGAGTTTATGCAAATTTATGTCCAATCACGTGTTCTCGAGAAGGAGAGGCCTCTCGTTAGGGTCGTGTCGCAAACTTATGGAAGCCAGTTAGAATAAAAACCGTAACTGTGACTTTTTCTGAGTTTATATCTCATAACTTAAAAAAAAAAAAAGTCTTTGTGAGTTATAAAATTGAGAGTTTTTTCTTAAGAATTGTTAGATATAAACTTGCAATTGTGAGATAAAGTTAAAATTAACTTTTTTTAATGTTGTTTTATTCCGTGGGCAGAATCGGAATAAATAATACATTTCTGTGGAAAACTAAAAAGGTATAAGCATTTAAAAAAGTGTTTCACACAAACATAATATCTTTTTGTGAGAGAAACAAGTATAATGTATTAAAAATAGTAGGCTACTGTGAAATCGATTAATTGCAATTTTCTAAAATAAAATACTGTTTCTGTATATATATATACACACACACAGTATATGTGTGTGTGTGTGTGTGTGTATATACATATATATATATATATATATTTTTTTTTTTTACAAACTTTTATGTTAGATGCGACTAGTCACGATTAATCGATTTGACAACACTTGTTAAAAATAATAAAAATCCCAAAAACACAACGACAAATGGTTTTCCTGTGATATTCATTCACCAGCTTCACTTCTGCTGTTCCTCACTGTGGCCACTAGATGGACACATCCAACACACAATATAAACTATATCACAGCATTTAAATCAGTAAAATCTAAATAAAATGATTAAGGTGGAAAACCTGGAGTAGCACATCAACAACAGCTTAATGTGTGTCAAACACCCTGTATAGTGAAAGTGTTTCTGTCTCTCAGCTGTTGTACTGTATGTTATGCACAGTCAATAATATATATATATATATATATACCCAATAGTGAACAGTTTACATGTGACGTAACATCATTCACACTGAATCAGGCCTGGCATCTGTAAACTTGCTGCAAAAATAGCCAGAACTAGAGTTATTTTTATTCCAGTCTTTGTTTTTAGTGTCCATCAGTTGCTCTCACCTTGACATTTGAGGAGCAGATCTATATTTAATCTATATTTAATCCACAAACACAATCCAGCATCTGATGATGAGCTACTTAAAGCCTGTCAGTCGCAGTCATAAACTCAACCTTTCATAAACAGTCAAATCTCATTAAATACTTCAATTATAAGGGATTTCTGTGAGTAAATGTAGACACAAACACTACTAAATGTGTTGTTTTATAGATGAGTGTGACATTGATATTCAAACAAAAGACATTTGGTATTTCTGGAAGAGATGATGAAATCACCTATTTTTCCTGTTCTCTCCCTCCAGAAGCTTCTGTCGACTGAAAACACACACACACACACACACACACACACACACACACACACACACACACACACACACACACACACACACACACACACACCTGTGTCCTCGAATCAAACCCCTGGCTGACAGGAGGAAGATCCTCGCTGTTACATACATTCTGGAGCAAAGAAAACAAATCAATCTAATGTTCAAGTAAAATCTGACAGAATGACTTAAAACACTCACATTAATACATTCAAAACAATGCTGGGTTATTTCAACCCAAATTTGGGTCAAATATAGATAAACTCAACCGCTGGGTTAAACATTTAATTAGAAACTTAACCCAATAGTTAGGTTTGTCCATATTTGACCTAAATTTGCAGCATTTTTTAGAGTGATTAAGATCTTTAGTGTTTCTGAAAGAGTCTCTTCTGCTCACCAAGCCTGCGTTTATTTGATTAAAAATACAGTAAAAAATCAGAAATATTATTACAATTTAAAACAGTTGTTATAATGTGAATATATAGTAAAGTGTAATTTATTCCTGTGATCAAAGCTGAATTTTCAGCATCATTACTCCAGTCTTCAGTGTCACATGATCCTTCAGAAATCACTATAATATGATGATTTGTTATGCATTACAATGAAACATTTTGGAATAATCAAGATTTATAAAAAGAAAATAAATCAATGCTTTTATTATTATTTATAATGTTACAAAAGATTATATTTCAAATAAATGCTGTTCTTTTGAACTTTCTATTCATCAAATAATCCTGAAAAATCCTAAAAACTTATATGACTGTTTTCACCATTGATAACTCTATATATAGGCTACCCATAATAACCCCTATGTGATGTGAAGCTGTGTGAGGCTGTCATGTGTTTTTGTGTTGATTATTCTGGCAAATCCTCGTGTAAAAAGCGCCAAGCTTTTAAATAGAGCTGATCTCTCGCTCTCGAGACATCCGCGTGACTCTGATAGCAGCAGATCTTAGATCAGCGTTATTTATAGTCGACAGATCTCAGATCAGTGTTATTTATAGTCGAACACCTGAGAACTGAACGAGATTCAACGAGATCAAACACAACACACTCCACCAGCCAAATTGGACAAACACAACACACATTGTGTCTGCAGATGAGTCTTCAGTGATTATCTGCAATAAAATGACCGATACTTACACACACACACACACACACACACACACACACACACACACACACACACACACACTCTCTCTCTCTCTTACACACACACACACACACACACACACACACACACACTCTTACACACACTTCCATGATTATGGAAATGATGGACGATCCAGTGGTGAATCCTGAATTAGAATCACCGGATTGGTCCAGGAATCTGCCAAAAGATCACAAACAGTATCAGCTGAGAATCCCGGCATCATCACGTGTTCAGAGGCGTTTATGAGAGACCCGGATCATTGTCACCTTTAATGTAGAGCAGTGTTCCTCATTGCGCGGCTCGCGAGCCTCATGCGGCTCGCCAGGCTTTCATTTGTGGCTCGCATGGCGGTAAATAATACAGTGAAATTATCAAGCAGTCACTACAGATATTTCATAAAAACATTAAAAACGAAGTAGGACTATAACATAACCCGTTAAAAACTCAAAGTGTCAGCTCTATTTTCAAATAATTTCGATCGGATTGAAAGGGGTGGTTTATCGAGAGAACATGTAAACACTTGATCGATTGAAAACCGAAACTAAAGGGCGCCGTATGTCGCGCTGAACAAGCTGTTCTTCTGATGAAAGTGTCGTATAAACGAGTGTCCCGTCGTTCTATAATTCTCCTTTCACTCAGTATCTGTGAAGTGAAGCAGGACAACGGCTCACCAGTCCTTGTTTCAGATTCTCATCCACAGGGACGACTGATTTTGGGCATTTTTACTGCGTGAAATATACAAACAGCACGGCATAACGGTTCATCATAGTCTCCAAATTATGACCAGAATGTGATAAATATTAAGTCTGCTGTTTAAAACAAATAAAGAACCAATGTAGGAAAATGGTTATTACGCAACAACAGCGGGAAACTTT
>JAPDVR010000009.1:49912455-49979955 GCA_026230005.1 Gila orcuttii | reverse complement strand
GCAGAAGCTGAAGACTTTATACGTGGACAGATCGCAGAGGAACAGCGTGTCGTTCATGGACACGGACTTGACGAGCGTGGCGTGGAAGAACTGTCCGAATTCCGCCACTAGCTGGCACCACTGATCCGCGACAGCGTCATAGCGGAAGAAACAATCCAACGACGGATTGAAGGCTTCGGAGATTTCAACCTCGGATCCGAGAATGTAGATAACGCTTCCACATGCGCTCGCTTCGGGAAAGTAGATCCCCTTTGGAAGCGGGCTAACGGATTTCCAAATGTTGCTAACGGGATCAAAGTATTCCACGTCTAGAACGTTTTTCCCACCGATAGCGTAGATGCGGTGCATAGTGGCGACGCATGTGTGCATGGTACGCGGGTGGTGCATACGCAGAGCTGGCGTGTAGGTACGCGCGACAGGACAGTAGCACCAGACTTCATCCGTAGCATCGTGCTCCGGCGCGGCGATGTGCAGGCGAACTGCGCGACGACAACTCCCGCGGCATCCGCCGACGACGAACAGCTTCTCGGCGAAGCCGACGAGAGCCGATCCGGGTAGATCTAAAATGTGCACCGTGTCCTGCGGCAACTCCGTCCAGCGGTTAGCGCCGACGTCGTAGCAGAACGTACACCGATTCTCAGCACTTTCTTCTGTTTTGTGCACGAAAATGTAGCAGGAAGTCGTTGAAGGCCGAGCGTCGGAAAACAACCCGATGGATTTGCGAGTGCGCGCGAGTGCTTCGCTAACAATGCTAATGCAAGGTCCGTCGTCGGTTAGCAGCTGCTTGGCGTCCTCCAGCACGGCGGGCGGCAGATGGTGGAGACGGACCCGCGGAAGGAGCTCCGGGAGCAGGATCTCGCGCGACTGCGGGTCGCAGCGCGTCCACCGGAGTAGCGCGTGCAGGACGCTAGCTTCATCCGGTACGCTGAGCGCGTCAGACGCTAGGCAGCGCTCCAGCACTGGCGCCGGCATCTCCAGGAAATCCGGTCCGGAGGAAAGCGTGTTGAAGTTCTGCGTGACGAACTCTGTGGCGCGACTTAGCAGGTGAACGGAACCGTATCCCTCCGCGACCGCTAGCAGGTGCAGGCAGTTGGAGAGATCCAGGGTTTGGACCAGGAAGTCACTGCAAGCATGTGACAGGAAACTGACCTGTGCGAATGACAGAGGAAAGAAATGCTGAAGCCGTTTTCATTCGTTAAGAGTCAGTTCTCTTTCCACACTGATCTTATTTATTTGGTTCCAAACAGGGTTATTATGACTTTGTTTCTGCCACAGAATAAAATTTTTTTAAAAGGTAACTGCGACTTTTTATCTCACAATTAAGACTTTTTTAAACTCCAGTTTATAACTCACATTTGATTTAACACATTGCAAGCATGTTTTAGCATGTTGTTAAAATTATTTAAAAAATTAACACGTTGCTACCATGTTTTAACACATTGCCATAGGCGGCCTTACCTATGTTTTACCCGTTTCAATTGAAACGGGCCCCGCCCTCCAAGGGGGCCCCCAAAACACCGGCAAAAATCCTATTCATTTTCTCCATAGGATATTGATTTTCAGCCATAATGTCTAAACCATCCGAGGTAGACTGACTACAAGCTATGAGATTGTGAAACGAAAGTTTCTGCTCCTATAAAAACCACAAGTCAGTATGAAATCAACATTGTTTTAAGGAAAACGTGTTTTATTTGCGATCTTCTGGAGAAATACGCTTTTACTGTCTATGGAAATACTATACTACCCACAATCCTAAGCATAACACTGAGGTCTCTGATTGGTCAAACTCGCGGTTACCATGGCGACATTTACCTCCCCCGAGAACGGCTTAAGTGATCTGAAGCATAATACCAGTAGTTTATTTGTTTATAAATTGGCCTTTTTTGCCGTTAAGTTAAAATGTTATTTTGAGCAGGAAAAGAATTTTAAGAGGAAAATGAAACGTAGCCTACATATGCCAGTGGTGCTGACAAACGAAAAAGATATTGGACAACAAAAGAAACGCTTTATTCAGTCTACCAAAAGTGACCTCTTTCTTTGGTCCAGTCGAGATGACAAAATCGCTGGACAAAGATGATCTTATCAGGGCATTCTCAGCACTCAAACACAGAAGGGTGGATTTCTAAAAAGGGCTCAGGTCAAATCTACGCCCGCCGCCCGGTGAGCTCAGCTGTCCACGGACGCGGAGCCCATCATTGTAACGTTATTTATGTTCGGTTCAGTGTCAGTCTGAGCCAGACACGTTTTCTTCTTTGCTTTTGTTAATAATTGAAGTTGAGTGGATGTTTGAGCTGTTTATTTTCTGTCAGCCCAGACAGCTGAAAATATACTGCGCTAATCAAATTAGTTGTCCGTGAAAGGGCGAGGCTTATTCCAATGTAAAACGCTGTATAATTTTATATAGTTTTAATCAAATAAGGTTGGATAACTTCTATGTTGAGCTGCCTGTTCTTGAAGCTGAAAGTGCACGTAATAAAATAATATACCATTGATGCAAACCAACAGGAATCCTTGCTTTTTCTGCTCTATTATGTTTATGTTTTATATGAGTAGGGCCCCATATTAGTTATTGAAACGGGCCCCCGAATCGATAAGGCCGCCACTGCACATTGCTAGCATATTTCTTACATAAATTAACAAGTTAAGTATATCTAGTACGAATTAACACATTGCTAACATTTTAAAACATATTGCTAGCATGTTTTAACACACAGCTAGCATGTTTTAGGATGAATTAGTGAACTGCTTCATGTTTCTAAAATTAATTAACGCATTCCTACCATGTTTTAGCCCGTTGCTATCATGTTTAGCAAGTTCTGAGTTTATAACTCATACATACACTACCGTTCAAAAGTTTGGGGTCAATACGATTTTTTTTTTTTTAAGAAATGAATACTTTTCTTCAGAAAGGACGCATTAAATTGATCAAAAGTGACTGTAGAGACATTTATAATAATGCAAAATATTTCTTTTTTAATTAAATGTTTTTCTCTTGAACTTTCAAAGAATCCTGAAAAAAATGAATCGCGGTTTGCACAAAAATATGAAGCAGCACAACTGTTGTCAACTGTGATAATAATCATAAATGTTTCTTGAGCATCAAATCATCATATTATAGTGATTTCTGAAGGATCATGTGACACTGAAGACTGGAGTAATGATGCTGAAAATTCAGCTTTGATCACAGGAATAAATTACACTTTACTATATATTCACATAGAAAACAGCTGATTTACATTAGAATAATATTTCACAATATTACTGTGTTTGTTTTGTATTTTTAATCAAATAAATGCAGCCTTGGTGAGCAGAAGAGACTTCTTTTAAAAACATTACAAATCTTACCGACCCCAAACTTTTGAACGGTAGTGTATATAACCTTTTTTCTCTGAATTGTGAGAAATGTCAAAATTGCAAGATAATTGCAAGAATTTCACCAGAGGTAAAATTTGAGCGCAACTTTCATTAACTGTCGATGAACAAGGTCAAACTAACGATCAAAAACTTTAGATTTTAGCTGAGGATCAGAGGAATCTTTTAGGATTTGCAAAATTTGTCTCAGTTGACCAAATTGTGGCTAAAATCGGATTAAAATGAAAACCGAGAACAAAAAAAACTAATTCAAAATATTTTAAAAAACTACAATAGTGTATCAAGACTGACTCTGTTAGGCAGTGCTTCACAGGAGTGGGCGGAGCTAAAGGGCTCATTTCATTTCTCTGATTGGTGGAGGTTCCTCTGAAGCATCATGGGTAATGTAGTTTCTCATCAGGAATTCCGCTGTTAAACATGATTATTTAAAAAATATGTTGAAATAACGCTTCGGCAAAAGCATTTATCATTGATTAAGAACCTCATAAGTTATTATTAAAAATCTATCCAGCTGTGGAGAAAGTGAAGGTTTTGAGTTGTAATTTCTCGTGCCTCACCTGCAGGAAAGAGGCCAGTTGAAACAGCATGTCCACGTTGTCTTCTCTGATCTCTATGTGAGCGGAATAAGCGAAGTCCAGGAAAGCGTGAACGGCGGGAGCCGAGAGGTTACTGAGTGTGACGGAGCCGTCGTCTCGCTCACGCGTGTCCAGCTCAAACATGGCCCTGGATAAACACACACACACACACACATGCCGAAAATGTGTTTCAACATTGATAATAATCATAAATGTTTCCTGAGCAGCAAATTATCATATTAGACTAGAGCTTAGATCGGGCCCAAAAAATCAAGCCCGACCCGACCCGAGCCCGTGCACGTTGTGTCCGAGCCCGGCCCGGCCCGACACATTAACTGTAATTATGAGCCCGAGCCCGATTTAAACCCGACCATTTTTAATACGTGGGCCGTTATAACCAGGGGCGACGCCAGATCGTTTTTTTTAACGCAGGTGCTAGACCATTGACAGTGGAGAGCTGCGCAATTTTACAGTATATATATTATATAAATACTATTAAGAAATGTACAAAAATTGGCTACTTAATATTTAATATTCAATTAGCCTATTTTAATTATCACAATGAAAGTTTTAATTTTATTAAATTGAACAAGCACAACATTCAGCATTCAATCAAATAGGCCTATTCTTACAGATTCATTATTATTAATAATGTTATTTCGACATATGTGTGCGACGCGTGCAACAAGCAAGATGTGCATTTGTAAATTCGGTGACCAGCGTGCCGAGAATTGATTTAATTTATGATGAGATGCTCCAGTTCACAGGCTATGGTGACTGCGGCTCGCCGGCGCCTTCATGTCATGATTATATTGTCTGCTATATTTGCTTCTTATTAAATACAGGCAATTGGTTTATGAAAAATGTATTAAAATTAAGATACAATTTATACAAAACGAAATTCACTTTAAAGAAAGGCTTTCTACAAAACAAAACATAATTAAGTGGTCAAAATCATGCCTGAACCACTCCATGTCTCCCGATACTGCGCATCCTCCTATCTACTCTGTTCACTTTCATTATCAACATAGATGGAAAAAAATAACATTATAATGTTTTAATATGCAAATAAATGCGCTTATTTAAAGGCTACAACACGTACTTTACACAGACTCTCTATTTGTACAAATTGCTACACATTCATTTAATTCTGAATTTTGCACACTTAAGTTGAAAGGCATGTTGCCTTTATTGCGTGCATTTATTAATTATTATCTTTATGAATAATGTAACAAGGACGAAGCATGTAAACTGCGTTGTTTATTTATTCAGAATCGAATGGATCGCAAATGGATCCGAATGAAGAAACGTAAAAAAAAAATAAAGAAAGAAAACCTCGCCCTCAGCGGTATGCTTGGAGAAGTAACAAAAGAGGACATTGAAGGCTGACTATCATCCTTTCTGTCACGGCAAGCCTGCTTCATGTGTCTGCTCATCGTCGAAGTCCCCGTTTTTTTGCTGTCATAGCAGCGCGCCGCACTTGCACTCAACAAAGCCAACACATATGTTGTCACTGCCCACGACTAATTTAAAATATTTCCATACCTCCGACTTTCCTTCATACTTGCTCAAAGTTAATTCTCCTGTTCTCTTTTTTGTCTTTACTTCTTCAAGCTCCATGTTGCACTTAAGCTACACAATACAGTGTGCGTGCGTGCGAGTGGAGGAGACGCTGCGCGTGACACGTGACGTGCTTGATCAAGGGCCCGACCCGACCCGAGCATAGTGGTGGGAAATATCGGCCCGGCCCGCGGGTCGGGTCGGGCTCGGGGTCGGGCTCGGGTAGAGAATCTAAGCTCTATATTAGACTGATTTCTGAAGGATCATGTGACACTGAAGACTGGAGTAATGATGCTGAAAATTCAGCTTTAATCACAGGAATAAATTACACTTTACTATATATTCAAATAGAAAACAGCTGATTTACACAGTAACTAAGATACAAAACCTTGTCAAGACAAACCTTGACGTTGGCTAGAGAATTCCGGAACAGAAAATTTGAAAAAGTTTTAAAAGCTTTAAGTTTGAAGGTTTTGAAGGCTATTCAGATTATCAGAGAGAGAGAGAGAGAGAGAGAGAGAGAGAGAGAGAGAGGGAGAGAGAGAGATAGAGGGAGAGAGCATGTTTTAATATATTATTAACATGCTTTATCACATTGCTACCATTTTTCTAAAATGATTTAACAGTGTTAGCTAATGTTAGCACATTAAGAACATGTCCCTAACATGAATTATAAAACTGCTTGCATGTTTCTAGCATGAATTAACACATTGCTAGCATGATTTAACAATGCTAGTATGTTTTAGCATCAATTAGCACAAACCTTGTTTTAACATGTTTTCTAACATGAATTAACACATTGCTAACATGTTTTAGCATGTTGCTAGCATGAATTAGCAAACTGCTTGCATGGATCTAGCATGAATTATCACATTGCTAGCATGTTTTAACATGTTAACATGCTTTATCACACACTGTTAACATGTTTCTTACATGATTTAATACTGTTAACAATTTTAGCATATTGGGAACATGTTCCTAACATGAAAGAGTATATTACAGTTAGTGTGTAAAAGTTTTGACCCCCTCAGTGAAAGTCTATGGGAATTTGGGATTGTTCCAAGGTCCGATACGGGAATTCCCAAAGTCGGATCAGTTAAATGCGGGTCAGAACAGTCTGAAGGTCTCACCCGAGTTTATTTTTGTTTTGTGATGTATAATGTGTGAAGAAAGCGGTGTTCGCGTGTGCAAAACTCGCCACCTTGTTGCCAGGGCTTTGCTATGGTGTTCTGACTGGTTGTCAGAATGTTACTATGATAAGGGTTGTGGTGGTTGCCAGGGTGTTGCTATGGTATTCTGACTGGTTGTCAGAATGTTACTATGATAAGGATGGTGGTGGTTGCCAGGGCGTTGCTATGGTGTTATGACTGGTTGTCAGAATGTTACTATGATAAGGGTTGTGGTGGTTGCCAGGGTGTTGCTATGGTGTTCTGACTGGTTGCCAGAATGTCACTATGCTATGGGTTGTGGTGGTTGCCAAGGCGTTGCTATGGCGTTATGACTGGTTGTCAGAATGTTACTATGATAAGGGTTGTGGGGGTTGCCAGGGTGTTGCTATGGTGTTATGACTGTTTGTCAGAATGTTACTATGATAAGGGTTGTGGTGGTTGCCAGGGTATTGCTATGGTGTTCTGACTGGTTGTTAGAATGTTACTATGCTATGGGTTGTGGCAGTTTCCAGGGTGTTGCTATGGTGTTCTGACTGGTTGTCAGAATGTTACTATGCTATGGGTTGTGTGGGTTATGGTGGTTGCCAAGGCGTTGCTATGGCGTTATAAGACTGGTTGTCAGAATGTTACTATGATAAGGGTTGTGGTGGTTGCCAGGGTGTTGCTATGGTGTTATGACTGGTTGTCAGAATGTTACTATGATAAGGGTTGTGGTGGTTGCCAGGGCGTTGCTATGGTGTTCTGACTGGTTGTCAGAATGTTACTATGCTATGATTATAATCAAGGTATTAATCAATATTTTTCATTCTAAATATCACATGAGTTGAATAACTTCTCTAAGCTTGTGAGATTTTACTTTGTTATAGAAGTTAGCAGTGTGATCACAACCCACACTTAATATATTGGGCTTGACTGAGACCTGGATCCGTCCAGAAGACTCAGCGACCCCTGCTGCTCTCTCTAACAACTTCTCTTTCTCCCACACCCCTCGCCAGTCTGGGAGGGGTGGGGGTACTGGTCTTCTCATTTCTAACAACTGGATATACTCAACTCTCTCTTCTCTATGCAATAACAACTTGTTTGAATATCATGCAATTACACTTACAACTCCCATTAGGATCCATATTGTAGTTATTTATCGCCCCCCAGGTCAACTGGGAAGCTTTGTTGAGGAGCTGGATGTGCTGCTGTCCTCTTTCCCTGAGGATGGCACCCCACTCGTAGTCTTTGGTGATTTCAACATTCATCTAGAAAAGGCGTATGCAACAGACTTCATCTCTCTTCTAGCCTCATTCGATCTCAAACGGCTCATCACCAAAGGTACTCACAAATCAGGCAACCAACTGGACCTGGTTTACACACGCAACTGCATCCCAGACAACATTTTGGTGAAACCTCTCCATGTTTCAGATCATTTCCTCATTACTTTCAATCTACAGCTCACTACCCATGCTCCACCAACTCCCCTACCAGTCACTTTCAGACGTAACCTGCGCTCACTTTCTCCTTCCCATCTTTCCTCTGCTGTGTCATCTTCACTTCCCTCACCCTCACAATTCTCATCTCTAGATGTGAATACCGCAACAGATACTTTATGCTACACTTTAACTTCTTCTTTAGACAATATCTGCCCTCTCTCCTCCAGGCCAGCACGCGCTACTCCCTCTAACCCCTGGTTATCTGAGGTTCTTCGTGAACACCGGACCAAACTCAGGGCAATGGAGAGGAAATGGCGCAAATCAAAAGACACGTCTGACCTGAGTATGTATCAATCTCTGCTCTCTTCCTTTTCTGCTGATGTTCACGCTGCAAAATCTTCATATTTCCACAGCGCCTCTAACACACGAACACTTTTCAAGACATTCAACTCTCTCCTCTGTCCACCTCCACTATCACCCACCTCCTCTTTAACTGCTGATGACTTTGCTAACTTCTTCACCAACAAAACAACCTCTATCAGCAGTCAGTTCTCAACTCCACACACACAGGAACCCAAACCATCCTCTCCCACTACCAGAAACCTTCTCTTTACCTTCTCTCCGCTAACCGAGGAAGAAGTATCTAAACTTCTCCTCTCCAGTCATCCTACCACCTGCCCTCTAGACCCCATCCCCTCTCACCTTCTACAAGCCATCTCTCCCACACTTCTACCAGCACTCACACACATCATCAACTCATCCCTCCACACTGGCATTTTCCCTACAGCATTCAAGCAGACTCGGGTAACTCCACTGCTTAAAAAAACAACATTAGACATATCACTTTTAGAGAATTACAGACCTGTCTCTCTCCTACCATTTTTTGCGAAAACACTTGAACGAGTTGCTTTCAACCAAGTGTCATCTTTCCTGTCTCTGACCAACCAGTTAGATGTCAACCAATCTGGCTTCAAGAAAGGCCATTCAACTGAGACTGCACTACTGTCGGTCACAGAAGCCCTGCGGATCGCAAAAGCTGCTTCCAAATCTTCAGTTCTCATTCTGCTGGATCTTTCTGCTGCCTTCGACACTGTGAATCATCAGATCCTTCTGTCCACCCTCTCATCACTGGGCATCAAAGGAACTTCCCTCAACTGGTTTGAGTCCTATCTCACAGGTAGGTCCTTCAGGGTTACATGGAGAGGCGAGGTATCCAAAGCACATCAACTGAACACAGGGGTTCCTCAGGGTTCAGTTCTTGGACCACTCCTCTTCTCCATCTACACCACATCATTGGGACCCATCATACAGGCACATGGCTTCTCTTACCATTGCTATGCTGATGACACACAGCTCCACCTCTCATTTCAACCAGATGATCCCACAGTAGCTGCACGTATCTCAAGCTGTCTGGCGGACATCTCGGCTTGGATGAAGGAACATCACCTGCAGCTCAACCTGGCAAAGACTGAACTTCTCGTCCTCCCTGCCAATCTGTCTCTACAGCACGACTTCACTATCCAGCTAGAGTCATCCTCAATCACCCCATCAAGGTCGGTCAGAAATCTTGGAGTAATATTTGATGACCAGCTGACCTTCACAGACCACATTACAAAGACAGCTCGATCATGCAGGTTTGCAATGTATAACATCAGGAAGATCAGGCCTTTCCTAACTGAGCATGCAACACAACTTCTCGTCCAGGCCCTGGTTATTTCTAGGCTTGATTACTGCAATGCTCTTCTGGCTGGACTTCCATCATGTGTTACTAAACCTCTACAAATGATCCAGAATGCTGCAGCCCGCCTTGTCTTCAACGAGCCCAAAAGGGCCCACGTCACTCCTCTCTTTATCTCACTGCATTGGCTACCACTCGCTGCTCGCATCAAATTCAAAGCTTTGACGCCTGCTTACAGATCTACCACAGACTCAGCTCCGTCCTACTTTCACTCCCTACTACAAGTCTACGTCCCTACCAGAAGCCTACGATCGGCCAAGGAACGACGGCTCGTGGTGCCATCACAGCGAGGCACGAAATCTCTCTCCAGAACATTCTCATTCACGGTTCCATGCTGGTGGAATGATCTCCCCACCCTCGTCCGTAATGCAGAATCCCTGACAGCATTCAAAAGACAACTGAAAACTCATCTCTTCCGTGAGTACTTAACATAAATTATTATTTTTTTTTTTTAAATAAATAAAAAACTTCTCTTTTAAATCTTTCCTTCCCTTTTAAATCTTCCCTTGTCTGGCTTTTGCTACTCTGAGCAATGCCTGAACTTTGTATTTTGAGCACTTCTTGCGTCGTTCTTCCCTCTTCACGATGACTCGCTTGCTTTAGTCCTCAGATGTAAGTCGCTTTGGATAAAAGCGTCTGCTAAATGACTAAATGTAAATGATCACTGAAATGTTCTTTTCATGTATTCTCTAATGTATGTATTTTATATCTGAATGCAGTAACAGTGCTTGCTCATTTATCCCGGCTTCCAGAAATGAAATATGGAAAGATGTTTTGTTTGAGAAAGGTCTTCAACATGTGTCAATGCATACATCTGTTTCTCTAGGGTACTCTGACAGCTATGGTCACAGGGGTCATTGAAGTGTACAGTTTAAGGGACCATCTCTTTGTTAAAGCCTTACTTTCCAGTCAGACTAAAGTGTAGCTCTCCTTGAGAAAAAGAACGCATTATCTTGATGTTTTGAGAGGACTCTCCTGTTTATAGTGAGAGCCTGGCTAGATCCAGCCTCGAGGAAGCTGTGTGTCAGTGTGTGTGTGTTAGTCTTCTTGCTTACAGGTTAAGGAACCACTGGCATTATGGGAGATTGACTGAGTTGTTGTTCGGGTCAGAAACCCAAACCTGCGACCCGGAAGGCCACGACGTCCCTAACTTCAGGGTCCGAGTGTCAGCTGCATATTCCATGGAGATATGCTTCAGTCTGTCTGTATATGTGTGGGAAAGTACTGTGTTTATCTATTCTTATGAGAATGAGAATCATTCAGCCTGAAGCAAGGACGTATCTTAGACCTTGGTGTAGGGTAAAACTGCTGTGATCTTTGGCACTGTACGCGGGGTTACGGCCTACGAGAGTGTGTGTGAGTCTTGAAGCTGAACTTCTGCTGATGAAACTACAAACTATCTTCAGTAAAACTTTTCTTCAATTTATTATAATTCTGACTCCGGGTCTTCTTTCAAACATCTGGTCCTTGGGTCCTAAATGTTAACCCCTAACACTATGCTATGGGTTGTGGGGGTTTCCAGGCGTTATGGTATTTTGACTGGTTGTCAGATTGTTACTATGATAAGGGTTGTGGGGGTTGCCAGGGCGTTGCTATGGTATTCTGACTGGTTGTCAGAATATTTCTATACTATGGGTTGTGGGGGTTGCCAGGGCGTTGCTATGTGCGGTGTGGTGTGTTTGATCACCTGAAGAAGTCGCTGCATGCCGCGAGAACACAGCGGTGGCACGGGAGCGTCTCGCCCTGCACGCGGATGCGGAAGTCGAACAGCGCGCGCCTCTCCCGGAAGTCCTGAAGAACCCCGAGCACACGCTGGCCGTGTGACGCGCAGACCAGCGACACGGAGCGCGCCTCATCATGACGCGTGTCCATCAGATTCAGCGCCAGTCTGACATCAAGCTTCACACAATAGACACGGTTTAGTCGTGTAGCGATTTACAAGCTTGTTTGTGGACATTAAAGATTGATAAATATCAAGTGTTATTATTTCACCGTGACTCATCATGACTAATGTAAACAGCGCTGAAGTACCTGAGCTGATCGCGTTCCTCTGTTGTCCAGTGATCAGAGCTGAAACATCAGACCCAAACTCACGCAAATGAGCTTTTAAACTTAGTGACTTTCGCATTCTTGCGTATATGAACGAATCATGTGAAGCCGTTTCGAATTAACTTGTAAGAATGATCGATACTGACGCTTCAGCACCCGGGACAGCGCTCCGTCTCCACTGCGCACGCGCGGAGATGAGCGCGCTGAGGGCGACGTAGGGACATCATGATTGGCTCTCTTTTTTATTATTTATTTTTTATAATTAGTGGCATTGTATGGAAGCCCATTTCCGCCACATAAGAAAAAAAAAAACATGTTTTGGTAAATCATAATAATGACAAACAAGTCGAAATTATGACATACTAAATCGGAATTATGACTTAAAATATAATTATGACAGTATAAAATATTACTTTAAAAGCCTTGATTACAACAAAACTCGAAATTGAGACATACTAAATCGAAATAAGGCCTTAAAAAGACACTTATGACAAAAAACATTGACTAATTTATGAGATGAAAAGTCGAAATGACTTAAAATATCAAATTATGACATAAAAGTTAATTACATTATCAAAAAATTAGGAATTAAGACAAATGTGAAAATAAATCTAAATTATGACATACTACGTCAAAATTATAACTTAAAATATTAGAAAAACAGTCTAAATTATGACTTTAAAAGTCATGATAAAAAAAATAATGACTAAGTAAAAATTACAGAAAATAAGTTTAAATCATGACATACTAAATCGAAATTAGGCCTTAAGACAATTATTACAGTAATTTATGAAGTCGAAAGTATTATTTAAAATATCCAAATTATGACATAAATGTCTACATTATGACACAAATCAAAATTATGAGTCAAAATTAGGATTTAAAATTAAATAATCATTATGACATATCAAATATCTAAATTGTGACTACATCAAATGTGAAACAAAAATTTAAATGACAAAGCCAGTTATGACTTAAATAGACAATTATGACATACAAAGTGATTTATGAAAATTATGTCAAAATTATGAATTTAAATATAAGACATAAAGAGACTAAATTATGACACACCCAGTCAAAATTAAGACTTAAAAAGGCAATTATGACATACTAAGTAATTTAAAGTAATTTAATTATGATTTACCAAAGCATGATTTTTAGTCGAGATGCTGCTAATTTTTCTGTAGATATCAGACCGGGGCTGGTTGTCACACAGCGACTATATACAGATTATAAGAGCAACAAATGAAGAGAAAAATATTCATCAAGACATAAAGAACAAATATGATTTATTTTAGAACTGATTTATGCAGAAACTGAACAGACAGTTTTGATGATGCGTGGAAATGAAGACTCCAGATTTATTCAGTGAATGAGTTTATTGGGGAAAGGCAGGTGTGTGTGTGTGTGTGTGTGTGTCGTCACTGCGATGTGGCCATGATGCTGGAGACGCCTGTGAACACGAAGACAACATCAGTCAGACTCTCAGGGACAACAGCAGCTCAACGTCAGACATCACTCACACACACACTCACACACACACACACACACACACACACACACACACACACACACACTCACTCACTCACTCACTCACTCACTCACTCACTCACTCACTCACTCACTCACTCACTCACTCACACACACACTCACACACTCACACACTCACACACACACACTCACACACTCACACACACACTCACACACACACTCACACACACACACACTCACTCTCAAAGTCGATTTTCTCCACGATGTTCTTGGGCTTCACACACTCCTCCTGACTGTGGATGAAGATCTGACCGTCCTCGTTCTCCGTCCAGCCGTACTTATTCATCCACACCTTCACCTGTGTGTCTGCGGGAGACCAACACCATCAATGTGAGAGAGTGTGTGAGTGTGTGTGTGTGTGTGTGTGTGTGAGAGAGTGTGTGTGTCTCACCCAGAGGATCTCCCAGCATCTCAGCT
This sequence comes from Gila orcuttii, assembly GCA_026230005.1. Classification (NCBI taxonomy): domain Eukaryota; kingdom Metazoa; phylum Chordata; class Actinopteri; order Cypriniformes; family Leuciscidae; genus Gila; species Gila orcuttii. The sequence continues at coordinate 49,966,106 of JAPDVR010000009.1, read as the reverse complement.
AGGAGTCTGTGCTCGATGTTCTGATATGTGATTCCCACAACATGACAGATGACTAGAGAGAGAATTCATAATAAATGATATTATGATAAATGATACTTCTTATTATTATGAAATGATATTATAGTAGATAGTGCTGGTCATACAGTTTCAGGTATTGTTAATACTTTATAAAGACAGTTCACTTCGCGTATACAAGCAGGAGCCATCTTTGGAAAACAGTCTCGACCAGTCGAACACGAACGCCGTGCTACGAGCTGGTCGATAGTCACAGTTCAGCTCACGTATCACGGCGTTCATGGTTCGATTGGTCGAGACTGTTCTCCAAAGATGGCTCCTGCTTGTATACGCGAAGTGAACTGTATAAAGTATCTCCTTATTAAACTGTCTGTACACTTACAAAGTTCTCAATGCTTCGGTTTGCAGGTAGAGACCCTCATTATGCTAGCGTGTTAGTGTGGGGCTATTTTGAACACATTTAGGCTACACATGAACATTAATACATTGAGGCAGGAATAATTACTTTAGAAACCAGCCTTTATTAATTATTATTGCAGAGATGGGGTTTGGGCATTGAGTGCATTGTGTACGTAACAAGATTTTTTGATCCAGACACTTTTTATTTTACCTATCTTTTGTCTTCTGCATTCTCCGAGTCCTTATCCATGTCTCCTGTTCTTCCCTCAGATTTATCCCCCAGAAACAGTCCCACTGACCCAGCCCCAAACCCCATCTAATAATAATTAATAAAGGCTGGTTTCTAAAGTACTTCTTCCTGCCTCTATGTATTAATGTTCATGGGTAGCCTAAATGTGTTCCATTCAGACCTTAACATTAAGTATTTTACTGTTATATGTCAACAAGATTCAACAAGACATTTTCACCTGCTATATCCAATGTTTAGATCTGTTGTGGTATTTATGCAAATTGGCACATATGTAATTAGATTATGCACCGTTTGTCCATGTTAACAAATAATTTAAAAAAACTTGTAATGCATTTTTTGTTTGTGTTGATGTAAGTAATCAACTCAGTAATTTTCATGGGGATATTTAAAGGTTAAAATGTTTACCCTATTCACGTGAGAAAAATAATGAATAGGCGAATGAATAGACTATATTTGGGTCTTTTTCGAAACTTTCCTCTAATGGGATTCTACGGGGCTTTTTTTTTCCTTACTCAGGACATATTGTGGATACAGAATCAGTTGAGTTTGCTTCAGTTGCAATTTTTTCAACCTTTTTCATTAAAATAACTGGACTATTGGGTGATTCCGGGGAGCAGAATTTGAGGTAGCATTGTTTTGACCCTAATTACAAGTTTCCAGCAGCTTGTTGACTGGGTTGTCCACCCAGGTTGTGATCCTCAGACATCATAGATTTCATTTTTATATGACAACCTTTTACAGCAGCCCATGTCTGATTTCCTAAAAAACAGGTGTTCTGTCCCCTGGGTAATGTTGAGATTTCCTGTATGAAAGTTTGTTTCTGCCATAGAATACAAATTTGAAAAAGCGATTACGACTTTTTATCACAATTTACAACTCGCTATCACCCTTTTATATCCCATAATTCAGTTTTTTTCCAATTGCGAGTAAAAAAAAGTCACCATTTTAGATAAAGACTTTATATGGCCTTTAAATTTCATAAACCTTGATGAATGTAAAATTGAAATCACTTACATTTGCGCACCGATTCCTCAAATCCTGTGATTCCATCAATGAGATCCCTGTTCTCCTCCAGACTGGACTGAGAAACACACAACACACACTCCTGTTACTGAACTCTGTGAGTGAGTGAGTGAGTGTGTGTGTGTGTGTGTGTGTGTGTGTGTGTGTGTGTGAGAGAGTGAGTGAGTGTGTGTGCGCGAGTGAGTGTGTGTGCGCGAGTGAGTGTGCGAGTGTGTGTGAGTGAGTGTAAGAGTAAGTGAGTGAGTGTGTGTGTGAGAGAGTGAGTGAGTGTGCGAGTGAGTGTGTGTGTAAGTGTGTGAGTGAGACTGTATGAGTGTATGTGCAAGTGAGTGAGTGCGAGTGAGTGTGTGCGCAAGTGAGTGTGTGCGCGAGTGAGTGAGTGAGTGAGCGCTCGAGTGAGTGTGTGCGCGAGTGAGTGAGTGAGTGAGCGCTCGAGTGAGTGTGTGCGCGAGTGAGTGAGCGAGTGAGTGAGCGAGTGAGTGTGCAAGTGAGTGTGCAAGTGAGTGAGTGCGCGAGTGAGTGAGAGTGCGTGTGTGAGTGAGAGTGCGTGTGTGAGTGAGTGCGTGAGTGAGAGTGCGTGTGTGAGTGAGTGAGTGAGTGTGCGAGTGAGTGAGCGAATGAGTGAGTGAGCAAGCGAGTGTGTGCGAGTGAGTGAGTGTGCGAGTGTGAGTGAGTGCGTGAGTGAGTGAGAGTGCGTGTGAGTGAGTGAGTGAGTGAGTGTGCGAGTGAGTGAGCGAATGAGTGAGTGAGCGTGCGAGTGAGTGTGCGTGCGAGTGAGTGAGTGTGCGAGTGAGTGTGCGTGCGAGTGAGTGCATGAGTGAGTGCGAGTGAGTTAGTGTGTGAGTGTGTGTGTGCGAGTGAGTGCGTGAGTGAGTGAGTGCGAGTGAGTTAGTGTGTGAGTGTGTGCGTGCGAGTGAGTGAGTGAGTGTGCGAGTGTGTGCGCAAGTGAGTGTGTGTGTGTGCGAGTGAGTGCGTGAGTGAGTGAGTGCGAGTGAGTTAGTGTGTGTGTGTGCGAGTGAGTGAGTGTGCGAGTGTGTGCGCAAGTGAGTGTGTGTGCGAGTAAGTAAGTGAGTGTGCGAGTGAGTGTGCGCGAGTGAGTGAGTGAGTGTGCGAGTGAGTGTGTGCGCGAGTGAGTAAGTGAGCGGGTGAGCGCAAGTGTGCGAGTGAGCGTGTGTGAGTGAGTGAGCGTGTGTGAGTGAGTGAGCGAGTGTGAGTGAGTGAGTAAGTGAGCGGGTGAGCGCAAGTGTGCGAGTGAGCGTGTGTGAGTGAGTGAGCGAGTGAGTGCGGGAGTGAGTGAGCGAGTGAGTGCGCGAGTGAGTGAGTGCGCGAGTGAGTGTGTGCGCGAGTGAGTGTGTGCGCGAGTGAGCGTGCGAGCGAGTGAGTGTGCGAGCGAGTGAGTGCGCGAGTGAGTGAGTGTGCGAGTGAGTGAGTGTGTGTGTGTGCATGCGAGTGAGTGTGTGTGCATGCGAGTGAGTGTGCAAGCGAGTGAGCGTGCGAGCGAGTGAGCGTGCGAGCGAGTGAGTGTGCGAGCGAGTGAGTGTGTGTGTGTGCATGCGAGTGAGTGTGTGTGCATGCGAGTGAGTGAGTGTGCGAGTGAGCGTGTGTGAGTGAGTGAGTGAGCGAGTGTGAGCGAGTGAGTGAGCGAGTGAGTGAGCGTGCGAGCGAGTGTGCGAGTGAGTGAGTGCGCATGCGAGTGAGTGTATGTGCATGCGAGTGAGTTAGTGTGAGTGTGCGAGTGTGTTTGCGAGTGAGTGAGTGTGTGCGAGTGTGTGTGTCTGTGTGAGAGAGTGAGTGTTTGAGTGAGTGTGTGTGTGAGTGTTTGAGTGAGTGTGTGTGAATGTGAGTGCGTGAAAGTGTTTGTGTGTGTGTGTGTGAGTGAGTGTGTGTGTCTGTGTGTGTGTGTGAATGTGAGTGAGTGTGAATGTCTGTGAGTGTGAGTGAGTGAGTGTGTGTGTGTTACCCAGAAGCTCTGGAAGTGGCAGGTCTCCAGTAAGTTGCCCAGGTACAGGATCTGTCTTATCGGCCGCTCCTCTTGCTGCGACACCGTAGTCAAGGAAACCTACGACATCACCTCAGACACACCACAGCCCATAATTACAACCAGACACACGACAGCCCATAACAACAACCAGACACACGACAGCCCGTAATAACAACCAGACACACGACAGCCCATAACAACAACCAGACACACGACAGCCCATAATAACAACCAGACACACGACAGCCCATAACAACAACCAGACACACGACAGCCCATAACAACAACCAGACACACGACAGCCCATAACAACAACCAGACACACGACAGCCCATAATAACAACCAGACACAGGACAGCCCATAATAACAGTGGTCATAAAGAGTTCAGATCTCGACACTGATTGGTTTGTAAACAGACGTGCGTCTGACGTCAGCGTGTTGTTAATTCGCCGGGTAGCTTTAACAGGAATGAATGAAAGGATGCTTATCGCTGCCACTGTTCTGCTCTTATTAGGCCTGCAGCTCCAGCTTCTGAGGGGCTGTTTACCCGCACCGTTTCAACCAAAAACTGAAAAAGTATGCGTTTTGGCCGTTTATTTACAAGACAAGGGCGTTTTGGGCGCCTGAAAACACAAGGTTTTGAAAACAGATTTCAAAGTGCACGTTTTTGAAAACGGTCTCCGTGTAAACAGCGATAAGGTGAATCTCTGAAGACAATGATGTCATGCACATGCGTATTACTCTTCAGTCTATAGCGTTTCATCGCCATCTACTGGCGGGGATCATTTTGACAACGGTGTCTGTACGCGGAAAACTCAAATGAAAAACTTCACCGTTTTAAGCCTATCGTTGTGGTGTAAACGTACTCTGAGATAACAACCGGCTTGATGTACATTATCTCTTACATATATATTAATACAGTTTATCTTTGTTAAAGCTACTCTTTCTCTTTGGTTGTTTGATTAACTTGTGTGACACAATCAGCTGTGGATATATTAGGCCGCTGTCACTTTAAGACGAATGCACGTATTCAACACCGGTAATGACAAGCATCCGTTTTGTTTCTATGTTTGCAACTCATCACTTTATCCGTAACTTTTAAGCTGTGGTGACGCTGTGTCTCCTGAAGGAATAACACGCTGTGTGTATCTCTTCAGCTTCTGACGCTGTGTCTCCTGAAGGATACGTGGGTCTGGTCGATCATACACTTGCAGAGTGTGAAGTCAGTGTGAGGAAGGTTGGTCAGAGCCTTGAGCAGAATCTGTGCTGTGACCGTGGTCTGGAAGTACGCCGGGTTAAACTGGTACCTGAGGACACACACACATACACACACACACATACACGTACAGAAAAATGAAATACAAGGACTACTATTATTTGTAATAGACTATACTATAATCAGTCTAAAATACTTTCTCATTTACCGTCAACATTCAGCAAATGCGCATCTACATAATTTAAACAAATCTCTGAATATCTAATAAACATTTAATTTTACAAACTTTGCAGATTTAATCAAATCCAGTTGTGATATCTTGTGAAGTGTGTATTAGTAGCCCCATAAACGTGTTACTGCGAGTGACGGCCCATGTGAGGTGAGTGAATGTGAACAGAAGATCAGCTTCACAGGAGACGTGTGTGTGTGTGTGTGTGTGTGTGTGTGTGTCACTCACAGTTTGAGCACGGCCAGGTTGGCCTCCAGGTCGTAGGCGTTCTCTCTGGCCTGTGTGTGTGTGTGTGTGTGTGTGTGTGTGTGTGTGTGTGTGTGTGTGTGTGTGTGTGTGTGTGTGTGTCACTCACAGTTTGAGCACGGCCAGGTTGGCCTCCAGGTCATAGGCGTTCTCTCTGGCCTGTGTGTGTGTGTGTGTGTGTGTGTGTGTCACTCACAGTTTGAGCACGGCCAGGTTGGCCTCCAGGTCATAGGCGTTCTCTCTGGCCTGTGTGTCCACGTATCGCTCCAGCGTGGACAGGTTCTCAGGGTTGTATCTGTGCAGATTATTAATCTGATCAACTCAAGCTTTCAGAAAAGATGAATGTCAGTTATTGAACTGAATCAACATTGATCTGAATAACGGCAATACTGTCTTCTGTAGAGCTGCTTTACAGTGGAAACTGGGTTTGTTTAATAATTACCCTGCTGAAAAACAGAGTCAGGAATCGGATACTTGTTATAAAATTAAAATTTAGATTCCACGTATCGATTCCTTTGTGAGCATTTCAATATGCCTTTTTAAACGAGAGACGAGTCTGGCCTCGCGAACTGTTATTGTTTCAATCGCATCTTTGTTCAGTTTGTTGCAGTTGAATTACTGAATGTTTACTTGTCTTTACTAATGCTTGAACTTTATATTAGTTATAGTTATATATCGCCATTTATATACTAATTGTTTTTCTATGGTATTTTTTAACCACAGACAAAGTGTTCTTTATCCTGTTGATTTTTTGTTCATGATATTCAGCTACAATTAAATGTTTTGCAATAAGACGAAATGTGAATGATATCTAAGGTTTTGTTTAGGGATGCACGATATATCGACCACATATCGATATCGGACGATAAATGGTCTTTTTTGATGTTATCGTTATCGGTCCGATAAGAAAATTGGGCCGATATATCAAAGCCGATAGATAATAGATTATTTACTTCAGTTGAGAGACGCGCGCTGTTCACCATGATGGTTCTGAATGATTGGATTCACTTCGAAAAGGAAGATACAGTTCAGAGCAACATGTGCAGCACAAATCTGTCACATAGGCTTCATAACATTATAATAAAAACACGCCTGTAAAAGAATGTTGTGAATTCTTGTTCGCCAGTGTTTCAGTGCGTCGAGCGCGTTGAGGCGGAAAGAGCGCGTCTATGGAGTTAGGCCTTCATGACAAGCAGTCACGTTGTCTTGAGCATTCGCAGCATTCTGTGCCATTGTAAGTTATAATATGTTTAATTTGTGTATATATATATCTGATTAATCTAATATAGGATGCGTTTGGTTGAGTTAATGAACGAAGCAGTAGCGCTTCATTGTACCGGTGATCATCTTTATCTTTAGCGTGCGCAGCTCAAACAGCAATGCACATTTATAACTATAATTGAGACTGTCATAGATGCCATTATAATGAGAACACTATTGTAATAAAACGTTGTGAATTCTGGGTTTAGTTGCCGTTTCAGCGCGTTGTTGTGGGAATAGCGCGTCCAGAACAGGGATATTACACATTATGACCAGCACAAGTTCGATTGTGCATTCACGTCATTTTGCGCAGATAAGTCGTAATATAAAGTTGATGTAATATAAATATCTGATTAATCTCACATATGATGCGTTTCGTGGATTTAACCAACATGCTAGAAAAGTTCTTCAGTTTCCCGGTGCTCGTTCTCTTCAGCTCCAGCGCGCGCAGATTAAACAACAATGCACAACATTAAAAGCTATGATTGGGACTGTCATACAATTATAATTGTATTCACTATTGTAATACATTTATAAATTCTTTGGGTTTGCATTCTTCAGCAACCGTCGAGTTGATTAACCTTTTAGCAAAGCGATTCGGTTTAACGTTCGTAAAAATTTATATTTTTTCAAAAACATTGCGTTATAATTAATAACTAACATTATTTTGTTCTCGTATAATTAATAACTAACATTATTTTGTTCTCGTATTATTTTCATCAACGATATGGTTTGATTAAAATATATTTTTCTTATTGTCCGTGCGGAGGCGATTCCATTTTATTGATCAATGCCACATGCATTTTGTTTCTTTATGTGCAGCCCAATGTTATCCAATGACTTGTTTGCATTATTTGTGTATTTGATTTTTTGTTAGGCAATAGATTTTTTGATAACACTTTACAATAAGGTCTAATTTGTTAATCCATTAACTAACAGAGAGCAATAGCCTGTGTTATTGTTAGTTAATAAAATATGTGTGTTCATGTTAGTTCACAGTGCATTGACCAATGTTAACAGATACAACTTTCTTAAAAATGTTTTATAAAATTGTTGGTTCATGCTAACTGATGCTAACAAAATTAAACCTTATTATAAAGTGTTACCATTTTTTAATAAAGAAAGTTGTCCATATGAGTGTAAAATTAATTTTAAAAGTTAAGGAATCTTACACTGGTTCAAACTAGGCTATACTGTATTGTATATGTTTGATTTATGTTAAAAGTGTTTGAGACAAGGCTTTTAATGGTGAGCATTTTGTTATACAGGCTATCAAAGAATATAATTTTTTTTATTTAGATTTATCGGCCAATATATCGGTTATCGGCTTTCAAATGTAAATAATTATCGGTTATCGGTATCGGCCAAAATGTTCATATCGGTGCATCCCTAGTTTTGTTTTTCCTTATTGGAATCGAAATTAGGAATCGTCTGGATTTAGCTGGTCTACCAGCTTGACCAGTTAAGACTAGCCTGTTCAGTTTAAAAAGTAAAAAAAAAAAAGTTAAGTAATAAAACCCTCTAAAATCAGCTAAAACCAGACTACTAGCTTAGGCTGGTTTTAGCCATTTTCCTGGCACGGTTTTGAACTAACTTACTTCATTGACACTGTTGACAAGTCGCACAAGCACCTATTTTCTATGAATCAATTCTGTTTTACGTTAATTGAGCGCCTTTAGTGTGTTGACAGCCTCTACTGTGTTTTATTTGCTGTAATTACTAATAATCAACAATAAAGCGATCATCTTTACCTGTCGATTCCTCTCAAAAGTTTGCCGACGTTCGCTCTCATCTGCTCAAATGTCGTGGCCATGATTTCAGATCCGACTGTTAATTCACTTATATATATATTTTTATTATTATTACTGTAACGTTTTTATATGTATATTGCTTTATTTTCCAGACACTCGGATCCTCACGAGCGACACAGCGGCGCGTGCGAGCGGCAGAGACCAACGTCATCGGGCGCGCGACAGTCACGTGACTCAGTTGCGCGCACGGCTTCTGAGAGCGCCGCCGCGCGCGTGGACGGAGTCATTGCATTCACAAATATACGTCGAACAAACAAACAAAAAAATTTAAATTAACAAGATAAAACATCCTGGATCAGTGTCAGTAATTAAATTCACCTTTAATGAGGGTTTACGTTTAATCATATAAATCACACACTTTTTCATTATACATGCTATGCTCATATTTCAATGTAGATGCTTCCAATTAATAGTTTAGCTGAGTTAGTTACCTAAAATCTTAAGAAATACAGACCCAGTATGAAGGTTTTGCCTCAAAATTTTGGACTTTGTTAAAATTTGGTTAGTTTCAAACACTGTTCCATATACAAGACTATAATCTAATAGTCTAATGTATTTATTAATAAACCTATTTTATTCATAAAGCATCTTGCATACAAGAAATGCAGTTCACAAGTAAAACAAGTGACTTGCAGGACTTTCATATAAAAGTTGCATTTGTTAACAATAGTTAGCGAACAATGATGAATACTTTTAAAGCATTTATTAATTTTAGCTTGTGTTCATTTTTAGCTTTTTTACGAATACATAAGACAGGAATAATGAACTTCGGCAGTCGACAATCTCTGGAACAGTTGTTTTTATAATAACTATAATAAATAAATACTGTAATAAATATATTGCTAATTGTCAATGTTAATTAACGCATTGTCTAATGGGAGCTTCTACATCTCAACATAGTTTTCCTCAGCCATTTTAAAATAAATCACACACATTTCAAGAGAAACAGAAATGCAAGGAAACTCAACAAATGGATGATTATTATTAAAATTGAATATTACAAAAATTAAAAGTAGAATTTGAAATAATTGTAAAAGCACAATAAGAGACAACCCACAAAAAATGTGTTTAACATCCATTTATTACGCAATTCAGAGAAATTTCAAATTACAAAGAGTTTATTTAAAGACCTGAATGTTCTGTAGTCGAACTGTGAATGAAGGGAAATTCAGGATTAAATGATAATGTTTCCATGTTTGCCTGAGGAATCCTGTGACGGGATGAGAGTAGAAAACTGGCGGGAAAATATATGTGTGTGTGTGTGTTCTGCTCAAATCAAGGTGTTCCCATCGAAACCCTGGGAAACACAGACAGACACATCATTATTATTATTACTTCCGGAGCCGAATCACAGAGAAAAATAATCATGATTCGTGATGTAGAAATGTCTTTATAAGAATCTTGAAAAATACGCTCTAGATCTAGGAAACAAGCTTATATGAATGCATTAAAAAAAAGAAAAAAAAAGACAATTTATAATATTGCAATAATAAACATTTGCTGGAGACGAGATGCTCGGATTTGTATAGAAATGCCTGTGCTGATCGAGCGCACACACACACACACACATGCTCAGGATGGGCAGAGCAGGGAATTCTGGGAAGGGTCAGGGCTTGTTCTAGCACCCTGCATGAGGCCCTGACACCCTGAACGCAGACATCAGCCCTGACCGCTTCACTCACGTGAGTGTGTGTGTGTGTGTGTGTGAGAGACGCATCAGTCACCGGCTGGTACATGCAAACAGGAAGTACCCTAATAGTCTGTTGCCATTAAACAGAGAGACAACCACGTACATCAACGCCACCATACGCTAAAACTACATACAAACAGCGAGAGAGTGTGTGTGTTCAGGCTCGTTCTCCACGGATGCGGCGTGCCAGCTGGATGTCTTTGGGCATGATGGTCACACGCTTGGCATGGATGGCACACAGGTTAGTGTCCTCAAACAGACCCACCAGATACGCCTCGCTGGCCTCCTGCAAACACACACACACACACACACACACACACGTCACATGACCTGACATCAGAGGAAGCAGGGTTGAGATACTGTTATATTTTTACATTTTGAATTAATTTTATTTTTATATTTTTTGGTTTTAATTTGAGATATTTTTGTGTTTTTAAAATGTTTGTACAGTTTTTAGCTATTCATTTTTTTTTCAGTTTTAGTTATTTAGTACATCAAGATAAACTAAATGAAAATGTGAATTGTCTTCTTTTAAAAAAAAAACATGTCTAGCTTTTATTCATTTTCATATTACACTATTTATTTCATATTCTTTAAAAATATATATTTAAATAAAAATATTTTCATATTAATTTAAATTATACTTTAGTCATTTTTAGTTTTTTAATTTATTTATTTTAGTACATCAAGTTAAAATAAATGTCTTTTGTTATTCATTTATTTTTAATTAATTTTAGTTTTAATATGTTTATTATATTTTTAGTTTAGTTAAGTAATTGTAAAAAAAAAATGTAGTTTTTATTTTTATTTATTTCAGTAAATCATGATAAACTAAATGAAAATTAGATTTTTTTTAACATGTCTTTTTTTTTTAAACATGTCTATTGTTTTAATTCATTTTCATATTTTCAGTTAATTTTAATGATTAGTTTTGAGTTATTTTGAACTGAGAAAGCTTGTCTCTGGTGTGTGTGTGACCTCTGACCTGCAGCGCTCCGATGGCGGCGCTCTGGAAGCGTAAGTCGGTCTTGAAGTCCTGCGCGATCTCTCGCACCAGACGCTGGAAGGGGAGTTTGCGGATCAGCAGCTCCGTGGACTTCTGGTAGCGGCGGATCTCACGCAGAGCCACGGTCCCGGGCCTGAGGCACACACAGAGACGTTAGAGTTAGCGGCGTCAGACGACACAGAGACGTAAACGTTAGTCTTTGACCACACACAGAGACGTTAGTGTTAGCTGCGTCAGACGACACAGAGCTGTTAAAGTTGGCAGCAGTCAGACGACACACGGAGCCGTTAGCGTTAGCCGCTAGTCTCTGACGACATAGAGCCGTTAGCTGCGTTCAGATGACACAAAGCCATTAGCTGCGTTCAGATGACACAGAGCTGTTAGCTGCGTTCAGATGACACAGAGCCGTTAGCGGCAGTCAGACGTCACAGAGCAGTTAGCGTTAGCGACAGTCAGACGACACAGAGCCGTTAGTCTCTGACGACACAGAGCCGATAGCGTTAGCGGCAGTGAAACGACAGAGCCGTTAGCGTTAATCAGACGACACAGAGCCGTTAGCGTGCAGTCAGACGACACAGAGCCGTTAGCGTGCAGTCAGACGACACAGAGCCGTTAGCGAGCAGTCAGACGACACAGAGCCGTTAGCGACAGTCAGACGACACAGAGCCGTTAGTCTCTGACGACACAGAGCCGATAGCGTTAGCGGCAGTGAAACGACAGAGCCGTTAGCGTTAATCAGACCACACAGAGCCGTTAGCGTGCAGTCAGACGACACAGAGCCGTTAGCGTGCAGTCAGACGACACAGAGCCGGTAGCGGCAGTCAGATGTGCAGTCAGACAACACAGAGCCGTTACCGGCAGTCAGATGACACAGAGCCGTTAGCGGTGTCAGATGACACGGAGCCGTTAGCGGTGTCAGATGACACAGAGCCGTTAGCGGCGGTCAGACGACACAGAGCCGTTAGCGGTGTCAGATGACACAGAGCCGTAAACGTTAGTCTCTGACAATACACAGAGACGTTAGTGTTAGCTGCGTCAGACGACACAGAGCTGTTAAAGTTGGCAGCAGTCAGACGACACACGGAGCCGTTAGCGTTAGCCGCTAGTCTCTGACGACATAGAGCCGTTAGCTGCGTTCAGATGACACAAAGCCGTTAGCTGCGTTCAGATGACACAGAGCTGTTAGCTGCGTTCAGATGACACAGAGCCGTTAGCGTTAGCGGCAGTCAGACGACACAGAGCCGTTAGTCTCTGACGACACAGAGCCGATAGCGTTAGCGGCAGTGAAACGACAGAGCCGTTAGCGTTAATCAGATGACACAGAGCCGTTAGCGTGCAGTCAGACGACACAGAGCCGTTAGCGTGCAGTCAGACGACACAGAGCCGTTAGCGACAGTCAGACGACACAGAGCCGTTAGTCTCTGACGACACAGAGCCGATAGCGTTAGCGGCAGTGAAACGACAGAGCCGTTAGCGTTAATCAGACGACACAGAGCCGTTAGCGTGCAGTCAGACGACACAGAGCCGTTAGCGTGCAGTCAGACGACACAGAGCCGGTAGCGGCAGTCAGACGACACAGAGCCGTTACCGGCAGTCAGATGACACAGAGCCGTTAGCGGTGTCAGATGACACAGAGCCGTTAGCGGTGTCAGATGACACAGAGCCGTTAGCGGTGTCAGATGACACAGAGCCGTTAGCGTGCAGTCAGACGACACAGAGCCGGTAGCGGCAGTCAGACGACACAGAGCCGGTAGCGGCAGTCAGATGACACAGAGCCGTTAGCGGTGTCAGATGACACAGAGCCGTTAGCGGTGTCAGATGACACAGAGCCGTTAGCGGTGTCAGATGACACAGAGCCGTTAGCGGTGTCAGATGACACAGAGCCGTTAGCGGTGTCAGATGACACAGAGCCGTTAGCGGTGTCAGATGACACAGAGCCGTTAGCGGTGTCAGATGACACAGAGCCGTTAGCGGTGTCAGATGACACAGAGCCGTTAGCGGTGTCAGATGACACAGAGCCGTTAGCGGTGTCAGATGACACAGAGCCGTTAGCGGCGGTCAGACGACACAGAGCCGTTAGCGGCAGTCAGACGACACAGAGCCGTTAGCAGCGTCAGACGACACAGAGCCGTTAGCGGCGGTCAGACGACACAGAGCCGTTAGCAGCGTCAGACGACACAGAGCCGTTAGCGGCGGTCAGACGACACAGAGCCGTTAGCAGCGTCAGACGACACAGAGCCTTTAGCAGCGTCAGACGACACAGAGCCGTTAGCAGCGTCAGACGACACAGAGCCGTTAGCGGCGGTCAGACGACACAGAGCCGTTAGCAGCGTCAGACGACACAGAGCCGTTAGCGGCGGTCAGACGACACAGAGCCGTTAGCAGCGTCAGACGACACAGAGCCTTTAGCAGCGTCAGACGACACAGAGCCGTTAGCAGCGTCAGACGACACAGAGCCGTTAGTCTCTGACAACACAAAGCCGTGTGTGTGTGTGGCGTCCTCACCTGTAGCGATGGGGCTTCTTCACTCCTCCGGTGGACGGGGCGCTCTTACGGGCCGCTTTCGTCGCCAGCTGCTTACGAGGAGCTTTTCCTCCAGTCGACTTACGCGCGGTTTGCTTCGTACGGGCCATCCTGACACACACTCACCTGAAACTGAATAACAAAAACTAATAAGAATGTAAATGTGTACCTTGAAATGCAATGTAATTCACTTTGGGTAAAAGCGTCTGCCAAATGCATAAATGTAAACAAACAAACAAACTAGATGATGATGATGTTGAGAACAGTCACATGACACTAAGGTACCTCAAAGAATATCTCATAATCATGTTATACTAAAACACAATCACACAAGTGACCATTAATAATAATATAGAAATATATAGAAATTTAAATCAATTTCTATTATTTATTTAAATCAACTTTATTCTTTTTTGTTTTAATAATTTTTAAATTTATTTTCATGAAATGTATTTTAAAATATTTTTTTTTAATTTCAAATTTAAATAATCGTTTTTATTTATTTTAATCAAATTTACAAACCTATTTCATTACTTATTTGTCCATTTTATTTTAATAAATGTATTTAAATAAATGTATTATGTATTTATTTAAATACATTTATTATGTATTTTATTTAAATAAATTTGTATTTATTTAAATTATTTTTTATTAATTTGTTTTAATCATTTTTAATTTATTTAAATCAAGTTTTATTATTTATTTATTCAAATCAGTTTTTATTTTAATCATATATTTTGATTATTAATTCATCAATTTTATTTTAAGTATTTTTTTATTATTTATTTTATTTAATTGACTTATGCCAATTTGTATTTATGCACTTTAAATCATTTTTAGTTCAATTTTATTATGAACTAAGTCTTTACTTTGTTGTTGTTTTTTTACACTTTTTCACAGACCATATTATACTAATACACAATCATAAAAGTGACCGTTAATAATAAATAAATAAATACAAATATTTCTGAAGTCGTAAATCTATTATAAAGGTTTATAAACGTTTCCGTATTGACTTTGAACTCTTGCAGGTGCTTAAAACAACAACAAGCTCATCATGTCAATCATGTTTCAAAGGTCAGCATCGTTGTCTTAATATTCATGAGCCGACCAATCAGAGCACAGGAGATAAGCCAGACGGTTGGCGTTAGCCACGCCCCTCAACTGTGAACATCATGGCGCCTGTTTGATACGAACCGTAACCTGAGCGAGAAAAGAAAAGACACGAACTAACGACAAAACTTCGACAATTTCACTGGGAATCTCACCACTGTTCTTGCCAATTACTCTCGGACAACAAAGAAAAGACCCTAGGGATGCATCATGGGACGTTTAAAGCAGGAATGGAGGCGTTTATGTGGATTTTCGGCGTTTGTGAAATATCAGGTTTTATTTTGGCTGGATTTTGAGGCTCGCGCGACTGAAGCGCTTCAGTATTTCTCTGATATAAACACAGACGCGGTCAAATTCATTCGAAATACCACAAAACGCATTTTTTTCTGCCTAAAATAACAATTAAATATCACACATTTATATTCACACGGACATACTGACCTTACCTTAGTGGAATTGTATTTAAAGAGTGTTTAGAGTTGAGCTTCAGTGTTATTTACCGTCTCTCGCGCACAATGACAGCGGAAATGCGCCAATCAGCGGCTCCCACAATGCATCGCGCTGGAGTCTCTCCACCGGTGTGTTCCAAAATTCACCTATTTACATCTTGCAGTGCACAGACTATATTATTAATATACATGTTATTAGCGAACTTCAGCCTGATATCAAACACACGATCAATGCAACCAAAAGACCAAATTATTGTGCGATTAACCCCCATTTTCATGCGTAATTTTACTGTGAAAAATTATAAATTATTTTTTATAAATGTGTAAAATATTATATATAATTTACATAAAGTTTTTACTAGTACTATTGGATTTATTTGTATTTTTGGACAGTGATTTTACATCACTCATTTAAAAATGTGAAAAAAAATTTTTTACAAATAAATAAAAGTTAAAGTATGAAATATTTGTATAAATATGTATTTATTTCAATCTTTTTTTATTATCCATTATTTTAAAACATTCTTTGTTTATTTGTTTTAACAATTTTTTTTTACATTTTAATGAAACTTTTTAATCCTTTATTTTTATGAAATGTATTTTAAATCAATTTCTATTATTTATTTTAATCAAATATGTTTCAATCAAATGTTACTTATTTGTATGAAATGTATTTATATAATTGTTTTATTTTAATCAAATATATAAGCCAATTGTTATAGTTTTATTTAAATATTTTTTAATACATTTATTTTTAATCAAATGCATTTATTTAAATCGATTTTTATTTATGTATTCCAATTAAATGAATTTTGTATTGATGCATTTATTTTTCATGACATGTATTTGAATCAATTTATATTCTTTTTTTATAATTTTCTTTATTATTTTATTTCAATCCTTTTTTTATTATATATGTATTTTAATAAAATGTACTTAAGTTGATTTTTATTACTTATCTATTTTATTTCAATTTATTAAAAAAAATTGATGATGTTTTTTTTTTTTTACACTGTTTTGGACCCTAGTTTGTAACTGAAATTTTGCGTGAGTTAAGAAAACATTAAGCCTATTGAACAATGAACCATAACACATTATCATGAGATATCACATGACTACATAATGTCTGACACACAAAAACTGTCTGTGTAAAATGGATATTGTATCATTACAGAAATGACATCCATAATATTTTTACCTGAGAAAATGTTATTGGAGGTGAAATACTTTAATAAAACAGCTCTCAATAACAGTTCAACACCAATTTATTATCTGTGTAGTACAAAGATTTGCTTCTTGGACGTACAAAAACAAAGGAAACACAATCAATCACTTCGTGATAAAAACAATGAAAGGGTGTAGAAAAAACCTGAGTGAGTGTCTGCCTAAACATCACACTAAACAACTCATGAAGAAGTACAGCAAATGGTATAAAATAGCTACAGTCTGTTGCTACATGCGCTCTTCAATAACACAAGATTGTGTGTGTGAAGAGCACGACTGGGAGATGATCAATCCCAGAATGCATCACTGGACTCACACATGAAAGAAAATCATTAGCACCAGAAACGAGTCCTGGACCGGCTTTATTCAGACCTGACTTCACGAAACCCAGCGTTTAGTGTCTCGAGTCCTTCAGTCAGACCCACACACACACAGATGAAAGTTTAGGCTCGTTCTCCACGGATGCGGCGTGCCAGCTGGATGTCTTTGGGCATGATGGTCACACGCTTGGCATGGATGGCACACAGGTTAGTGTCCTCAAACAGACCCACCAGATACGCCTCGCTGGCCTCCTGCAAACACACACACATTGAGGATAACGTTTTGATTTGTCACGTGTTTAGTAATTCTAAATGGATCTGTGTGCTGTAGTATATGCAGTTGGTTTAGGGTTTTTTTGTTGGGAAACTCCATGCATCACAACTTGACTATGTAAACAAGCTTCGCTGTTGCACTGAACTCTTACTGGACACGGTGAATTCTGGAACGTTTTGTTTTTAATGGGTCCTTTTTTTATAAAGACCTAAATTCACTTTGAAAAAGCTTACAGAAAATAGTTTTGTGAGAATCATCGTTGTATCTGATGGTTTACTTTACTTTTTTAAAAACTTCTTTATAGTTTATTCATTCATATTTTGTGTGTTGTCTCTGGTGTGTGTGAGTGACCTCTGACCTGCAGCGCTCCGATGGCGGCGCTCTGGAAGCGTAAGTCGGTCTTGAAGTCCTGCGCGATCTCTCGCACCAGACGCTGGAAGGGGAGTTTGCGGATCAGCAGCTCCGTGGACTTCTGGTAGCGGCGGATCTCACGCAGAGCCACGGTCCCGGGCCTGAGGCACACACAGAGACGTTAGAGTTAGCGGCGTCAGACGACACAGAGACGTAAACGTTAGTCTCTGACAACACACAGAGACGTTAGTGTTAGCTGCGTCAGACGACACAGAGCCGTTAACGTTAACGGCGGTCAGACGACACACGGAGCCGTTAGTGTTAGCCGCTAGTCTCTGACGACATAGAGACGTTAACGTAAGTGGCGGTCAGACGACACACGGAGTCGTTAGTGTTAGCCGTAAGTCTCTGACAACATAGAGCCGTTAACGTTAGCGGCGGTCAGACGACACACGGAGTCGTTAGTGTTAGCCGTTAGTCTCTGACAACATAGAGCCGTTAACGTTAGCGGCGGTCAGACGACACACGGAGTCGTTAGTGTTAGCCGTTAGTCTCTGACGACATAGAGCCGTTAATGTTAGCGGCGGTCAGACGACACGCGGAGTCGTTAGTGTTAGCCGCTAGTCTCTGACGACATAGAGCCGTTAACGTTAGCGGCATTCAGACAACACAGAGTCGATAGCATAAGCGGCGGTAAGACGACAGAGCCATTAGCGGCATCAGAAGACACAGAGCCGTTAACGTTAGCCGTGTCAGACGACACAGAGCCATTAGCGTTAGCGCAGGGCTCGACATAAGCAATGGCCCGGGGCCAGTAAAAGAGTATGTCGGGCTAGTTGATTGGCCAGTCACTGGCCCGCGCGGGCTAGTGAATGGCCCTCAGCAAAACAAACAGCAAACGTCATACACGGTGGCGCGAAGAGTGTCAATGTTACTGGTACGAGAAAGAGGACATTCCTAGTAGGGCCGGTATATCGAGTTTGTACAATAGGCTATATCAATTTTTTTTTTTAAACGATATGGAATGAGGCAATACCGTTTATATCGATACAGTAGTTTGATACGAGCACATCTGAAAAATAGCGGAGTAAGGTTAGGTTACGCAGTGTGAGCTCCTGCAGTGAAAGAACATAGTACAATTTGTCCTAAACATGACACAAGCTTATATTAAGCGCTTCAAAATAACTGGTCAGATATAGTTAACAAGTTTAAAGCAGTTTGCCCTGTCAGATGCTCTGACAGATACCGTTGCTGACTGACAGATAAATACTGCCGCTGTTTAATGCGTTTGAGACGTGGTGCTTTCCTCAGTGCTTAACTTACATTTCACAGGTATATTCTCCATCTGTAAATGTTACAAAGTCACACAAATATGTCCATTTCACTGTCAGGAGAGGACGAGCTTCTGCAAGTGAATCTCCGCTAAAATTCAAGCTTCCGTTAATGAACGCCGCCGCGCACCAAACAGACGAGCACAATAGAATAGCGCAATAATTCTGACTAAAATATACATGTTGCTAAAATATTTGTTGTTGGAGACAATAAATGTGCCATATGTGGAATTTTAAACCTACATGCATGTTTTTATGAAAGTGACCATTATAATGGGGTAATCAAATGCAGGCTAATAGCCTATAATTAGTTTGTGCTTTTGTTTTTATTTTAATTTTCATTTTTAGTTTAGCCTTTAGTCATTTTAAGAACAAAAGCATTATTTTTGTTTTTAGACTGTAATGTTACAATGTTAGAATGTAATGTGATTTTAACCACCTTTTTGCACATAATATATTGCATAGCCTACATTACATTCCCTGTATTTGTTTCCATATCCTTCAATATCAATATTGTTTGGATATCATTGAGCAGGATGTGAAAACATTTTTTTTTAAATAAATACAGATTTTTTTTATCCAAATAGAAAAACGTAGAAAGTACCGAGATATATATCGTATATCGTCATTTAACCAAAAAATACCGAGAAATTATTTTTTGGCCACATCACCCAGTCCTAATTCCTAGTGTCATGGAAAACACAGTACACCTGGGTGGAGAAAGGCGATGAGGGCATGTACTGTTTCGTTTGCCGGAAATTTCCAACAAAAGCTGACCGAGCCGTTATGCAAAATGCATAACCGGCCTGCCCGACGGGCTATCTACAAATAGTGTAATCAAATTCCCCCCTAAACTTCTGCTAGCCCCCCTAAAAATGTGTGTTTAAGTGTAAGCTACACAAATTTGTGTTCGCTTCAGTCTTGTTATAATCAGATTCAGCGCGTTCTTCATTTTTTTCTTCATTGACAGTTTTTTTAAGTCATAAATGTTAAACGGATGACAAAAATAATCAGCCAAACTAATATACTTTTGTCTAATTTTGCCATTTTTAAGTGAAAATATAGCCTATGTAACATTACTCATCACTCATGTAATGTAATAATTAGTTTACTGTCATTGTGAGGGGACAAGAATTAAAAAAAATAATCAAAAATTAATCCTAATGTATTCAATAAATACAGTTTAATGGAAAAGTGCTTTTCCTTATATTTCTTTCAGGGCCAGTAAAAATATAGAAGGGGCCAGCAAAACTCTGATCTACTGGCCCTGGGGGTCAGTGGGGATTTTTTTATTTTATGTTGAGCCCTGGTTAGCGGCATCAGATTACACAGCCGTTAAGTCTCTGACGACACAGAGCCATTAGCGTTAGCGGTGTCAGACGACACAGAGCCGTTAGCAGCGTCAGACGACACAGAGCCGTTAGTCTCTGACAACACAAAGCCGTGTGTGTGTGTGGTGTCCTCACCTGTAGCGATGGGGCTTCTTCACTCCTCCGGTGGACGGGGCGCTCTTACGGGCCGCTTTAGTCGCCAGCTGCTTACGAGGAGCTTTTCCTCCAGTCGACTTACGCGCGGTTTGCTTCGTACGGGCCATCCTGACACACACTCACCTGAAACTGAATAACAAACAAACTAGATGATAATGATGTTGAGAACAGTCACATGACACTAAGAATATCCAGCAGGTCTACTATTTGATTTTGCATGGATGCAAAAATGCATACAACAAGATGTGGTAACAACACTTTACAATACGGTTCATTAGTTAACATGAACTAAGAATGAACAATACTTCTTCAGCATTTATTAATCTTAGTTAATATTCATTTCAACATTTACTAATACATTATTACAAACAAAGGATGTATTTGTTAACATTAGTTAATGCACTGTGAACTATCATGAACAAACAATGAACAGCTGGATTTTTATTAACTAACATTAACAAAGATTAAGAAATACTGTAACACATGTATTGCTCATGGTTAGTTCATATTAGTTAATACATAAACTAATGTTAACTAATGAACCTTATTGTAAAGTGTTACTCAAGATGTTTAAATAGTCAATATGTAATATCACAAAACTACACTTTATGGTAGATGTTTACTATTTGACTAGCAAAATCCGATTAACATTCCCATTCAGATGCTCTATTGCATTTTTAAATACATAAGACAATATTTTTGAAGTGTAGATAAAAAATATTAAATGTAAAAATTTAGGGTACAAAATTTTCTAATATTAAGTATTATTGTTATTATATATTTGTATGATTATTATTATTATTGTTTCTTAAAGAGTTTAAGTGTGCAAAACAAAATATATAAAGGCTTTTTCGTGCAGTTTTGGCAAAGTACGTTGAAAAAATAATTAACAGAATTAAAAAACAACTAAAAATGTTTGGTCTGACTCTCGATTACGTCAGTCAGATGAGTTTCACTGGGTTTCCCGTGGTTTCAGTCTGACAGCCATCAATCAACATATTCTCAGCCAATAAACGCGAGCTACAGGCAGAGGGGGCGTGACTTCAGTCACTCCGCACCAATCAACGCTCAGTGTTCAAATCCAGCCCCGCCCCCTGTGCGGTTACACAATGGCTGCTAGAAATGTGAGAGAATAACGTTAGATAAAAAAGCAGTTTATCGAGTGAAGCACAACAAACAAACGACACGATTTCCAGCGAATTACAGCTACACTGATCGCGTTTAACGGCGTACAGCGGTAGCGCACACTGTCAGCAAGTGTTTTTATAAACTCACTGCGAGCAAAAGTGTGAGAATGAGTTTAATTCATCGAAGGAAAGCGACAAAGATGAGTGAGCGCGAGACGCGTTTGTCTCACTTCAGAACGAGACCGTTTTATAGCGGTTTTCCCACACGATACTCAGAATGTTAATAAACGTGAGGGATTCCAGTCCTCGTTTAACGGGCCGGTGTGCAGTGTGTATCGGGCGAGGACTCACCTGTCGCCGGGTGTTTGAGAGGTTGTGTACCGCCGCGGAGGTTTTTTGCTGCTTCCTTGAAGACAGTTTGAGGTGAAATGGCTGTTAGTTTCCCATCATACACCGCGGCTCGCGCGCTTCATTACACTAATCTTCCTTTCTTAATAATAGTGTTAAAGCATAGTATTTACTCTTTTTAAAAAGCAGAATCAGTTTTTACTACATTAAACAAACCATTCTCGTATCTTTTTGGTCGATTTTTACTAATGTAAAACCGGATTACTTCTGAGTACAATAGGCAAAAGCCTGATAATAAGTCATATTTTCAGTAAAAATGACTATAAAAGTCATAATCATGACAGACTAAATAGAAATTGTAATTAAAAAAATTCGAAACTAAATTCGGAATTATGAATTAAAGGAATAGTTCACCCAATAATAGAAAATTCTGTCATCATTTTTTACACACCCTCAAGTTGTTACAAACCTGTATGAATTTCTGTCATCTGCTAAACACAAAAGAATATATTTTGAAGAATATGGAAATATTGGGGCACCATTGACTTCCATAGCATTTTTTTCTCCATACTATGGAAGTCAATGGTGCCTTAATTACAACTGTTTGGTTACAAACATTATTCATAATATCTTCTTTTGTGTTCAGCTGAAAAGAAATACAGGAATGTAACAACTTGAGAGTGAGTAAATAATTACAGAATTTTTAAATTTTAAGTGAACTATCCCTTTAAAAAGTTAATTATGACAAAAAGTTGAAATTATGACAGAACATCATTGATTTTTTTTCACATAAATGCGATTTTTTAATAAAAGTCATAATTTCTAAAAAGTTGACACCTAATATAAATTGGAACCAAAGTTTTTAATTTTCAGGATTTATCAGGTTGTTTTTATTATTTTTTTGCACCTTTTTTATACAGCAAATTGACCCTGTAGGCCTAATATTTGAACTTTTTTTGGTAAAAAATCAAACATCACAAGACATGGTCTGGATTTACTTATTCAAATCACTGGATTTACACAGCTAAGAATAACAACACAACAAAAGAACCATGCTTTGATAAAAGTTTATGTACAGAAAAAGTATCCACATTAGAGATATCAGATCCTCAGTACACATAAGGCACCAGTTTGTACGGCACTCGACGGCAGTACTCTCTCCAGGCGTCGCCGTGTTTCTCCAGACACGAGGCCTCGATCTCATTTGCCCGTTGCCTCAGTAAGTGGAAGCACTGCAGCGCTGGCAAGTACGGCAGAATGCTAGTGAACCCTGAATAACAGACAAACAGCAGTTGAGAGAAAACTCAGGGTTTCCGCGGTAAATTTAAGACTTATTTAAGACCTTTTTAAGACCAAGTGACGGAAATTTAAGAATTAAATTGAAGGGAACTCAATACATCAATATGTTCTCTAATGTAAATGTTTATGGAAAAACACTTCAGAGTTTGAAAATGCATCTTCCAACAGATCTGTTACTTTTTAATTCATTTTACACACAAAAAAAGAAGAAGCTTGAATCGTTTTGCTCAAAACCACTACAATATGAAAATATATTTTACTGTACCAATTTTGATCAAACTGCAATAAAGATTCTAAAGATTGCTAAATCAAAATACATTTACTTCAGATGTAAAATGACTTGAAATATGAAGTCTTTTTTTCTGTGAAATGTATCAAAATTAAGTTCATGACTACCAATGGGCTCAGAAAAAAATCAGCTTAATTTAGAGGTTTTGACAGATATTTGTTCGCTTAAGACCTTATTTTACATTTGCATCTCATGTAAATTTATCTTGATTTAAACTTGTTTGGATATTTGTATTGGAAATTATTACAAAGATACTGAGAAAGTATTCGTTTTTTGCAATGCATGCAACATTTAATGCCATGAATTTAAGACTTTCTGCTCTGATTTAAGACAATTTTAAGGCTTATGTGGAAGTGCAAATTAAGACTTTTTAAGGCTTGCAGAAACCCTGAAACTGATATGAAAGAGTTTAATGCTCGTACCGCAGGGGAGACACCAGGCAAACATCATCATAATGTCTCCGAGATAATTAGGGTGTCGGACCCACCCGAACCATCCAGAAACCAGGAGACGTCTTCCCGACGGGCTTCGGATTGTGTGCAGACCTTTGAACGAGACGTTGAGATCATGCATTTACTTGCGAGAATTTGAGTGAATGTCAAATAAAATCTCAATCTTATGCTTTCTTGACATGCAATATAGTAAAAATGGAAACATGGAGAAAACAAACCCCATTCACACGGATCCCTGAAAACCACTTTAAACGCTGTATTCTGCTGCCAGGCCAGTAGGTGGCGATGTGACCGTACAAACAAACACTACGCAAACATAGACTGAACACGTAATATGCAAGCGCATGCAATTAAAAACAAGCACTTTGAAACCCGTTTTCAAAAGTTTGCATTTTCAGGCCCTCAAAACGCCGTTATGTAAATGAACGGAACCAACAAAAAAAGTTTACAGTCTTACGTTTACTGAGTTTACATCCTGAACACAGCCACAATTATAGTGGGGGGTGTAGACTTATGCATTTCGGTTATTTCAAGTTCTTTTTTCTCTGTAATGCATCGCTTTGGTTTTCAGCGGCATTGCATATGTTGGCATTTTTACTTTATGACGTGCAAAAGTTCTGATTTAATTTTTTACGTCACAAAAAACAGCTGTCTTAACCCCTCTGGTACTGTTCATGTGGTGTCCAAAAAATTTACAAAAATGTTTTTATTTCAATCAAATGATTTTATTTGATTTGAGATGTTGGTTTGAGATGTTGGTTTGAGATGTTGGTTTGATTATATTTTTTTATTTTAAGTTTTGTATTTTTAGGGGATTTTGTGGTACTAAGTTATATTTTTGCAGTAGTTATATCCAATTTATTAACTTTTTGAGCATAGACCTGAAAATGAAATTTCCATACTGTTGTAAATCTTTAATGCTTTGAAACAACAGACTTAAGTTTGATCTCTTTTTAAAGAAAAAAAGTTTAAAAAAGTGAACTTGGAAATAGTTATAAAATTTAACATTTATTGTTATGAAAAATGCACAAAAATACAAATTGTAATTTTCAATTTTCATTTGTTATATATATTTTCCAAAACATTATACATTAACATTATATTTTACTCTAAAATTGTGAGAAAATCAAAGGCATAAATCTAAACAAGCTGTCAGTGAGATGTTGTTTAGGTGCAGTGCCAAACGCTTCCACTAGAGGAAATTTGTCTCACATTCATTTCCAATGGGCAAACAATACAAGTGTGACTATTTTCCAGGACGGTTTAACCTTTTCAAATCATGTCCATGATTTTGTGTGTGTGTGTGTGTGTTCACACAGCAAGTGCCAAAACATTTACCAAGTTTCTTACCATTCTGATGAAGTAAAAAAAAAAAAACTTAACATTTTTCAGTCTAACATGACAGAAGAGCACCAGAGGGCTGGGGTGTGTAGACATGTATATATATCCATTGTCAAAGCAAGCAGAATGAGAATATGAAGATGTTACGCATACAAGCGTAGGCCGGGTCATTTGGATTTCTGCGGAAACCGTCTTTCTGCTCGTTGGACAGGTAATAAATCAGGAAGCCGATACCTGTCAGTACATTTCAGTGAGTATTAAGTCTACATGAATAAAATTCTGTTCATAATGTTGCATTCTCATGTTTCTCTCCCAAGGCCACGTGTCCACCGAAGCGTTTTTCGCCAGCTGAAAAGCACAGCGATTTTTGTTGTTGTTTTTCTAGACGCTTTGCTATGATACAGAATATCCGCGGAAGTGTTCCTTGTATCTCATTTCACAGATGGTTTGTTTCTGTGTTATTTCTATATAAAAATGTCAATACACTAAAATATTTTGTTCTGTTATGATGCTTGCTGTCGTCATCTGTTGACGCTGAACAAACAGAATGTGACGATTGGTCGGTGTGATATTAGCCCCGCCCCTCGTCCACTGTGATTGGACGGCTGGGTAAAAAGTGACAGTGATGAGCGCTGCGTCGAAAAAGACGTTCAGCACCTCGTTACTCTCATGGCGTTTTAAAAACGCGGCGCTCCCATTGAAAACAATTGGAAAAATACGCTAACCGCGTGAAAAAAACGCTTTGGTGGTCACAGGGCCTATAAACGAGAGATCTGATGCCTGATTGATGAAGATTATAATAATAATAATTATTATTCTTCTCACCGAAGAGCAGGCAGATGAACACGGCAAACAGGAAGTGGATGTGATTGGGTCTTTGAAGCAGGAAGTAAACAGGAAGACTGGAGAAGAACGGGATCCAGATGAACTCGCCCAAAATCATAATGAACCCGATCGGCTCCTCTGTGAACTCTTTGGTCGTCAGCACAGACTCCTAATCAACCATCAGAACAATCATACAATACAGCAGAATAACTAATAATAACAAATTACATAAAATATGAAAGAAATTGGAATATTGCATAAAAGAAACCCTGGATGCAGCCAATTTTTTATCCAATATCTACTAAAAAAACGTACACGCTCAGTTGAGATAGATCATGGTTTCATCCGATAAAAACACATGCACATAAACTACGATTGAAACACATTTACTGAACGAATCCCTCAAAACCTCATGTGACTTTGGCTCAGCGTCAGCTGTGATTGGATAACTGGAGTAACCAGTGGACCAATTGCATCTGTAATGTTGGTTTGGTGTTTCTGAAAGTCAAAGTCTGATCAGAACGATTTGGTTTAATTCCCTCCAGAAGCGTCTCACACACACAGATGCTGGTGTGTGTTCCAGAAGCGTCTCACACACACAGATGCTGGTGTGTGTTCCCGAAGCGTCTCACACACACAGATGCTGGTGTGTGTTCCAGAAGCGTCTCACACACACAGATGCTGGTGTGTGTTCCCGAAGCGTCTCACACACACAGATGCTGGTGTGTGTTCCAGAAGCGTCTCACACACACAGATGCTGGTGTGTGTTCCAGAAGCGTCTCACACACACAGATGCTGGTGTGTGTTCCCGAAGCGTCTCACACACACAGATGCTGGTGTGTGTTCCCGAACACCAGCATCCGAACGCTAGAGAACATGACAGCGTTTATTGTGTTTCGTCTGACGCTCTGAGACACACTCGATGGAGGGAAAAGAGAAAGATTGCAGAAACTTACAGTTTATTACTAAAATTCTGCACCAGGAAGTGATGATTTTGTCCTCTTGTGTCTTCTGTATAAAATTCACTACCAGTCAAAATGTTTGGGTCGGTACAATTTTTAATGTTTTTAAAAGAAGTCTCTTCTGCTCACCAAGGCTGCATTTATTTGATTAAAAAAACAATAATATTGTTAAATATTATGAAAATTTAAAATAACTGTTTTCTATTTGAATGTATTTTAAAATGTAATTTATTCCTGTGATTAAAGCTGAATTTTCAGCATCATTACTCCAGTCTTCAGTGTCACATGATCCTTCAGAAATTAGTATAATATGATGATTTAATTCTGATGAAAATAATTATTATTATCAATGTTGAAAACTGTTTTTTTTTCAGGATTCTTTGATGAATAGAAAGTTCAAATCAATAGCATTTATTTTAAATAGAATCTTTTGTAACATTAAAAATGTCTTTACTGTCACTTTTGATCAATTAAATAATTCATCCTTGCTGAATAAATGTATTGATTTCTTTTATTTATTTCCCCCCAAAAAATAAAATAAAAATTCTTACTGACCCCAAACTTTTAAACGGTAGTTTAATGTTACAAAAGATTCAATTTTTAGATAAATGCTGTTCTTTTGAACTTTCTATTCATCAAAGAATCCTGAAATAAAAATCTAAACAGTTTTCAACACTGATAATAATCATAAATGTTTCTCAAGCATCAAATCATCTTATTAAACTGATTTCTGAAGGATCATGTCACACTGAAGACTGGAGTAATGATGCTGAAAATTCAGCTTTGATCACAGGAATAAATTACACTTTACTATATATTCACATAGAAAACGGCTAATTTAAATTGGAATAATATTTCACAATATTACTGTTTTTTTGTGTATATTAGATGTAAGATACTTTTAAAAAAAAAAAACATTACAAATCTTACAGATCCAAAAGTTTTGACTGGTAGTGTATGTCAATGGATGTTCGGTCAGTTTCTCGGTAATTTCGAACGGTAAGCAAACATTCCATTTTCTCATTCTTCAAACATCATGAGAATGTTACTTTTGAATTTTTAGAATGATGATCACATAATAAGCCAATAAGAAATCAGTGTGGCCTGCTGACCTCATCGATGAGGAAGTCCAGTATGTAAATGAGATGAAAGACGATCACTAGCAGCAGAGAGAGAGACAGCGAGGTCTTCATCTCTATAGCGGTCAGGAGATAATTCAGATCCATCATGGCCTGCAGGACAAACACACACATCAAGTCAGCTTCGTTTATACAGCGCTTTTAACTACATATATCGTTTCAAAGCAGCGTTACAGTGATAATAGGAAATAAAAGTAACAGAGATTGTTTAGGCTTTACAGCAGCTCTAGAATAAAGTTATTGTCCAGATAAAGTTAGTTTTGATTGATTCACTTCCGTTGCAAAGATCATTAGTTATTAACTTAGCGGCCGCTTACACGACACCGTTTTAACTGGAAACAGTGTTCTGGCCGTTCATTTGCATACAACAGTGTTTGCTGCTCGAGAACACAAACTCTAAAATAGGTTCCAGGGTGCAAGTTTTGAAAAATTGTTGAAAAACTTTATCATCTCAAAGTGTAAACTTCAAAAACGTGAATCTGTGAAAACGCTGACGGCGTGCACATGCGTATTACGTGTTTAGTCTATAGGCATGTGCGTTTGAATATATATGCACAGGCATGTAGTCTTTCTGCATAATACAGAATCTTTAGCCGTTTCCTTGTATCCACGCGGACTGGACTCTCTGTGATAACGGTGTATCTGTACAGAGGTAAAGGGAAGGAGGCCTTCAGTCTTTCACTGCGTTCAAGAAACTCATGAACACAAACTCACCCAGCCGATGAATCCAATCCGGACCATGACGAAGTGTTTGACGTCGATGATGCCCAGACGAGGATCCATATTCTGACCCAGAACAAACTTCAGCAGGGAATCCGCTATAAAACACACACACACACACACACACATGACCTCTGTATTTTATTCAATTCAACAATCAATAGACTGACAGAGAAACAGCTATAATTTATTATTATATTTGAATATTAAACATACACACATGCTGATTAAAAGAGAAAACATCCTACACTGCTTATTAAACTGAACATAAAGTCAGTTAATAAAATAATCAAGATATTTCACTACAGCTTCTTCCCTTCATATGTTATTCATAATGATTGACAGCATTTCAGACTCATAACTGAATATGAATGATGAAAGTATGAGCCGTCAATGTATCTGTCCAACGTCTCATGTAAAATTAAGCTAAATTAACATCATATTCTTTAACCTCTGAACACCCTTGTGAGTGTTGTGTGTAACTCATTACAAGTAACTTAAGTTACATAATCAGATTACTTTTACAAGTAACTGGAAAGTAACGCATTACTTTTATATTTACAACAAAATATCAGTTACTTTTCCAAATAAGTAACGCTAGTTACTTTTTTTGACAGCTCTCTTGTCCCCATGTTGAGAGGAATAAAGTGAGGAGGTGATGTGTGTGTGTGTGTGTGTGTGTGTGTGTGTGTGCTGTGTGTGCGCTGTGTAAACATGATGGTTATTTTAGTTCTAGACTAAATGTGAACATGCATTTACTCATCTCACTTGCATGAAAACATTCAGTATTCCTCAAAATGAATAACAACAGTAAAATGCAATCTCAGAATTGTATACAAAACTTTTATTATTAACTATATTAAATTACACAAATATACTTTAATCTCACTTTATTAACTAATGTCTTTGCTGCTGACCTTTAAGATCTAATTCCACCATACTAATAAGCAAAAATTACTTAATATTAGATTTAGAAATAAGAGTGTTGAACTTCTTTCTCCTGTTTCCTATTGTTCTTAAATCCAGAATAATATCAGCAGCTGAAAGGTTTGTTTGAGCAGCAAACTCTACTGTACTGGAGTAAATATGCATTACCTTCAGCCTGAGGCTTATTATATCACTTTTGGAGTGAAAGGGCCTTAACATGTCAAACAAGTAAGCCCAGGTGAGAAAAAGTAACACAAAAGTAATGTAACATTACTTTCCATAAAAAGTAACTAAGTAACGCAATTAGTTACTTTTTTGGGGAGTAACACAATATCTTAACGCATTACTTTTAAAAGTAACTTTCCCCAACACTGCTTGTGAGTAGAAGTACACTGGCGTTTAGTGTGTGTGAGGTGTGTCGCACCTGTGTTGTGGTAGTGCACCTGTGCGGAGGCGTGTGTGTTGATGGGACGCAGGTACAGCGCCAGGCTGAGCAGAAGAGAGACGGCCATGCCAGCGCTGACCAGAGAGAAGATCCGGTCCGTCACGGCGCCGGCCCGCAGGACCCCACAGAACCACAGCGCCGATAACAGAGCCGCGCTCAGCAGGAACGCATACAGACCTGCAGCAGAACCCTAAACATGCTCAACTCATCCACAAACATACACTATATTGCCAAACGTTTTGGGAGACGCCTGCCTTTACATGCACATGAACTTTAATGACATCGCATTCCTGATCCGTAGGGTTTAATATGGACCCTTTGCAGCAATAACAGCTTCAACTCTTCTGGGAAGGCTTTCCACAAGGTTTAGGAGTGTGTTTACGGGAATTGTTGACCATTCTTCTAGAAGTGCATTACTGAGGTCAGGCACTGATGTTGAACAAGAAGCTCTCAGTCTCCGCTGTAATTCATCTCAAAGCTGTTCTATCGGGGTTAGTTCAGGACTCTGTGCAGCCAGTCCAGTTCCTCCACATCAAACTCCTCATCCATGCCATGAAATTGTCCAAAATGTCTTGGTATACTAAAGCATTAAGAGTTCCTTTCACTGGAACTAAGCCCAACCCCTGAAAAACAACCCCACACCATAATCCCCCTCCACCAAACAACCCCACACCATAATCCCCATCCACCAAACAACCCCACACCATAATCCCCCTCCACCAAACAACCCCAAACCATAATCCCCCTCCACCAAACAACCCCAAACCATAATCCCCCCTCCACCAAACAACCCCACACCATAATCCCCATCCACCAAACAACCCCACACCATAATCCCCCCTCCACCAAACAACCCCAAACCATAATCCCCCCTCCACCAAACAACCCCACACCATAATCCCCCCTCTCATAATCCCCCCTCCACCAAACAACCCCACACCATAATCCCCATCCACCAAACAACCCCACACCATAATCCCCCCTCCACCAAACAACCCCAAACCATAATCCCCCCTCCACCAAACAACCCCACACCATAATCCCCATCCACCAAACAACCCCACACCATAATCCCCCCTCCACCAAACAACCCCAAACCATAATCCCCCCTCCACCAAACAACCCCACACCATAATCCCCCTCCACCAAACAACCCCACACCATAATCCCCCCTCCACCAAACTTTACACTTGGCACAATGGAGTCAGGCAAGTACCGTTCTCTTGGCAAACACCAAACAGAGAACATGCCTCCACTGCTCTAGAGTCCAGTTGCGGCGTGCTTTACACCACTGCATCCCACGCTTTGCATTGCACTTGGTGATGTAAGGCTTGGATGCAGCAGCTCGGCCATGGAAACCCATTCCAGGAAGCTCTACGCATGTTCTTGAGCTATTCGTGGCTGAGTTGCTGTTGTTCCCAATTGCTTCCACTTTGTTATAATACCACTAACAGTTGACCGTGTAATATTTAGAAGTGAGGAAATTTCACAAATGGTCTTATTGCACAGGTGGCAACTAATCACGGTACCACGTTTGAATTCACTGAGCTCCTGAGAGCGACTCATTCTTTCACAGATGTTTGTAGAAGCGTCTGCATGTCGATTTTATACACCTGTGGCCATGGAAGTGATTGGAACACCTGAATTCAAGGATTTGGAGGGTGTACCAATAATTTTGGCAATATAGTGTATATATGAGCTGATATGACCATCTCCTACCGTTGAGTTTGTATTTTAAACGCTTTCCATTACAGCCCATCTTGCCTTCTGTCACCTGCATAGAAGAGGATAAATGAAAATTAATGAATAATAGACAACTGGTTTATGCAGAAAAGCTGTTGTTTCGGGTCTCACCTGTCCCACAGGTAGATGATAGAGCGCCCCCTGCAGGACGGTGAACAGCAGAACCACACACACAGATGTCCAGTCCCAGATGGACCCGCCAGAACCCAGCAAAACCCAGTCAGAGGAGGAGCGACAGCAGTCCAGCAGAGCTATGAGGGAAACACCCAACAACACACACACCAGAGACAGATCTGACACACACACACACACAAACACTAGTCATTAAAAACAAAATTTATAACTAATTGGTCATTTGATATATTTTTATATTATAAATCAGTGTAAAACGGTTTATGAGCATGCACATTAAAAAAGCAAATGCATGACTTATAAATAATACAAATAATATACATGTAACCATAACAGTTCATATAATGCTGTCTTAATAAATCTTTATAAATATATTTATAGAATATAAATGGGGCTATAATGTATTATAAGCATAGTCTTCATAGAAAGTGTTACCATAACAACTATGGCACTTAATAATTTGTTAACAATCAAGTATTCATTACTTCAATGAGCTCATTATTTCTGCCTTAAATTATTACATTGTTTAAATTAATACATTTTAGCTAACTGTGATTTTGTATATGTACATTTCTGAAATACATTAGACAGTTTCCTCTGATAACAGATCACTGTAAATTTTAATGTGGACTGCATTTTCTGTAAAGCTCCTTCATACGATGTGTATTGTGAAAAGCGCTATACAAAACATGAGAATTGAATTGAAAAATGTGAACTTACGGATGTTGTTCCATTTACTGTGGACCTGAACGACACCTTTGCCTTCATCACCATCATCTTCGAGCTTCAGTGTGTGTGATCCGTTCCTGTGCGGCTACAGGACAGTCCGAAGTGTGTGAATAAATACAGAGCGAATCTGGATTAAACACCGGATTTCATTTCACAAGCTCACCTGATGTTCCTGTGCATGAGTGTACTCGTCCGAAACCATCGTGCCAACTCACATGTGATCTCTAACACTGCTGTTCACTAAAGACTGAAGTTTTTATGCTTCAGCTGTTACCACACACACACACACACACACACACACACAACCACACTACTGACGCAACGAAACACGCAATAGCAGAGAACGTTCAACGGACGGTCGTGTTGCGTTGCACTAACTTCCCTCATTCTGAAGGAAAGATCTGATGAAAACCTCAAACACTGCATTAAGCTGCCATGCAGATCCCCAGGAACTCTGGCTAACGTCCTTCTGACAAAGTTACGAACGTTAATATAACGTTTGTTCAAAGTTATCAGGTCTTTAATGATGTTTAATGATGTTAAAAATTAACGTTCCCATGATGTTGGCAGAAAATGGAATATTCCCTTAACGGTCGCATAACGTTTTTGAAACATTTAAAACAACTAAAACGTTTTGAACGTTCCCTAGTGAAAAAAAGTATACTTTATTGTATTTGAAATATATTCCCCTATTCAATAGCAAATATACAATATACTATAACAAAATACACATACAATTTTTTTTTACTATCTTTTAATATATTAAAGCTAATATATTAAAGCATCATGCTTTTACCTATTTTCACAATACAACTTTTAACACTCTTTAAAATAATTGTACTTTATAGCCTATATTTTCTAAAAATATACTTGAAGTGAAAATTGTGGTAATTTTTTTAAAGTGTATTTGCACTTTACTTAAAAATAAGTGTGCTAAAATGATCATGGTAACAATGCATTGAAAGTATACTTTCAAAATACATTATAGTATACAATAGTATATTGTAGAAATATAGCTTTAGCTAAGTAATATTTTTTTTATTAATGTGCATTTGTTATTGAAGACAAAGTGTGCAATTTGTAGTATTTGGAATAAGCCAAATGTATTGTATACTTTTTACTCAAATATAATACACTTATGGTTTATTGCTTGTGTTTTGAAGACACTCGTAATGAAGTTGTAATGTAGCCTACTCGTAACACAAATAAAGTAAACTTTAATATCACTAATCAAGTATGTAATTAGTCCCTGCACAAATACATAGAGGACATTAAGTATACTTGAAGTTGTTCCAATTTAGCAGACACAAGTACACTAAATACACTTAAAGTTATGCTTTACTACAATTTAATTACAACTAAAATATACTTAGTACAAAATTAGTTTTTTTCAAAATAGCACACTTCAAGTTAACTCATCATTAACACACTTTAAGTATACCGATAATTAGTCTGGCTGCAAGTATACTTAGCATATTTTCTTTCACCAGGGTTATCTTGCCTTTAATAAAACAAAGGGGAAAAGCAACGTTTTATTTCTGAAATATTTTAGTTGGACGTTCCATCTAACGTTTTTCAAACCTTACTAGTTTTAGAACGTTCAGAGAATGTTGTTTTTAGAAAATGGAATGTTCCCTTAAAGGAACTGTAACGATGCGGCTGAAGCAGGTGCAGAAGAAGGATCCACGTGCAGCAGTATTTTATTAAATAAACATGAAACTAGACACGGACTCAGGAACAGGAACAGGACTCAGGAGGGAGGAACAGGACAGCCAGACACAGTGCTTAAATAGACAGGAAAACAAGCTAAAGATAAAGACGACATGGGGGCGTGGCTAATCTAAAACACCCGGGGAGACTAGTTAAACAAGACGGGGAACTACCAAACATAGAAAAAAACATTAAACTATTTAAACGGTTTTTAACTTATATTCACTGCTCATGCTCTGGTGTGTGGCCTATACATGCACGTGTGCGTGTGGGGAGGGGTGAGATTTTCGAATAATAATCGAATAATACCCTGCGATCTTCAAATATTATTTTTGCTTGAAAATTTCGTTTTGTACAAATTCTTTATTCTTTTATTATTCTTTTATTATGGATAGCCCCTTGAGATGTACCATCTCATTTTCAAGGGGGTCCTTTCAATCACTGATTGGAAATAAAAACCAGAGCCACACATGCTCAAAACACAACAATACACAATAACACATGTAAAAAAAAAAAAGACCAAACTCAACAAGACATCATCCACAGCATGTCCCCCCCCCCCCAAGACCCACCACCCCCAATTTATGCAATAAATTACATAGATACATTGACCGTAATACGGCCTCATAGGGTGTTCACATGACATTACAACATTCTAATGAGAAAATAAAATCCCTAATTATAACATGTACATGATGTCTTTAAGTACAAAAATACTGCTGATTTAAATGAGTGTAGAGATGTAATAGATTTCAATGACAATGGGAGGTTATTCCAGTCCATAGGAGCTTTATAATAAAATGCTCATAGAGGGCATATCATTAATATAAACAGAAAATAGGAGTGGCCCCAGCACAGAGCCTTGGGGCACGCCTTTACTCATAATTAAACTAGTGGAGCATGTATTTTGTAATGCAACGTATTGACGCCTACCATGTAAATAGGCATTAAACCATAATAAAGATCTTTGGCTTAAGCCAATCGAATACAATTTATCTAAGAGTAAATAATGATCAACTGTATCAAACGCTTTCGAGAAATCAATAAAAATAGCTCCAGTATATTTTCCTTCATCAAAAGCTGTATATACATCATTCGTAAAGTTGAGAAGAGCTGTAGTAGTAGAGTGATTGGTTCGGAATCCAGATTGTGCTGATGATAAGATACCATGTTCTTCAATAAATTCACATAATTGCATGAAAATTAATTTCTCAAATATTTTTTGAACTGTACATATAATAGAAATAGGTCTGTAGTTATTCAAATCATCTGATTTTCCACCTTTGAAAACAGGCAATACCCTAGCCAGCTTCCAAATTGGTGGAAGTGAGTTTGAATTTATAGATAAATTATATAATTCTGCAAGAGGGAACATCAAAATATGTGCTGCATATTTTATAAATTTGGATTCCATTCCATCAGGTCCAGCACCAGTACTCAACTTCAACTTTCCTATAGTTTGATAAACATCTACAGGTGAAATCGGTTTAAAATGAAAAAGATTTTGGGGCAGGCGATTTTTGAAAGTTGCATGTGAATATGGGGTCTTATTAGTTTGAGAGACTGCAACAAAGTGTTCATTAAGAGTTTGTGTAATTATTGTAGGGTTCTGTATAATTTCATTATTAATATTTAGCTGATTAATTCGCCCAATTTTATTACGATTAAGTAAAGTATTAAGTTTATTCCAAAATTGTCTTGGATTCTTAAACTCTCTATTTAAGCTGTTTATGTAATATGCTGATTTTGCATTCCTTGTTTTTGTTTTACTACTGTTACGTAATTGTCTGTATAATTCCCAATCGCTTTGATTTCTAGTAAGGCGGAATTTGGCCCAAGCAGCATCTCTTCGCTTAAACAGAGAAATCAGTTCTGAGTTAATCCAAGGAAGACGAATCCCTTTTACTCTAACTGTTTTAAGTGGAGCGTGGTTATTGATCACGTTCATAACCTCACTGTAAAAGAAATCCCATGCATCATTAACTGTAGGTATAAGCGTGAGACGTTGCCAGTTAATATTGCACATATCTTCATTAAAGAGATTCACATCAAAATATTTACACTGTCTGAATGTTATATCTTTAGGGTGTGCTTTAGACATTTTGATTTTCCACACACAATATATTACAGAGTGATCACTTAAACAATCTGACATGACTCCGGAGGATAATATCCTTTCAGGGTTAGTCACAAGTATCCAATCTATTAATGTTGATGATTGTAAATTTACTCTGGTAGGTTTATTAATCAATTGTGATAAATTCACACTACTAATTAAACCTCTGTCTCCTGCTGAAGATCGGTCGAGCCAATTACTGTTAAAATCACCTAGAATTATACATTCATTATTCTTTTCTAAGGAGCTTAGGGTTGACAGTATTTTCTTCATAGAGCCAGAGGGGGCTGAGGGCGGTCTGTATATGTTCCCTATTGTAAGCGATTTATTTACATGTAATATTATATCAACAAAAACACATTCAAAATCAATTGGACCAATTTTAGGGGTAGAATACTGAGAACACAAGTTAGAACCCACGTAAGTGACCACTCCACCTCCTCTTGACCCTCTATCAACCCTATATAACAAGTAACCATCCATTTCAACATCGTTATTAGATATGCCACAATGAAGCCATGTTTCAGAGACTGTAACGATATCTGGTTTATTGTGACTTACCCAGGCTCTTAGTAGATCTATTTTAGACATAAGGCTTCTAATATTTAAATGAATTATTTTAAGACCTTTATAGGAATTTAAAGCCATCATTATTATTGAAGCATGTCATCAGCAACAATAGGGTTAAGTGGTGGAAAAAGTGGGGAGCACGCTGTACATTTAAAGACAAACCTAACACAGAGCAAAGACAAAACATAAAAAGCAAGGCATATATGTACTATAAGAATTTCAATTTTGTAATGGTATAGATCCAGACTACTCACAAATATAATGCATTCATGATCTAATCCTTATTTATTTACAACAATTGTGACAGATAGGCAAACAACAAACAAATCGAGTTTACGTCACTCATTTACGGCAGCAAAAACTGTATACTGCAAACAAACCTACATTCTTATCGAGGGGAAAATCAAAATCAAAACAGGAGTCGCATACTCCATAATAACAAAAAATTAACTCAGAGACAAGTGATCAACCAGGTATTCGACTACTCACAGTGACTTAAGAAGAAGTTCAAATGCCATCGAAGAATTTCTCCGTTTCCTCAGCACTGCGAAATAATTTTGGTTTTCTGTCCACATCGACCTTCAGAATACATGGATACACGATTGAGTACTTACAGCCCGCTCCACGTAGTTTCTTTTTTATAGAATCAAACTGCTTGCGTCGTTTAACCAGGTCAGCGCTGAAGTCAGGATAAATATGAATCTGCGATCCCTTATATAGGAGCCCCTTTTTCTCCCTGGCCAAGCGCAGTATCTTTGTCTTGTCCAAGTAGTGCAGGAACTTGACGATGATCGGTCGAGGTTTATTTAATTTATTTGAATTATAAGACGCAGTACGATGAACTCTTTCAATCATCGGAGAAATGGAGAAATTTTCACTGCCGAGTAGACCAAGTATCAGCTGGGTCAGAAATCCAATCACGTCGTCACCTTCGCTCTTCTCAGGAACATTAATAAAACGGAGATTGTTTATACGGCTCCTGTTTTCAGCTTCATCCACCTTCTCTTTTAGGTAAGCATTCTCCACCTCCAATGTGTGCACTCTTGTTGTTAAATTATCTACATTATCTTCATTACAACTCACTCGCTGTTCAAGCTCAGATATTTGGTCTCCAAGCGATGATAGAGCACCATGAATATTGTTGAGACTTGTCTGCAGTGGTTCAATTTTAGAGTCAATATGAGCAGTCATTTCAGCCTTGCTCTGTTGAATGGCCTCCCAAATTGTTTGCAAAGACATCTCAGCCATCTTGTAATTTGGGTTCTGTCAGTCAATCCTTTAAGGCTGTTCAGGATATATTGGACATCAATTTGGAACTTCAAATGCTCATACAGTCGTTAAGTGAGTTGTTCTCTGTCAATTTAGGATTTGAATTAAGTCATATAATCAAAAATAAAGTAGTAGCCAGCAATCCTTCAAAGGCCAACTAGGCAGTTGCGGCCATCTTGGATCAGTTGATGAAACATTTAATCAATGTTTCATCAACAACTGCCTGGATTAATAAATAAGAAGCAAATATAGTAGACAATATAATCAGGACACGGACACAGGAAAACTGTAGAGCGTGAACCGAAACTCAGCATATAAACTACCTGCCTCACAGACCTGAGAAGTATATTTATAGAAAGCTTGAAATGTCTACTTTTAAACAAAACAATTAAAAACTAAAAGAAATTGTCTACTCTCTACTTATGTAGGCTAATTCGTATGAAGTGTGCATTTCTCTCTATAGGCGGTTCACTACTGCAAAAATGGCAAGTCAGCATCGTCAACTGTATATTTGCAGCCGACACTGACACAGAAAACACTAGTTTATTAATAAACAATTCAAATGTTTCATGCATAATCATTACTTTTGCTGGTTCTTTGTGGCAAGCTTCATTTCAGGTGTTGCTGATATCTCTGCGCCCAAGTATCAGCATAGACATGATAAATACATAGACGCCCTATTGGCCGCTGGAGCGTACATCAACGGCGCCGCCATATTGCAGAGGGCAACTTTCCCATACCTCTCATTACGGGAATTGAGAAAAATGCCTGCTTCGTGTGTTGCTTGGGGCTGTACAAATCGCCACACAATTTAAAACAGGTCTCAGGGAATTACCTTTCACAAACAAGACTGAAACATTTTTTCTGGTTGTATTTGGTCATTATATATTTAGTAATAGTAACGTACACCATGTACAAACCACTGAAATCGGTTGATAAATGTAAACGTTATTATTGTTTTTATCCAGGAAACCCGCAGCTCACCCGTTTACTTGCATTTGTTTACAGCGCAGTCTTGCCCTCAGCAAAATGGCGGACGCGTTGACGTATTGCAGCAACGTTCCAAAGCG
Organism: Gila orcuttii; assembly: GCA_026230005.1. Classification (NCBI taxonomy): domain Eukaryota; kingdom Metazoa; phylum Chordata; class Actinopteri; order Cypriniformes; family Leuciscidae; genus Gila; species Gila orcuttii. The sequence continues at coordinate 49,926,694 of JAPDVR010000009.1, read as the reverse complement.
GCCAATAGGGCGTCTATGTATTTATTATGTCTATGAGTAGTGCTACTCCCCCCCATTTGCCCACCCATCTAAATGTAGGAGAGACGGTGAATAACCTGTTTCAAAAAACGGTGGCGTGTTCCACGTCAGATAAAAATGTTGCATAACTTACTGGGAATTTTAGCACTACTTTGGTTAATTAAAAGTGATCATTGGTGTAAGTCATTACAAATAACAATGCAATGTATGAGTATTTGATGTTTTAATAACAGATTCCCATATACAAACTGTATATTGTGATATTGTTGGCCACGTCACCAGACTCAGGCATATAAACGTGTGCTAAATAAAAACACATGCAGTGGAAATTCAATGATTTTAAAGGAAAGCAGTGTGGAGGAATGGATTCTCCAATGAAATCGTCCTTTTTCATACATTGTAGAGGCGCTGTCATCGGTTGGATACACACACACACACTACAATGAGACAAAACATCTGTCAGAACTGGATGCATTTGCAAAAAAAATAAATAAAAAAGAATGGATGGTATTATTAAAGCAGTATTTTAAAAAACATACAATAAAAATACACAAAATGTTCCAACATCCACTAATTGGTCCATTGCATTTCTCAAGTTAACAGCAAAAACAATGACAACGCTACAGTCATACAAAACAAAAGTCCCAAAATATCTGAGATAAAACATTATAATAATAAACACAAATGAGACTTAAGTGTTAAGCATACATACTGTCAGGGGTACAACACTGTTTTTTTCACATAATATTCTGTGATGAGCTGGGAATGATCGCATATTCAGTAGATTGGCCTTTGTCTAAAACACAAGCTGCCTGTAGGAGAAGAAACGTTCACGGGTCACTAAAGTAGCCAAAAATCACATGATGTTACACAAACCACATTCAGGCTACAACCAGGGCAACGAGAGTGTTATTCTACGCAGACATCTAGAAAGACACAATGTCCTCAAATATGAATCATCACAGACTTCTCTAGCGAGTTTACTGCAATCCTAGCAGTAGCCTACACTACTGAGTTTACTACAGAGAAAACAATCCGTTCGTTAGTCAGGAGCACAAAAGAAACTCCCAGCTAACAGGGATTGTTAAGAACAAACGTTCTTGCAGTAACGTTAAAAGAACGTTCGTTCAAAGTGATCTGGTCTTGAAACATTAGGCCAAAAACATAATTCATGAAACATTTTTTTCGTTTTTAAAAGAAAATTCAAAAGTAACTTCCCATAATGTTTGAAGAATGATAAAAATTGAATGTTTGCTTAACGTTTGATAACCAAGAAACTAACAGTAGGCCTACATGTGAAATCCATTGACATAGTCAATACAGAAGACATTAGCTGTGTTTCCATCCAAAGTTATAAAACTTGTGCACAAAAATTGGAATATGGAATAGACAGCATTTGTGAATAAAGCAACGTTTCCATCTCATGTGTTCAAGAGAACGAAATCCTCACTTAATATCAGTAATAAACTCTAAGTTTCTGCAATCTTTCTCTTTTCCCTCCATCGAGTGCGTCTCAGAGCGTCAGACGAAACACAATAAACGCTGTCATGTTCTCTTGCGTTCGGATGCTGGTGTTCGGGAACACACTCGTGTGAGACGCTTCTGGAGGGAATTAAACCAAATCGTTCTGATCAGACTTTGACTCCGGCATTTCGAAACACCGAACCAACATTTGAGATGCTGCGATGCCATTGGTCCACTGGTTAATCAATCAATCAAACTTTGTTAAAAAATGATCCACCTTAATTGAGTTTTTTTTTTTATTTGTGTGCATCTTGTCGTTTCCATCAAGCGTTTTTATATCCGATAACCAAAAAATAGGTGGATGGAAACACAGCTATTGAATGGGTTACTACTGGCAGGGTTTTTAAAGCTGATCTTCTTAATGTGAATAATCAAATTGAACGCCAAACGTTCAGCCGTTTGATACAACATTGTCCTTTCGAGAAGTCTGCGTGATGTAATACACACTTCACATTAGTGATCCAGATTCCCAAAAATAGTCAAGCTCAAACCAACCTGTAAATGTGCAAAATTTTGCAAGAGGCATAGCAGGTGTAAGGAATAGCGCCTACTCCATGCTACAAGAGTTAAACGTGTTGAGAAGTTTCTCTCTTCGATTGCATCAGACTTGCGTTCAACAAGGCAAATTTCAAGAGCTCTAAACAGTCACGTGAAAACGGCGCGATTTCATTCAGCTGTGATGTTTTTTGCTTGGCAAAAACTGCAAATGTATAAAATCTCGCTTTTGCGGTTCATACGCCATTTCTAGACAACATTAACCTTGTTAATCTCTCTAATCTATGAAGCGAAAAACTCGTCTAGCGGTCGGACGAATGTACGCAACTCTCAATTGCAAAGCAAAAGATACAGTTTATGAAGCACTAGAACACAAGAACAATAAATCACCAATTCCCCTAAAATCTGCAAAACATTCAATGCATATGTCGCTATGTACAATATAGGATCTTCATATATTAATTATTCGAGTTCATTATTCCATTATAGAGTAGTCTGAATATGTACAATAGAAGACTCAATGATCAAATAAATAAATCGAAAGTAAACGGCCGTGGCTTTCGCAGTGTTATTCGCTAAAGAAGAGGCTAGCAGGGTTTCTGCAAAGAAGTGTCTCGATCTTCGATCGTTTAGAGTCTGTCTGTGCATCATGGTCCCGTGTGCATTTACATGTGACGTTAATGTGCAACTAAAGCGTGGATGGAGGACACATTTGTGTGAAACACTGGCTCCTGGCTCTCGGGAATGAGGCTTCGGCTATACGACGGTCCCGCTCGGCGAGTTTCCATTCTGTGCTGACAGCGGTTGAGACGGATGCTAGAGCAAAAACACAAGAAACAGACTGTGAAGCAAATCTACTGTATTTTATACAAAATATATATTTTACAAAATAATTTAGAACCTAAAATTGGTACAAAATCAAAATCATGTCTAAGCAAGTTGTGTTCCAAATTTGAAGTTGATATCATAAAAATTTGAAACTTTCCTTAGCTCAAAAACAATAGAGGGTTGGTGCTTGCGTCAAGTTTATGGGTTCGATGCCCAGGGAAAGTAAGAACTGATAAGAATGTAAATGTGTACTTTGAAATGCAATGTAAGTCGCTTTGGATAAAAGCGTCTGCCAAATGCATAAATTTCGTGTGAGATTTTGTTTAGGCGCAGCACCAAAAATAGCCACTGCGTTTGATGCACACAAATATGTCACAATATCACCTCTGACACAAAACTGCAGCTAAATATTGAACATTGAGTCTCAGAGCTTTCAAACGATGTTTCGTCAAGATTAGAAAAAGTTATGATTATAAAATACTAGTGCAGTAATATTTGAAACATGACTCCGCCCACTAGGGGCAGGAGCATGCAAAATGGTTTTAAAGAACCATTTCGATGGTAACGCAATAAAAAAACTATTGATACCCAATTCATTCTGATTACTATAATATGTGATAGGTAAAAAAAGGCAGTTCAAAAGATAAACAAAACTTTATTGATATTTTAAAAGGTTAATTGGGAAGAGTGTAACAGTTGGTTCCGGAAGTAAAAATCTATTAATTTTTTCAAATTTTAAAATCCATCAGCCCCCATTATTTCAACTGGTTTTTAAAAATAACCATGTTAAACAGCAGAATTCCTAGTGAAAAACTACATTACCGATGATTCTGCAGAGAAATCTCCAACATCTGAGAATATAAACGTGCAAATTGTGCAAAAGAACTCTCTCCCATGATGCACTGCAAATTACCTACTGAAAGACAATTGAAATGTTTTCAATGATGGTTCATGCTTCAAAACGAAATCGCACACAACTCCTGAACAGTTTGTTGCAGGTGTCATGTGTCTTATATGTGTCTCATGTGTCTTATATATGTCTTATATCGTTGGAATCCTTGGATTTGATCGTCAACCAGGCTAACTTTTTGGTATTTTAGATTTTTTGCAAAACTAGTCCTAGGTTTCTCGGAACCAAAAGTTCCGTGATTGTCTACAAGGATATTTGCATATCTCAAAAAACATGGCCGCCGTCATCCAATGAAGTTCAAGTGGCTGCCAGGCAAAGTTAATGGAGGCCAATCGGAACGGAACTCACTGAGCCTGTTTGACTGACAGTCCTAGAGGCCTGTGAGAAATTCGAGAGAAATCAGTTACCGGGGGGGGTTAAAAAGTTTTAACTTTAACTTTTAAAAAGCTTTAAAACCTACATAGTCAAACCAAAATGTATTCAGACACCTTCAACATTTAATAGATGAATTAAGTTGAATACTACACAATTAGATAATACCAGTTTAGCTCAACCAATTACCAAGCAATGCTTAATTTTGTTCAGTCTATGGTGTAAAAAGGTCCATTAGCAATTAAAGAAAAAACACAAAGTGTCTGAACAATTTTTGGTCCCAAATATTTATCAATTTGACTGGTAGTCACTGTATGAAGAATGTTTGGGAATAAAATGTCACAGTTTACTTTATTTTGCTCTCCTCACTTACATAAATGACCTAAAAAAATATACAAATTATATCTGGTGTCTGAATAATTTTTTGGTTTGACTGTATTTCCTAAGTAAATTGCCTATTTTGGCAGTAAATGGTATTTTCCATCTATGATCTAGGTGGTTTCAGGCTTTCTATATAAAACATAACTTGTCACACATGAGTTTAAAGGCCTTAAAGCAATTGAACCCATATAATTGCTGCATTTTTATTTATTTTTTACATGCATTTGGTGCATTACAAGTGCATTTTGGATTGCATTTTTCCAAAGGCTTGATGTTTTCCTTTTGTTTAAATTTGTTTAAAGTTCTATTTATGATCTAGGTGCTTACAGGCTTGCTAAATCAAACATAGTACCTTTTTACGCATGTGCTTAAAGACCTTTAAGTGCTCGAACCCCGTTAATTCATATATTTAATTGCATTTGGCGCATTGCACGTGTATTTTGAACGGTGCCAAAGGCTTTACGTTTAGATCGGGACTCACCGCTTTGCCGGGTCGAGCCCAAGTGCAGATGAGGCCCTCCTGGCACGCGGTGATGATGCAATCGTTCATGAACACGAGTACAGTGAGTCGCTCGTGGGCGATTTTCTTGCACACTAGCGGCTCCAGGAGCGGCACCTCGTTCATGCGCGGACACAGCGTGGTTCCCAAGACCTTAGCACCATCTAGCCGGTTGCTACGCGGCGCCACGTTGATCTTATCGTTGCTTTTGCTGATGTTTCCGAGGCTGTGATAGCGCTTGTGCTCCTTTTCCCCTCCAACCCCGGATTTGTCCGATTTGCGCTCTTGCAGCGATAGCGTAGCGAAGCGTCCGATGCTAAACGGCGTAGTTGCTCCAGCGGCGGCAGCGCCTCCGCTAACCGCATTGCTCTCTGTCGCCCCCTGGGTTTTTGAGGTGTTTGCGACGGCAGGGTGCGGAAGTGAATTTGAGCGTGACAGCGAACGAGGTAAAGGTAGCGGTAACGTAGACGTCTGATGGGAGGGATGATGATGGCCTTCGACTACACCACTTCCGCTAGTTATGTTTAACGCCGTGGATGTCGCAACGGTGGAGCCGAAGGTGTTCGTAAGCGCCCGGGACAGCGGAAGTCGCGGATATAGCACATCATCCGTAAGATCCCACAAACAGAATTGCGTGTCTTGCCCAACGGATCCGAAGCGGTAGGATACGGATGAAGCTCCACCTTTCGAGCTGTGCCGTGAGAGGCGTGATAGCGTGCTGCTAGTGCGCACGCGCGCGAAGTGTAGCGCCCCCGGCTGGAGATCCTCCTCGCTCCCGCTGAGCTCCATCGGCTCCATCGGATCGTCGTCCTCTAGGTTAGTGGTAAACGGGTCGAACGCCACAACGTTAACCCAAGACTTGTGACCGTGTCCGCGCGCGACGACTCGGCTTTCCGCGAACGACCACACCGTCACTAGATCGTCTTCTCCTCCGGTTGCTAAGTACTTCCCGTCGGGGCTCCAGGACACGCAAAGCAATCCTCCGAAGTAGCTTTTCATGACTCCCTGAAGCTCCATGGAGTCGAAGTGGAAGACGCGGAGGCAGCCGTCCTGTCCGACACACGCTACGTGAACGCCGTCGGGTGAGAACGCGAACTCGTTCAGGCCTCCCTCGCCGACCACCCAGCGAAGTAACGGGTTGCGGGGCGTTTTGGTCTTGCAGGAGTAGACGGAGAAGCCCTCGCCCTGGCGGAGAAGGCAGTACTGAGGCGCCGTGGTCCCGCACGGATGCTCCACATTGTAGAGGTAAAGGTGACCGCTAGCGTGAGACGCCAGGAAGAGATTCTCAGACTTGGGCAGCCATTTTAGACACGTCACTTTTGATTTGTCAATCAGTCTCTAGGGGGAGAAATCACAATATCAGCAAACGATGAAATTAAAATTATACACAGACATTTATGATGTAAATATAAATTCTTTTCATCAAAGAATACTGGAAAATAAAATGTATCACGATTTCCTTAAAAATATGAGGCAGCACAACTGTTTTCAACATTGATAATAATCATAAATGTATGAAATACGAAAATTGTACACTGAAATTTTCATCACTTTTTTTCATCAAAGAATCCTGGAAAAATAAAATGTTTCCACAAACATATTAAATGTTTTCAACATTGATAATAAAAACGGTCGCCTTTGTCCTGCCTTTGTCGCAGTTGGATTTTGGCTTGCTTAGTTGGGGACATTTAATTTAATATTCAACAATATTATTGATCTCCTGCATTGACACCATTATATGAGAACTGAACTGAGCTGGACGATGACATCACTGTTTTCTGCAGAGCGGCAATATATATATATATATATATATATATATATATATATATATATATATATATATATATATAATTAACTAAATTAATAACTTTTTACAACAAAAATGAACCATCACTGCACTTACTTAAGCTGGACTGTGACGCTATTTTCTTCTAGAAACAAACTCTGTTGCATTATTTTCCTGTTATCTCTGTAAAGCTGCTTTGAAACAATCTGTATTGTAAAAAGCGCTATATAAATAAGGGATTGATAATAATCATAAATGTTTCTTGAGCATCAAATCATCATATTATAGTGATTTCTGAAGGATCATGTGACACTGAAGACTGGAGTAATGATGCTGAAAATTCAGCTTTGATCACAGGAGTAAATTACACGTTACTATATATTCACATAGAAAACAGCTAATTTAAATTACAATAATATTTCATTGTTTTTACTGTATATTTTGATCAAATAAATGCAGTCTTGGTGAGCAGAAGACACACACACACACACACACACACACAAATAAAGAGTTTTACATAAAATAATCTTTCAGAACATAAACTCTTTCACTATAAGAGTATTTCCTGCAAATGAAGATCCAATAAGAAGCCAGATACTACTGAAGTAAAGTTACTTTCAATTCAACATTATTGTTGTAAAAACAAAAGATCAAGTAATAAAGACTGCGAGTAAGAGCTTTTCATGCTTTCGAGTAGATTGAAAAACAAACTGCCACAAGGAAATTACAAAATGTCTGTGGCTGTTTGCAAGGGTTTTGTGATCTAAAGAGGGTTCCTGTTTTCATATCACTGATGTAGAAACATGTCAGAATCCTCAGTGGATCTCCAGACTTTTGTGACGTTCAAACTAAACATCAACAGGTTCAGGATCGTACACAAAATAATACTCTTATAATTAGAAACTGATCGGCATGGAAAAATATGAAAACAGGGATGGTAGAATTATGAAAATAAATCATCACTGGCCAAATCAGGACTGTACAGATTCTATATGGAACCTTAAAGGGTTCCGACAGACGCATCATATTTAGAACCTTTAGTGGTTTCCATAATGGGGTCATTTTGTGGATTAAGTTAATTAATGAATTTTGTTTTAATACACTTTTAGTTTTTTAATTCAATCTTATGAATTAAGCAGCTTGTAAACATACCTTATCACTAGAAAAAATTTAAATAACCATTTAAAAATGAAATTATGCATTCATTTAAAGTCCCCCTGTGGTGAAAATCCAGCTTTTAATGTTGTTTATATGTCTATGTGGTGTTTTTAATATGCTTAAAAACAAACCATGTGTAAATTCATAAGTCGACAGCATTGCTGAGTATTTTCTGCTTAAAACTGCAGTGAACCAAAGACAGTCTCAAAAACACGCTTTGAAATCGCTGGTGTTTCTGACGTCACAAACGACCTTGTAACCAATCAGATCAACGTGTGATCGTCAACGAGTGGATCTCTGAGCTGAGAGAGTGAGTGGAGGCGGGGCTCATTTGCATATTCATAGAACCTCGAAAAGATAATGAGGCAAGGTTATCGAGTTACATTCAAGATATTTTAAGGCATGAAGACCCTTTTTAAGGAAAAAATGCTTAAATATGTCATTTTGGTGATCAAAGATGAGTTTTAAGGTAGCCTATAACATTACTGACTACAGAGGGACTTTAAGACGTCTCTCCTTATATAGAACATGTTACGAGTTCTATTTAGAACCTTCTTTTCTTTTTTTCTCTTTTTTTTTTAGAACCTTCTTCTCTAAGAGTGTAACTTCAGTGACTCAATAATGCAGATGTGTAAATGATAGGGGTGTAACGATACACGTATTGAACCGTTCGGTACGAGGCTTTTGGTTCGGTACGCATTACGAACCGAATGATTCGTTGGACCATTTTTCGCAACCACAATCACAACATTGCCCAACATCAAATGGCAAACGTGATGAAAGCGGAACGAAACTGCACGATTAATTTGTGCTTCACGGACCGTTTATGAGTTTGGACCATCAATGTCAGTGCAGCGCGAGCCGATGTTGATCAAGCAACACTCACGGTGTTTACATGAACGATAAATAAAGTAATTGGGTTGATGTGGCGTTTATATGTCACAAGTTTCAAATCGGAATAGGTTTTTGACATGCGCACACTGCACAAATACTGCCGCTGTTCACGCATAACTATTCTCCTCTCTTGGTTCTTTATTTGTTTTAAACAGCGACTTAATATTTATCTGTCTCTGGTCATTATTGGGAGATAATGAGCATATGAACCGTTGTGCCGCTGCTTATATTGATCACGCAGTAAAACCCCGCGCCCAAAACCAGTTGTCTGTGGATGAGAGTCTGAAACAAGCACTGGTGGACGTCGTCCTGCTCCACTTCACACACGCTGAGTGAAATGAGGATTTTAGAATAACGGGACACTCATTTAGGATGACACTTTATTCATCAGGAAGAACAGCTCGTTCCGCGCGTCATACGTCATTACGCTAGTTCTACGTCATTGCACATGCGGAGTCCTTTCAGTTTCGGTTTTCATTCCGATCAAGTGTTTACATGTTCTCTCGATCGGATTACAAAAGGAATAAACCGACCCTTTCAATCGAGCTCAATTGGATCAATTAAGGTGTTTACATGATTATAAGGGTCCATGTAAACACAGCTACTGTTACAGCTATGCTAAAGCATTCGAATTCGCCACAGAAATAATAACTTCAAAGATTTCCCCCATTTATAAAACTAAAACTTTCAAGATGAAGGAAAACTCACACTTATTTAAAAATAAAAAGACAACAAATTACCATTGTAACCAGTGGGTAGCTGCTATTTCCACTGCCAAATATTTATTTTTTTATCGTTTTGCTTTTGAATTCTTATTTCGAATAAATTTGCTGCCCTCAAATTTTAATCTGGAGCATTGCAAACTTAAAATAAATCTGAAATAAAATAAACCTTTGTTTATAACTACTACAATATTACATTTCATTTTTTTTAAATAAGGAGCTGTTTTTGTTTTATATGCTGCTAAGAAGAGGGAAGTATAGCTCCATCATTGTTCAAAGTAAAAAAAGATAATACTTTATGATGTTAGTTTTAAAATAAATAAATAAATAAATAAAAAATCGAGGGCATTTCTTTCTTTTTGCTGTATGGTCTGTAATAACCGAACCGTGAATCCTGAGCCGTTACACCCCTAGTGAACGAGTGTGCGCACCTCCTCGTTGAAGAGCTTGCTGGTCTCCTTCTTGATGGGGTCGAGGTACTGCACCTGTCCTGCGGAGAAGCCCACGATCAGAGCCACGCTGTCGGCGGTGGCCGAGTACTGGTTAAAGTCGTGACATGTGGGCTGAGTTCCCTTATAGATGCGCTTGTCTATCGGCTTACTGAGATCCACCGCCTGCAACACACACACACACACTTTACACTTTACAATAAGGTTCATTAGTTAACATTAGTTAATGTATTAACTAACATGAACTAACAAGGAACAAAAAATCTGTTACAGTATTTAATTAAGCTTTGTTCATGTTAGTTAATGAAAATCCAGCTGTTCATTGTTCGTTCATGTTAGTTCACAACGCATTAACTAATGTTAATTTTAATAATGTTTTAGTAAATGTTGAAATTGATATTAACTAAGGTTAATAAATGCTGTAGAAGTATTGTTCATTCTTAGTTCATGTTAACTAAGGTAGTTAACTCATGTTAATTATTGTAAAGTGTTACCTTTATTTTTATTCACTGCAGAAATGATGATCCTCATTTATTCACAGAATAAAAAATCTAATAATTCTGACTTCATTTCTTCCAATTGTGAGTTTATATCCTGCAATTCTAACTTTTTTCTCAGAATTGTGAGATATAAACTCAAAAAGTCATAATTACTTTTTTTATTTGTTGATTCTGTGATTCTGTGTCTATATAGTTTTTTTATACATTTTTATTACAGTTTTAGTTTGAGATATTTTAATACATCAAGTTAAACTAGATGAAAGTTTTTTCTGTTAACAACTATTTTATTTTGAAGATGTTTTCTTTTTATGTTTTTAGTTTTATTTAACTATAATGACCCAGATTCGGATATATATGAAAGAACAAGACCATGTATCATTTTGGTATTATTTGCATTCGAATACAGATTGTCACAAACTCTAGTGTAACATTTGAACATCAAACATATTTTTTGTTCAAATGTGCAAACAACAACAACTTCTCTTTTTAAATACATACAATTATGAAAACATGATGGGAGTCTCTGACCAGATCAAGAGGATCCTAGAACGGGGTCGAGTGTGACATCTTGTGGAGGTTCAGTGGCCACTAAAACTATTTTAAAAGCATTTCAAGGACTGGTCACTGTTTATGTCCATCATAAACCAATGACCATCCCACAACTGATACTGAGCAGTGTGGATGTCTTCAACACAAACACAAGCTTTACTGACAGCTTGCATATATGCATATAAGAGTTTAAATCTATGATATCGAGAGTCCTTCAGAAAGATTTCAATGTGATACTCTTGATCTCACGCATCATCATCATCATTATTATCAATCAGTGAATGTTATATAAAAGTTCTGTTACATTAAATACATGTTGCATTGTATCGCTGTTACATTAAAGCACTGTTACATTAAAGCACTGTTACATTAAAGTGCCGTTACATTAAAGTGCCGTTACATTAAAGCACTGTTACATTAAAGCACTGTTACATTAAAGTGCCGTTACATTAAAGTGCCGTTACATTAAAGCACTGTTACATTAAAGTGCCGTTACATTAAAGTGCCGTTACATTAAAGCACTGTTACATTAAAGCACTCTTACATTAAAGTGCCGTTACATTAAAGCACTGTTACATTAAAGCACTCTTACATTAAAGTGCCGTTACATTAAAGCACTGTTACATTAAAGCACTGTACATTAAAGTGCCGTTGCATTAAAGTGCCGTTACATTAAAGTGCCGTTACATTAAAGCACTGTTACATTAAGGCACTGTTACATTAAAGCACTGTTACATTAAAGCACTGTTACATTAAAGTGCCGTTACATTAAAGTGCCGTTACATTAAAGTGCCGTTACATTAAAGCACTGTTACATTAAAGTGCCGTTACATTAAAGCACTGTTACATTAAAGTGCCGTTACATTAAAGCACTGTTACATTAAAGTGCCGTTACATTAAAGCACTGTTACATTAAAGTGCCGTTACATTAAAGTGCCGTTACATTAAAGCACGGTTACATTAAAGTGTCGTTACATTAAAGTGCCGTTACATTAAAGCACTGTTACATTAAAGCACGGTTACATTAAAGTGCTGTTACATTAAAGCACTGTTACATTAAATGGATTTTACATTAAAGCACTGTTACATTAAAGCACTGTTACATTAAAGTGCCGTTACATTAAAGCACTGTTACATTAAAGCACTGTTACATTAAAGTGCCGTTACATTAAAGCACTGTTACATTAAAGTGCTGTTACATTAAAGCACTGTTACATTAAAGTGCTGTTACATTAAAGTGCCGTTACATTAAAGCACTGTTACATTAAAGTGCCGTTACATTAAAGCACTGTTACATTAAAGTGCCGTTACATTAAAGCACTGTTACATTAAAGCACTGTTACATTAAAGTGCCGTTACATTAAAGCACTGTTACATTAAAGCACTGTTACATTAAAGTGCCGTTACATTAAAGCACTGTTACATTAAAGCACTGTTACATTAAAGCACTGTTACATTAAATGGATTTTACATTAAAGTACTGTTACATTAAAGCACTGTTACATTAAAGTACTGTTACATTAAAGTACTGTTACATTAAAGCACTGTTACATTAAAGCACTGTTACATTAAAGTACTGTTACATTAAAGCACTGTTACATTAAAGCACTGTTACATTAAAGTGCCGTTACATTAAAGTGCCGTTACATTAAAGCACTGTTACATTAAAGCACTGTTACATTAAAGCACTGTTACATTAAATGGATTTTACATTAAAGTACTGTTACATTAAAGCACTGTTACATTAAAGCACTGTTACATTAAATGGATTTTACATTAAAGTACTGTTACATTAAAGCACTGTTACATTAAAGCACTGTTACATTAAAGTGCCGTTACATTAAAGTGCCGTTACATTAAAGCACTGTTACATTAAAGCACTGTTACATTAAAGCACTGTTACATTAAAGTGCCGTTACATTAAAGTGCCGTTACATTAAAGCACTGTTACATTAAATGGATTTTACATTAAAGTACTGTTACATTAAAGCACTGTTATATTAAATGGATTTTACATTAAAGCACTGTTACATTAAATGGATTTTACATTAAAGTACTGTTACATTAAAGCACTGTTACATTAAATGGATTTTACATTAAAGCACTGTTACATTAAAGCCCCATTACATTAAAGCGTCTTTACATTAAGATACTGCATCAAGATGCACCAATGCTACATTTTTCTAAATGTCAAAATCATTCGTTAACAAACAAGTATTCATTACTTCTTCAACGAGCGCATTATTTTTGCCTTAAATTACTAGATTGTTTAAATAAATACAATTATTGCTAACAGTGATTTTGTAGCTACATTTACATTTCTGAAATACATAACTTAGACACTTACCCCTGATAACAGATCACTCTAAATTTTAATGCGGACTCTTCTGTAAAGCTGCTTTGAAACGATGTGTATTTTGAAAAAGCGCTATAGAAATAAATGTGTATTGAATTACATTAAAGCGGCGTTATATTAAAGCACTGTTACATTGACGCGCTGCTACATTAAAGCACTATTACATTGACGCGCTGAACACTGTTTATCCGAATCTGTCATTCAAAACAAATCACTTTGAGATCATGCGCTCATGCCGAACCCGTCCGTACCTTCTTAATGTTCGTGTAGGTGTAGAAGTAAAGTTCCCTGCCGATGTTGAAACACACGCGCTCCGACTCCTCGCTCGGGTCCTCCGGCTTCAGCTTCACCATCGACACCCGCACCGGAGGCAGGAATCCTGGGGAGGAGTTTGCGGAGGCCCCGGGCCCCTGCCCCAGACCCGCACTCGCCCCGCCGCCCGCGATGGAGCCCGGACCCACCGCGACGCCCGCAGAGGGCCCGCGCGGCAGCCCGGCGCGCTGCTGGGAGTCCGAGAGGGTGAGCAGCTTGTAGAATCCCTCGCGGGTCCGGAACTGAGATTTAATCTCATTGATATCTTTCAGCGCTCCTCCATCCGCGGCCATCTTCAGTCCCGACGCGCCGCACAGGAAGCGCGCGCCGCTGACCTGGAAACACTGAGGAAAACTACAAGCGCGATGGAGCAGCGCGGCGCGGGTCTCAGTGAACTCAGACCGGAGAAACACTTCAGTGATGAAGATGATAATGCAGATGATGAAGATGAGTCATAGTCACCATGATCTCTGCGTGAAGAGCTGA
>JAPDVR010000009.1:49879955-49902455 GCA_026230005.1 Gila orcuttii | reverse complement strand
TGTGTGTGTGTGTGTGTGGTTTCTCTGTTTTCATGCATGTGTGGTTAAAATCGAACACCTCAGTGTTGCTGCAGCAACTGTGTGTCATACTGGGTAATGTCTCCTATTCTTCTATTTTAAAGGTTCCTAATTTGTTTTGGTTCCTCCTACAACAGGTTCACATCAAACATAACTTTCATTTTCTCATAATATTCATTGCAGCATCTACTCTGGTTGGTCAGATGATCCAGTCTGTTGTGATTGGTCTACTCTGCTCTGGTTGGTCAGATGATCCAGTCTGTTGTGATTGGTCTATTCTGCTCTGGTTGGTCAGATGGCCCAGTCTGTTGTGATTGGTCTATTCTGCTCTGGTTGGTCAGATGACTCAGTCTGTTGTGATTGGTCTACTCTGCTCTGGTTGGTCAGATGAACCAGTCTGTTGTGATTGGTCTATTCTGCTCTGGTTGGTCAGATGACCCAGTCTGTTGTGATTGATCTACTCTGCTCTGGTTGGTCAGATGATCCAGTCTGTTGTGATTGGTCTATTCTGCTCTGATTGGTCAGATGGCCCAGTCTGTTGTGATTGGTCTATTCTGCTCTGATTGGTCAGATGGCCCAGTCTGTTGTGATTGGTCTATTCTGCTCTGGTTGGTCAGATGGCCCAGTCTGTTGTGATTGATCTACTCTGCTCTGATTGGTCAGATGATCCAGTCTGTTGTGATTGGTCTATTCTGCTCTGGTTGGTCAGATGGCCCAGTCTGTTGTGATTGGTCTACTCTGCTCTGGTTGGTCAGATGACCCAGTCTGTTGTGATTGGTCTATTCTGCTCTGGTTGGTCAGATGACCCAGTCTGTTGTGGTTGGTCTACTCTGCTCTGATTGGTCAGATGATCCAGTCTGTTGTGATTGGTCTATTCTGCTCTGATTGGTGAGATGATCTAATCTGTTGTGATTGGTCTACTCTGCTCTGGTTGGTCAGATGATCCAGTCTGTTGTGATTGGTCCATTCTGCTCTGATTGGTCAGATGATCCAGTCTGTTGTGATTGGTCTACTCTGCTCTGGTTGGTCAGATGATCCAGTCTGTTTTGATTGGTCTACTCTGCTCTGGTTGGTCAGATGATCTAGTCTGTTGTGATTGGTCTATTCTGCTCTGATTGGTCAGACGGTCCAGTCTGTTGTGATTGGTCTACACTCCTCTGATTGGTCAGATGATCCAATCTGTTGTGATTGGTCTATTCTGCTCTGATTGGTCAGACGGTCCAGTCTGTTGTGATTGGTCTACACTCCTCTGATTGGTCAGATGATCCAGTCTGTTGTGATTGGTCTACTCTGCTCTGATTGGTCAGATGACTCAGTCTGTTGTGATTGGTCTATTCTGCTCTGATTGGTCAGATGACTCAGTCTGTTGTGATTGATCTACTCTGCTCTGATTGGTCAGATGATCCAGTCTGTTGTGATTGATCTACTCTGCTCTGATTGGTCAGATGACTCAGTCTGTTGTGATTGGTCTATTCTGCTCTGGTTGGTCAGATGACCCAGTCTGTTGTGATTGGTCTACTCTGCTCTGGTTGGTCAGATGAACCAGTCGGTTGTGATTGGTCTATTCTGCTCTGGTTGGTCAGATGATCCAGTCTGTTTTGATTGGTCTACTCTGCTCTGGTTGGTCAGATGACCCAGTCTGTTGTGATTGGTCTATTCTGCTCTGGTTGGTCAGATGGCCCAGTCTGTTGTGATTGGTCTATTCTGCTCTGGTTGGTCAGATGACCCAGTCTGTTGTGATTGGTCTACTCTGCTCTGGTTGGTCAGATGAACCAGTCTGTTGTGATTGATCTACTCTGCTCTGGTTGGTCAGATGATCCAGTCTGTTGTGATTGGTCTATTCTGCTCTGGTTGGTCAGATGGCCCAGTCTGTTGTGATTGGTCTACTCTGCTCTGGTTGGTCAGATGACCCAGTCTGTTGTGATTGGTCTATTCTGCTCTGGTTGGTCAGATGACCCAGTCTGTTGTGATTGATCTACTCTGCTCTGGTTGGTCAGATGATCCAGTCTGTTGTGATTGGTCTATTCTGCTCTGGTTGGTCAGATGGCCCAGTCTGTTGTGATTGGTCTACTCTGTTCTGGTTGGTCAGATGACCCAGTCTGTTGTGATTGGTCTATTCTGCTCTGGTTGGTCAGATGACCCAGTCTGTTGTGATTGATCTACTCTGCTCTGGTTGGTCAGATGACCCAGTCTGTTGTGATTGGTCTATTCTGCTCTGGTTGGTCAGATGACCCAGTCTGTTGTGATTGGTCTATTCTGCTCTGGTTGGTCAGATGACCCAGTCTGTTGTGATTGGTATATTCTGCTCTGGTTGGTCAGATGACCCAGTCTGTTGTGATTGGTCTACTCTGCTCTGGTTGGTCAGATGAACCAGTCTGTTGTGATTGGTCTATTCTGCTCTGGTTGGTCAGATGACCCAGTCTGTTGTGATTGGTCTACTCTGCTCTGATTGGTCAGATGGCCCAGTCTGTTGTGATTGGTCTACTCTGCTCTGGTTGGTCAGATGACCCAGTCTGTTGTGATTGGTCTGCTCTGGTTGGTCAGATGACCCAGTCTGTTGTGATTGGTCTGCTCTGGTTGGTCAGATGACCCAGTCTGTTGTGATTGGTCTACTCTGCTCTGGTTGGTCAGATGACCCAGTCTGTTGTGATTAGGGGTGGCACGGTTCACAAAACACACGGTTCGGTTCGTATCACGGTTTTAGGGTCACGGTTTTCGGTTCTGTACGGTTCTTGTTGTTATTTTTTCTTTTAATCTTTAACACTCCAGAAATGTACTTCAGCATATGGTATAGGCTATAGCTTAATTATCCACAATTCAGGATACAGTATTAAAAAAAATGTATATCATGTAATCATGCACAAACTGAATTTGACTTGACTTTAAGCACATTATTGAGACCATCTCTGAGGAAAGCTAGGTGACATTTTTATACAGCAAGAGAGAAAACATTGATGAAATGCTTTTGTTTATTTGGCAAAAAAGGAGAATGTGTATTGCTATCTCTACAGGGACTTATGTGCATTTTTAGCACACAAAGATTAAAATTAACTTGCATTTATCAAACTGTCAACTTCAGTGTAGCTCTTACAAATCTTTTAAAAGAAAAAGAGAGGAACTCTTAAAGCACTATCTTTTAAATAAGTCAAAATATGTTACACATAATTGCCTATAATGAGGCTATAGCAATAGCAAAGGCCATAACCATGAAGTGAAATATAAGTTCAACCTCAACACAAAAACAGTATCAACAATGCTTCTATTCCCTGAGAGTGAGGATACATTTTTTTCACTTGAAATTAAAGTGCAGTATTTGGAAACATATGACTGGAGTTCTTATCTAAACTTGGTGTCACTGTATATTTTAAAATATCATAGGTAACATGAAATCCAAAATGTTCCCACACGGACTTATACGACGCTGGCGCATCGGATGCATCCTCCAACTCCGGTAAGCCTTCCTTATATCTCCCACTTGCCATTTCTATACGTGACGAGACCTGCAGCACTCCATACTCCACTTTTACTGTCTATAGGCTTGTTCGACTTGAACTGGCGCTGCACAGACCGATCGGTTTATGACATCAAAGTACCGCGAGAGTGATTGAAAAGCATACGGAGCCGTTGCTCTCGCGGTACTTTGATGTTATTCATCGATCGGTCTGTGCAGCGCCGGTTCAAGTCGAACAAGCCTCATATGTCCATTGTCATGTCCACACATCTCTTATTTCGCGCGAAAAGTAAACACTGTCTGAGGTCACGGGCACGAGGTTACACTGCGCATGCGTCGAACCGTGCGACGCACACACGCACCGAACCGAGACAAGCGAACCGAACAGTTCGGATGTTTTTTCATGTACCGTGCCACCCCTAGTTGTGATTAATCTACTCTGCTCTGGTTGGTCAGATGATCCAGTCTGTTGTGATTGGTCTATTCTGCTCTGATTGGTCAGATGGCCCAGTCTGTTGTGATTGGTCTATTCTGCTCTGATTGGTCAGATGGCCCAGTCTGTTGTGATTGGTCTATTCTGCTCTGGTTGGTCAGATGGCCCAGTCTGTTGTGATTGATCTACTCTGCTCTGATTGGTCAGATGGCCCAGTCTGTTGTGATTGGTCTATTCTGCTCTGGTTGGTCAGATGGCCCAGTCTGTTGTGATTGGTCTACTCTGCTCTGGTTGGTCAGATGACCCAGTCTGTTGTGATTGGTCTACTTTGCTCTGATTGGTCAGATGGCCCAGTCTGTTGCGATTGGTCTATTCTGCTCTGGTTGGTCAGATGATCCAGTCTGTTGTGATTGGTCTATTCTGCTCTGATTGGTCAGATGGCCCAGTCTGTTGTGATTGGTCTATTCTGCTCTGATTGGTCAGATGGCCCAGTCTGTTGTGATTGGTCTACTCTGCTCTGATTGGTCAGACGGCCCAGTCTGTTGTGATTGATCTACTCTGCTCTGATTGGTCAGATGACTCAGTCTGTTGTGATTGATCTATTCTGTTCTGGTTGGTCAGATGGCCGAGTCTGTTGTGATTGGTCTACTCTGCTCTGGTTGGTCAGATGACCTAGTCTGTTGTGATTGATCTACTCTGCTCTGGTTGGTCAGATGATCCAGTCTATTGTGATTGATCTACTCTGCTCTGGTTGGTCAGATGATCCAGTCTGTTGTGATTGGTCTATTCTACTCTGATTGGTCAGATGATCCAGTCTGTTGTGATTGGTCTACTCTGCTCTGGTTGGTCAGATGATCTAGTCTGTTGTGATTGGTCTATTCTGCTCTGATTGGTCAGATGGCCCAGTCTGTTGTGATTGGTCTACTCTGCTCTGATTGGTCAGATGATCCAGTCTGTTGTGATTGGTCTATTCTGCTCTGATTGGTCAGATGATCTAGTCTATTGTGTTTGGTCTGCTCTGCTCTGGTTGGTCAGATGATCCAGTCTGTTGTGATTGGTATACTCTGCTCTGATTGGTCAGATGACTCAGTCTGTTGTGATTGGTCTACTCTGATCTGGTTGGTCAGATGACCCAGTCTGTTGTGATTGATCTACTCTGCTCTGGTTGGTCAGATGATCCAGTCTGTTGTGATTGGTCTACTCTGCTCTGATTGGTCAGATGATCCAGTCTATTGTGATTGATCTACTCTGCTCTGGTTGGTCAGATGGCCCAGTCTGTTGTGATTGGTCTACTCTGCTCTGGTTGGCCAGATGACCCAGTCTGTTGTGATTGATCTACTCTGCTCTGGTTGGTCAGATGATCCAGTCTGTTGTGATTGGTCTATGCTGCTCTGATTGGTCAGATGGCCCAGTCTGTTGTGATTGGTCTATTCTACTCTGATTGGTCAGATGATCCAGTCTGTTGTGATTGGTCTATTCTGCTCTGATTGGTCAGATGTCCCAGTCTGTTGTGATTGATCTACTCTGCTCTGATTGGTCAGATGATTTAGTCTGTTGTGATTGGTCTCTTCTGCTCTGATTGGTCAGATGACTCAGTCTGTTGTGATTGGTCTACTCTGCTCTGGTTGGTCAGATGACCCAGTCTGTTGTGATTGGTCTATTCTGCTCTGATTGGTCAGATGTCCCAGTCTGTTGTGATTGATCTACTCTGCTCTGATTGGTCAGATGATTTAGTCTGTTGTGATTGGTCTATTCTGCTCTGATTGGTCAGATGACTCAGTCTGTTGTGATTGGTCTACTCTGCTCTGATTGGTCAGATGACTCAGTCTGTTGTGATTGCTCTATTCTGCTCTGATTGGTCAGATGATCCAGTCTGTTGTGATTGATCTACTCTGCTCTGATTGGTCAGATGATCCAGTCTGTTGTGATTGATCTACTCTGCTCTGATTGGTCAGATGATCCAGTCTGTTGTGATTGATCTACTCTGCTCTGATTGGTCAGATGACTCAGTCTGTTGTGATTGGTCTATTCTGCTCTGATTGGTCAGATGACTCAGTCTGTTGTGATTGGTCTACTCTGCTCTGATTGGTCAGATGATCCAGTATGTTGTGATTGATCTACTCTGCTCTGGTTGGTCAGATGACTCAGTCTGTTGTGATTGGTCTATTCTGCTCTGATTGGTCAGATGATTTAGTCTGTTGTGATTGGTCTATTCTGCTCTGATTGGTCAGATGACTCAGTCTGTTGTGATTGATCTACTCTGCTCTGATTGGTCAGATGACTCAGTCTGTTGTGATTGGTCTACTCTGCTCTGATTGGTCAGATGATCCAGTCTGTTGTGATTGATCTACTCTGCTCTGATTGGTCAGATGATCCAGTCTGTTGTGATTGATCTACTCTGCTCTGATTGGTCAGATGATCCAGTCTGTTGTGATTGATCTACTCTGCTCTGATTGGTCAGATGATCCAGTCTGTTTTGATTGATCTACTCTGCTCTGATTGGTCAGATGACTCAGTCTGTTGTGATTGGTCTATTGTGCTCTGATTGGTCAGATGACTCAGTCTGTTGTGATTGATCTACTCTGCTCTGATTGGTCAGATGATCCAGTCTGTTGTGATTGATCTACTCTGCTCTGATTGGTCAGATGACTCAGTCTGTTGTGATTGGTCTACTCTGCTCTGATTGGTCAGATGATCCAGTCTGTTGTGATTGATCTACTCTGCTCTGATTGGTCAGATGATCCAGTCTGTTGTGATTGATCTACTCTGCTCTGATTGGTCAGATGACTCAGTCTGTTGTGATTGGTCTATTCTGCTCTGATTGGTCAGATGACTCAGTCTGTTGTGATTGGTCTACTCTGCTCTGATTGGTCAGATGATCCAGTCTGTTGTGATTGATCTACTCTGCTCTGGTTGGTCAGATGACTCAGTCTGTTGTGATTGGTCTACTCTGCTCTGATTGGTCAGATGACTCAGTCTGTTGTGATTGGTCT
Organism: Gila orcuttii; assembly: GCA_026230005.1. Lineage (NCBI taxonomy): Eukaryota > Metazoa > Chordata > Actinopteri > Cypriniformes > Leuciscidae > Gila > Gila orcuttii. The sequence goes on along the minus strand of JAPDVR010000009.1, from coordinate 49,895,560 downwards.
ACTCTGCTCTGATTGGTCAGATGACTCAGTCTGTTGTGATTGGTCTATTCTGCTCTGATTGGTCAGATGACTCAGTCTGTTGTGATTGGTCTACTCTGCTCTGATTGGTCAGATGATCCAGTATGTTGTGATTGATCTACTCTGCTCTGGTTGGTCAGATGACTCAGTCTGTTGTGATTGGTCTATTCTGCTCTGATTGGTCGGATGATTTAGTCTGTTGTGATTGGTCTATTCTGCTCTGATTGGTCAGATGACTCAGTCTGTTGTGATTGGTCTACTCTGCTCTGATTGGTCAGATGACTCAGTCTGTTGTGATTGGTCTACTCTGCTCTGATTGGTCAGATGATCCAGTCTGTTGTGATTGATCTACTCTGCTCTGATTGGTCAGATGATCCAGTCTGTTGTGATTGATCTACTCTGCTCTGATTGGTCAGATGATCCAGTCTGTTGTGATTTATCTACTCTGCTCTGATTGGTCAGATGATCCAGTCTGTTGTGATTGATCTACTCTTCTCTGATTGGTCAGATGACTCAGTCTGTTGTGATTGGTCTATTCTGCTCTGATTGGTCAGATGACTCAGTCTGTTGTGATTGATCTACTCTGCTCTGATTGGTCAGATGATCCAGTCTGTTGTGATTGATCTACTCTGCTCTGATTGGTCAGATGACTCAGTCTGTTGTGATTGGTCTATTCTGCTCTGATTGGTCAGATGACTCAGTCTGTTGTGATTGGTCTACTCTGCTCTGATTGGTCAGATGATCCAGTCTGTTGTGATTGATCTACTCTGCTCTGATTGGTCAGATGATCCAGTCTGTTGTGATTGATCTACTCTGCTCTGATTGGTCAGATGACTCAGTCTGTTGTGATTGGCCTATTCTGCTCTGATTGGTCAGATGACTCAGTCTGTTGTGATTGGTCTACTCTGCTCTGATTGGTCAGATGATCCAGTCTATTTTGATTGATCTACTCTGCTCTGGTTGGTCAGATGATCCAGTCTGTTGTGATTGGTCTATTCTGCTCTGATTGGTCAGATGGCCCAGTCTGTTGTGATTGGTCTATTCTGCTCTGATTGGTCAGATGACTCAGTCTGTTGTGATTGGTCTACTCTGCTCTGATTGGTCAGATGATCCAGTCTGTTGTGATTGATCTACTCTGCTCTGATTGGTCAGATGACTCAGTCTTTTGTGATTGATCTACTCTGCTCTGATTGGTCAGATGATCTAGTCTGTTGTGATTGGTCTATTCTGCTCTGATTGGTCAGGTTATCTAGTCTGTTGTGATTGGTCTATTCTGCTCTGATTGGTCAGATGATCCAGTCTGTTGTGATTGGTCTACTCTGCTCTGATTGGTCAGATGATCTAGTCTGTTGTGATTGATCTACTCCGCTCTGATTGGTCAGATGACTCAGTCTGTTGTGATTTATCTACTCTGCTCTGATTGGTCAGATGATCTAGTCTGTTGTGATTGGTCTATTCTGCTCTGATTGGTCAGATGGCCCAGTCTGTTGTGATTGGTCTACTCTGCTCTGATTGGTCAGATGATCCAGTCTGTTGTGATTGGTCTATTCTGCTCTGATTGGTGAGATGACTCAGTCTGTTGTGATTGGTCTACTCTGCTCTGATTGGTCAGATGATCTAGTCTGTTGTGATTGATCTACTCCGCTCTGATTGGTCAGATGACTCAGTCTGTTGTGATTTATCTACTCTGCTCTGATTGGTCAGATGATCTAGTCTGTTGTGATTGGTCTATTCTGCTCTGATTGGTCAGATGGCCCAGTCTGTTGTGATTGGTCTACTCTGCTCTGATTGGTCAGATGATCCAGTCTGTTGTGATTGGTCTATTCTGCTCTGATTGGTGAGATGATCTAATCTGTTGTGATTGGTCTACTCTGCTCTGGTTGGTCAGATGATCCAGTCTGTTGTGATTGGTCCATTCTGCTCTGATTGGTCAGATGATCCAGTCTGTTGTGATTGGTCTACTCTGCTCTGGTTGGTCAGATGATCCAGTCTGTTTTGATTGGTCTACTCTGCTCTGGTTGGTCAGATGATCTAGTCTGTTGTGATTGGTCTATTCTGCTCTGATTGGTCAGACGGTCCAGTCTGTTGTGATTGGTCTACACTCCTCTGATTGGTCAGATGATCCAATCTGTTGTGATTGGTCTATTCTGCTCTGATTGGTCAGACGGTCCAGTCTGTTGTGATTGGTCTACACTCCTCTGATTGGTCAGATGATCCAGTCTGTTGTGATTGGTCTACTCTGCTCTGATTGGTCAGATGACTCAGTCTGTTGTGATTGGTCTATTCTGCTCTGATTGGTCAGATGACTCAGTCTGTTGTGATTGATCTACTCTGCTCTGATTGGTCAGATGATCCAGTCTGTTGTGATTGATCTACTCTGCTCTGATTGGTCAGATGACTCAGTCTGTTGTGATTGGTCTATTCTGCTCTGATTGGTCAGATGACTCAGTCTGTTGTGATTGGTCTACTCTGCTCTGATTGGTCAGATGATCCAGTCTGTTGTGATTGATCTACTCTGCTCTGATTGGTATGATGATCCAGTCTGTTGTGATTGATCTACTCTGCTCTGATTGGTCAGATGACTCAGTCTGTTGTGATTGGCCTATTCTGCTCTGATTGGTCAGATGACTCAGTCTGTTGTGATTGGTCTACTCTGCTCTGATTGGTCAGTTGATCCAGTCTGTTGTGATTGATCTACTCTGCTCTGGTTGGTCAGATGATCCAGTCTGTTGTGATTGGTCTATTCTGCTCTGATTGGTCAGATGGCCCAGTCTGTTGTGATTGGTCTATTCTGCTCTGATTGGTCAGATGACTCAGTCTGTTGTGATTGGTCTACTCTGCTCTGATTGGTCAGATGACTCAGTCTGTTGTGATTGATCTACTCTGCTCTGATTGGTCAGATGACTCAGTCTTTTGTGATTGATCTACTCTGCTCTGATTGGTCAGATGATCTAGTCTGTTGTGATTGGTCTATTCTGCTCTGATTGGTCAGGTTATCTAGTCTGTTGTGATTGGTCTATTCTGCTCTGATTGGTCAGATGATCCAGTCTGTTGTGATTGGTCTACTCTGCTCTGATTGGTCAGATGATCTAGTCTGTTGTGATTGATCTACTCCGCTCTGATTGGTCAGATTACTCAGTCTGTTGTGATTGATCTACTCTGCTCTGATTGGTCAGATGATCTAGTCTGTTGTGATTGGTCTATTCTGCTCTGATTGGTCAGATGGCCCAGTCTGTTGTGATTGGTCTACTCTGCTCTGATTGGTCAGATGATCCAGTCTGTTGTGATTGGTCTACTCTGCTCTGATTGGTCAGATGATCCAGTCTGTTGTGATTGGTCTATTCTGCTCTGATTGGTGAGATGATCTAATCTGTTGTGATTGGTCTACTCTGCTCTGGTTGGTCAGATGATCCAGTCTGTTGTGATTGGTCCATTCTGCTCTGATTGGTCAGATGATCCAGTCTGTTGTGATTGGTCTACTCTGCTCTGGTTGGTCAGATGATCCAGTCTGTTGTGATTGGTCTACTCTGCTCTGGTTGGTCAGATGATCTAGTCTGTTGTGATTGGTCTATTCTGCTCTGATTGGTCAGACGGTCCAGTCTGTTGTGATTGGTCTACACTCCTCTGATTGGTCAGATGATCCAATCTGTTGTGATTGGTCTATTCTGCTCTGATTGGTCAGACGGTCCAGTCTGTTGTGATTGGTCTACACTCCTCTGATTGGTCAGATGATCCAGTCTGTTGTGATTGGTCTACTCTGCTCTGATTGGTCAGATGATCCAGTCTGTTGTGATTGGTCTACTCTGCTCTGATTGGTCAGATGGCCCAGTCTGTTGTGATTGGTCTACTCTGCTCTGATTGGTCAGATGGCCCAGTCTGTTGTGATTTGTCTACTCTGCTCTGATTGGTCAGATGATCCAGTCTGTTGTGATTGGTCTTTTCTGCTCTTATTGGTCAGATGACCAACCAAACTCTTCCAGTCTCAGCTACAACTACAGTGTTTGAGGGCGGGGCAAAGGAGACGCTGTTCAGCCAATGAAGACCATTGGCTGGCATTATGCAAATTAGTTACAAACCTACATTGGTTCAGCAGGAAGTGAGACTGGAATTACTGAATCGCGCAGAATCACTTCTTTTATTTAGAAGACAAAAACTCCACTTATCTGAACATTGATCTTTGAAACTTTGCCGAATTTTTACAATCACAAACAGCTTTATTACACACTAGATGAAAGGCAACATCGGAAAAAGCATAATATAGACACTTTAATAATTTAAATGCATATGATGTAATAAAAGGAGTCAGTTACCGTGGCAACAGTCTGTGTGTGGGCAAGGCCACTATGCGATGCTCTTTGCGTGTGTGTTCGTACAGCTCCTTCAGTGTGTGTGAGTGCAGCTGCGAGGACTTGATCTACTCTGCTCTGATTGGTCAGATGATCTAGTCTGTTGTGATTGGTCTATTCTGCTCTGATTGGTCAGATGGCCCAGTCTGTTGTGATTGGTCTCTTCTGCTCTGATTGGTCAGATGATCCAGTCTGTTGTGATTGGTCTATTCTGCTCTGATTGGTGAGATGATCTAATCTGTTGTGATTGGTCTACTCTGCTCTGGTTGGTCAGATGATCCAGTCTGTTGTGATTGGTCCATTCTGCTCTGATTGGTCAGATGATCCAGTCTGTTGTGATTGGTCTACTCTGCTCTGGTTGGTCAGATGATCCAGTCTGTTGTGATTGGTCTACTCTGCTCTGGTTGGTCAGATGATCTAGTCTGTTGTGATTGGTCTATTCTGCTCTGATTGGTAAGACGGTCCAGTCTGTTGTGATTGATCTACACTCCTCTAATTGGTCAGATGATCCAGTCTGTTGTGATTGGTCTACTCTGCTCTGATTGGTCAGATGATCTAGTCTGTTGTGATTGGTCTATTCTGCTCTGATTGGTAAGACGGTCCAGTCTGTTGTGATTGGTCTACACTCCTCTGATTGGTCAGATGATCCAATCTGTTGTGATTGGTCTATTCTGCTCTGATTGGTCAGACGGTCCAGTCTGTTGTGATTGATCTACACTCCTCTGATTGGTCAGATGATCCAGTCTGTTGTGATTGGTCTACTCTGCTCTGATTGGTCAGATGATCCAGTCTGTTGTGATTGGTCTACTCTGCTCTGATTGGTCAGATGGCCCAGTCTGTTGTGATTGGTCTACTCTGCTCTGATTGGTCAGATGGCCCAGTCTGTTGTGATTGGTCTACTCTGCTCTGATTGGTCAGATGATCCAGTCTGTTGTGATTGGTCTTTTCTGCTCTTATTGGTCAGATGACCAACCAAACTCTTCCAGTCTCAGCTACAACTACAGTGTTTGAGGGCGGGGCAAAGGAGACGCTGTTCAGCCAATGAAGACCATTGGCTGGCATTATGCAAATTAGTTACAAACCTACATTGGTTCAGCAGGAAGTGAGACTGGAATTACTGAATCGCTCAGAATCGCTTCTTTTATTTAGAAGACAAAAACTCCACTTATCTGAACATTGATCTTTGAAACTTTGCTGAATTTTTACAATCACAAACAGCTTTATTACACACTAGATGAAAGGCAACATCGGAAAAAGCATAATATAGACACTTTAATAATTTAAATGCATATGATGTAATAAAAGGAGTCAGTTACCGTGGCAACAGTCTGTGTGTGGGCAAGGCCACTATGCGATGCTCTTTGCGTGTGTGTTCGTACAGCTCCTTCAGTGTGTGTGAGTGCAGCTGCGAGGACTTCCCTGTTACACACATCAATCACTCTATCTGTCAGTCAGTGCCAACAGGTTTATCTGACAAGCTGCAGTGTATTGTGCGGAAGCATATTTCCACCTCATGAGAAAAATAAATCATGCTTTGGTAAAATCATATTTATGACATAAAAAGTACAAATTATGACATACGAAGTCTAAATTATGTATTTCAATGACTATATTGTGTCAATGACTTTTTACATCATAAAAACAAAGTTTAGTTTTTCATGCCATAAATGCGGCTTTTTATGTCAAAATTTCAACTTTTCATCTCATAATTTTTATTTAGTATGTTATGATTTAGACTTTTTGACAATCTGACTTTTCAGTCAGATTTTGAAACGTCAATTTTGACTTTTTAAAATCATAATTAAAACATTTCACATCAAAATTTTTACTTAAAACATTGTAATTTCACAATTATGACTTCAAAAGCCTGAATTAAAATTTATGTTAATATCAACTTAAATATCATTTAGATTTTTTAAGTCAAAACCTGTTTAAGTCAAAATTTTGACTTTGTAAGTCATAATTTCACCTTTTCATGTAATAATTATGACTGTCACTTTCAACTTTAATATAATAATAAAAAAATTACTTTATACATCATAATTTCACATTTTTATGTCATAAATATGACTTTTTAAGTCTGAATTTCAACTTATGTCAATATCAACTTTACTATCATAAGGACTTTTTAAGTCAAATTTTTTTTTGTCATAATTAGGACTTAGTATGTCAGTTTTGACTTTTAATGCCATCAAAGTTGTCCTAAGAGAAGAACGGGTATTGTTCAAAATTCATGTATAACTTTGATGAAAGGTTTTGATCCACTTCAAATGTTGACTACTGTAATTTCATGTCCATTTTATGGCATAATTTAGACTTTTTGTTATTAGTCATTTACAAAATGCATGATATTATTTTTCATAAGTGGCAGAAACGGTCTTCCATCTGTATTGTATAAAGCGCTACATAAATAAAGGTGATTGACATTCAGGTTCCCTTGATTTCCATCTGATTGTTCCTCACCTGAGACGGACATTAAGACGTTCCCAATGGTGTAAACCCACACACACTTTCCCGGAAACAGCTGAGAGAGAGAGAGAGAGAGAGAGAGAGAGAGTGAGAGAGAATCAGAGAAGGATCAGAACAAGCTGTACGTGTCATCAAGAATGTGTGTGTGTGTGTGTGTGTGTGTGTCTCACCAGCTCCATGGTGGTCTCAGACCCGTTGAGGTTTAGTGTGAAGATGCCCTCGTCGGCCCCAAAGATCAGGTGTTGATCTACAGCAGAGAGCAGGAGCGTTACTGAGGCTCTGGGGTCAGAACACACTCCAGAAGAAGAAGGAGGACGCGTACCTTTAGTGACGGGATGCTCCCATGAGGTCGAGCAGTTGAGCTTTAGAGGACAGCCGTGGAAAACCTTCCTGAACACGATCTGCTCATCATCAACACACACAATATAATACTGTGACTTATGTAATGCAACTAACATCAAGCATCAATCAATTATTATCAAATATTGACCAAAATATTATCAATATCAAATATTTTTTATCAATTATTATTAAATATAATAATTCATATTTGACAACAAATCTAAATGTCAACAATGCAATTTAATTTAACCTTTTAAATTATTTGTAATTTAATTTTAGAAATAATTTAATTATTATAACATTCAGAAATATTGTAAAATAATAATAATACTCTTTTTTCTCTCAATAATTTAATGTAGTTTCATTTAAACTTTTAAATTATACATGATTTAAAAATAATTTGACAATATTTCTGAATTTACTAATACATTTTTTCTCTCTCAACAATGCAATTTAATTTAAACTTTTAAATTATTTGTAATTTAATTTAAGAAATCATTTAATTATTATAATATTCAGAAATATTTGACAATAGTTTTTCTCTCCAAAATGTAATGTAGTTTTATTTAAACCTTTAAATTATACATGATTTAAACATTGAATTAATTAATGATTTAAATATGATAATATTCAGAATTATGTGACAATATTTCTAAATTTAATAATAATATGTTTTCTCTCAACAATGCAATGTAATTAAATTTAAACTTTTAATTTAATTTATTAAATTGTCATAACATTCAGAAATATTTGACAATATTTCTGAATTTATAATATTTTCTCTCTCAACAATTCAATGTAATTCAATTTAAAATCTTAATTTAATTAATGAATATTTTTTTTATAACTTTCAGAAATATTTGACAATATTTCTGAATGTAATTATGATTTCTTTTTCTCAACAATGCAATGTAACTCGATTTTAACTTTTGATTTTATTAATGAATGATTTTTTTTATAACATTCAGAAATATTTGACAATATTTCTGAATTTAATTATATATTTTTATCTCAACAATGCAATGTATTTAAATTTAAATCTTGAATTTAATTTAATAAATTATCATAACATTCAGAAATATTTGACAATATTTCTGAATTCAATAATATTTTTTCTCTCAACAATGCAATGTATTTAAATTTAAACCTTTGATTGAATAAATTATCATAACATTCAGAAATATTTGACAATATTTCTGAATTTAATAATAATATTTTTCTCACCTCAAAAATGCAATGTAATTAAATTTAAACCTTTGATTTGATTATTTATTATTATAACATTATGCATTATGTATAACATAATGTAATAATAACAACATTTTACACATTTTTTTTCGATGCAGCTCGACCTTATTCCCGAGAAGCATGTCGAACACGTACCGGTGGTTTCCTGATCACTGGACACACAAACTGGACCGGATCCTGAACCAGAGAGAGTGAGAAACACACAGTCAGACGATATAAACCACTTCCTGACAGCGAGAGCTTGAAGCATGAAACCGAGACTCTTGCAGATGCAGAGCAGGAGATCGAGACACTGATCACACACACACTTACACAGGAAAATAACAGTCTTGCAGGAGATTGAACACACTTCCTAAACTCTAACACTTTCTCTAAAGCTGCTTTAACACAATGAAAGTACAAATAAAACACTTGAATTGAAAGTGGAACTGAATTGACTCTGACTTTAAACCGGAGAATTATGGGATCAATATCCCGTCAAAATGTATTGCTGCGACGAATCAAAAAGTAATAAGTGTGAATCAAAAATGTTAAAATATATTGCACAAACTGAAAAAAACAATGCAAAATTATCCGAATATAAACATCTGTGGTCACGGATCAAATTATAATAAGCGTGAATAAAAAAATAACAAGCATGAATAAAAACTTTAAACACATTAAAAAGTATTTTGCACAAAATGTTTTATTTAAAATGATGTTTTCCTTTGTTTTATTACTTTGTGCTCGCTTGCATTTTCGACGCTTGTGCTGTTTTTCTCTTCGCTCTTCTTTCCACGTTCTGCGCTTGCTTTTCCAAGTGTTGCAGTTTGAGTTTTATGTAAATTAGGGTGGGCTTAAGCGTCCCTATTGGTCCACTCGTTCTAGATCGTCTCCTCGAGCCAATCAATCGAAGAGTGGAGTTGACGTCACACAGATTTTGCATTATGTTTTTCAGTTTGTGCAATAAATTTTTACATGTGTTTTTACATTTTTGATTGACACTTATTATTTTGTGATCCGTGGCCGTGATACTTTATACGGGATGTTGATCCACAGAGAACGGGACGCACCTGTGGAGCTTGTCTTCTTCTGCGGTCTTTCTTCGGTGGCAGTTCAGGAGGAAGAAGCTCCAGTGGAGGATCAGTGTGAAAACTGGAGAACGCAGACGGGTCTACACACACACACACACACACACACACACACACACACACACACACACACACACACACACACACACACACACACACACACACACACACACACAGGCTGTTACACAGGCGGATCAGGAGCAGTGTTGTGTGTAACTCATTAAAAGTAACTTGAGTTATGTAATCAGATTACTTTTTCAAGTAACTAGTAAAGTACCAAATTACTTAAAAAATTTATAACAAAATATCAGAGTCATTTTTTCAAATAAGTAATGCAAGTTACATTGTTTTTCACATTTATTGACTGACAGCTCATGACATCATGTTGAGACTAATCAGAGTGCAGAAGCGTCACACGTGTGTGTGTGTGTGTGTGTGTGTTTGTGTGTGTGTCTGTGTGTGTGTGTAAACATGATGGTTGTCGTTCTAGACTAAATGTGAGTGAGCATTTAATCATCTCACTTGCACAAAACAGATTAAATATTTCCTCAAAATGAATAAAATCAGTGAAATGCAGAATCAGAATATTATGCAAACCTTTAATAACTAAATATGTTAAATAAAACATAAATGTATGGATTTAATCTTACTTTATTGACCAATGTACTTGCTTCAGACCTTCGATGATTGAATTAAACCATAAGCAAAAATTACTAAAGATTCTTTTTGTTTTAACTGATAAAGTGTTAAACTTTTCTCTCCTGTTTCCTATTCTTCTGTTATCCAGAATAACAGTGGCTGAAAATCTGCATTTCCTTCAGTTTGAGGATTGTTATTTCACTTTTGGTCTGAAAGGGTCTTTACATTTGCCCAAAAATATAACTGTTATATATAATATAATATAATATAATATAATATAATATAACTAATATAACTTGTAACAAGCCCAGCCCAGGTGAAAAAAGTAATGCAATTAGTTACTTTTTAATGGAGTAAAGCAATATTGTAATGCAACTTTCCTCAACACTGGTTGTATCAGATGTGTATGTGTGTGTGTGTGTGTGTGTGTGTGTGTTTGTGTGCGTGTGTGTGTGTGTGTGAGATACACACACCTGAGTTGACGCTGCGTATGGAGCGCGGGCGTGGGATAGGTTGTGTGTGTGTGTGTGTGTGTGTGTGTGTTTGTGTGTGTGTGTGTGTGTGAGACACACACCTGAGTTGACGCTGCGTACGGAGCGTGGGCGTGGGATAGGTCGTGTGTGTGTGTGTGTGTGTGTGTTTGTGTGTGTGTGTGTGTGTGTGTGAGACACACACCTGAGTTGACGCTGCGTACGGAGCGTGGGCGTGGGATAGGTCGTGTGTGTGTGTGTGTGTGTGTGTTTGTGTGTGTGTGTGTGTGTGTGTGAGACACACACCTGAGTTGACGCTGCGTATGGAGCGCGGGCGTGGGATAGGTTGTGTGTGTGTGTGTGTGTGTGTGTTTGTGTGTGTGTGTGTGTGTGTGTGAGACACACACCTGAGTTGACGCTGCGTACGGAGCGTGGGCGTGGGATAGGTCGTGTGTGTGTGTGTGTGTGTGTGTGTGTGTGTGTGTGTGTGTGTGTGTGAGACACACACCTGAGTTGACGCTGCGTACGGAGCGTGGGATAGGTCGTGTGTGTGTGTGGGTGTGTGTGTGTGTGTTTGTGTGTGGGTGTGTGTGAGATACACACACCTGAGTTGACGCTGCGTACGGAGCGTGGGCGTGGGATAGGTCGTGTGTGTGTGTGTGTGTGTGTGTGTGTTTGTGTGTGTGAGATACACACACCTGAGTTGACGCTGCGTATGGAGCGCGGGCGTGGGATAGGTCGTGTGTGTGTGTGTGTGTGTGTGTGTGTGTGTGTGTGTGTGTGTGTGTGAGGCACTCACCTGAGTTGACGTTGCGTACGGAGCGTGGGCGTGGGACGGGTCGAGTGTGTGTGTGTGTGTGTGTCCCGCTGGACGTCCTGAACAGTGGCGTCGGGGCGCCCAAGGCCAGAGCTTTACTGTGATCCTCGTCTGCGGTCACACTCTCCTCTGAACTCGTGCGGGGCTTCGGCTGCTCACACACACACACACACACACACACACACACACACACACACACACACACACACACACACACACACACACTATACACTTCATACACACATTCATATACATACACTTTCTTAAAGCTAAATATAACAGCAATTAGTCAACATTGTAGTCTCTTTATGAATTTATTTTCATATTTATGATGAATTATATATTTCAACATTTTAGCATTTTTGTGAATTTATTTTCATATTTATTATATAAACTATATATTTAAACATTTTAGCCTTTTTATGAATTTATTTTCAGATTTGTGATGAATTATATATTACAACATTTTAGCATTTTTATGAATTCATTTTCATATTTATGATGAATTATATATTTCAACATTTTAGCGTTTTTATGATTTTTTTTCATATTTATGATAAATTATATATTTCAACATTTTAGCGTTTTTATGATTTTTTTCATATATTTATGATTAAATATATATTTCAACATTTTAGCATTTTAATGAATTTATTTTCATATTTATGATGAATTATATATTTCAATATTTTAGACTTTTAATGATTTTTTTTCATATTTATGATGAATTATAGATTTAACATTTTATCCTTTTTATTAATTTATTTTCATATTCATGATTAATTATATATTTCAACATTTTATCCCTTTTTATTAATGTATTTTCATATATATGGTGAATTATATATTTCAACATTTTAGCATTTTTATGAATGCATTCTCATATTTATTATATGAATTAGATATCCCAACATTTTAGGCTTTTTATTATTTATTTAATATTTATGATATGAATTATATATTTCACGTTTTTTATAAATTTATTTTCATATTTATGATAAATTAAATATTTCAACATTTTTGTCTTTTTATGATATATATATTATTTTAACATATGTATATCTTTCCCTATATTTCAGGTTTTGCTGTATTTTTTATATATATTTGTTATATTCTAGTGTTGAGCATGAATAACAGTATTTAACAGGATGTAACGTTTCTTCTGAAGTCTTTAATGTCTCTGATCTTACTTTAGGAGGAAGAGGAGGAGGAGCTTCATCGCTGTACTTCAGTGTGCTACTAAACAGAGAAGACTTGTCAGATCATTCATAATTCATTAAAAGACTGACGCGTGTGTGTGTTTGTGTGTGTGTGTGTGTGTGTGTGTGTGTGATTATTGCTGAAGTACCTCAGTGAATGACTGACAGGTCTGTGGGTGGAGAAGAGGATTAAAGACGTGATTAATAACCACAGATACAATCATATACACAATCACACATGCACGAGGAGGACGCTTATGTACAGAAGATACTGGGTGAATCAGTAAGATGAACAATGGAATTATAATGAACAATTAGCAAAACATGTAAAAAAAAAAAGAAGAACAAAACATGTTCAGAGTGTGGATTTAATTCCAGCTAAAATCATAGTTCCCTGAAAAAAACTCCTGATCTTTGTTGTTATTGTTAATTAAAACTTTTAGAAATCAATGAAAAATATTTTTTGTTTCTTGAAATAATATATTTTATTTAGCATTTAAAATGAATGAAAAATAAATATAAAATAAAATATTAATATGAATATATTTTTTAAAAACATCAATAGAAAAATAGAAATGTGTCCTTGGCAATTAACTGAAATAAATAAGTTGAATTAACCTGAAATAAAATGAAAGGTAAACAGAATTATGAAAAAAAAACAAAAAAAAACCCAGACTAAAATTAAAATATGACTAAAAAATATAATAAAATAAAATAAAATATTAATAGAAACATTTTAAAACATCAGTGGAAAAATAGAAATGTTGCCTTGGCAATTAATTGAAATAAATAAGTTGAATTCATCTGAAATAAAATGAAAGGTAAATATAATAAAATAAAATAAAAACACCTCGGTTACGACTGTAACTTCGGTTCCCTGAAGAGGGAACGACACGCTGCGTCGATTGACACTAAGGGAACGCTTTGCGTGATGATGTCATTGAGCACACAATGCTGTGACGCGACGTCAGAGGATCCAGGACACTATAAAGCCAAACAAAGCAGCGGCAGCTTCTGGAGGTCTGAGCAAGAGATACGGCAGGCGACGCAGCGTCTCGTTCCCTCCTCAGGGAGCCGAGGTCACAGTCGCAGGGACTCGCGCTGTGTCGATCGACGCTAAGGGAACGTCTATACCAACGGCAGCATAGCGAGAAGTGTGTGTCCTGTGTGCAATCATACGAGCAGCGCTAGGACGAGAGCACCCGAGACCCCGGTGTAGAGTCCAGGGCCAACGAGTAAAACCTGACGCGTGTGTGCGGTGATGCACAACATGTCGAATCGGTGAGAGAGGGACTCTGATTGGCTGTTCAGCTTAGTGCACGAGTCAGTGCAGAGAATAATAGCAAAACGGCGAGCACAGAAGTCAAAACGGTACAGACAGAAGACTGGTGTAATGTTACTCATCTTACATGTGTGTTCCTTGGAGAATATTTCAATATTAACATGAGTAGAGTAAAGAAAATGTTTAGCAGGATTGATATTCAGAACGGTAAACACACACTGCTTTGTTTACGGTTTGTGTATCTGGAGCCGAGGCAGCGTCAGTTTCCCTTTTGAATGAAGAATATAGATGAATATATCTGCAGAAATACACAGTTGTCGCATTCACACGCAGAACGCAGAACGCACATGCTAGCTGACAGCCGCCTGTAGTTCCCTCGCTGTGTTCAAGTGCAGCTTTTTCCCGTGACAACTCAGTCGGCTTTCATCAGCGCTAGTTCTTTGGCGTGGGTTTGGTGTGTCTCGGGAATGATGAGAGAACATTGTGATTGGTACTTTTTTAGGGGACAGTTTCAATCCCGTCTGACTAGCGCACTTCCTATAATGTTCCCGCTTTACAGGACGAATACTCCCAGTAGAGTGGGATCGACGGCCACAGGTGACGCTGTCCGGTCGAGTGAGAGAGCCTCCAGCACCCGCTTGCTCATTCTCTGCTCAGATGTCGGGGACCCTTAGACCCTTAGGGGCCCCAACACACGACAGTTGTTGGGCTGTACGCCACAGGGCAGCGCTGTGCACAGAGGCATCCAGTGCCATAACTGTGCTTTTCCTGGCCCGAATCTTGAAAAGGAGGAGGACAGAAGCACTACAGATCTGGAGCTCGGGAACATGACCTGGTCTAGGGTGAAGGAGCGCTTTAATCATCGTTAAACGAGGGTGCAACCGACAAAGCCTGAAGATCTCCTATTCTTTTAAGAGATCGTATTAGCCTTTTTATGAATTTATTTTCATATTTATGATTAATTATGTTTCAACATTTAGCATTTATTTTTATATTTATTATCTAAATTAGATAGTTCAACATTTTAGCGTTTTTATGATTTTATTTTCATATTTGTGATGATTTATATATTTCAACATTTTAGCATTTTTATTCATTTATTTTCATATTTATGAATTATACATTTTAACTTTTTAGCATTTTTATGAATTTACGTTCATATTTATGATGAATTATACATTTCAACATTTTAGCATTTTTATTAATTTATTTTCATATTCATGATTAATTAATTAATCAAGGTCTCCACATCCTCGGTTGATGTTATATATATATATATATAATATAGTAATATATTGACCATACAACACCAAATAGACCCTTAGTGTCAGTCGACGCAGCGCGAGTTCCCTTGAAAGGGAACTACTAAAATTAAAATAAAAACAAAAAAATATATAACAATAAATAATATGTTTTTATTTTTTATGTAAATATATAATTTTAATAAAAAAATAAAATAAATAAAAATAAAATAAAGTGTTTATACAAGAATAACCATATATTAAATAATAACATAATGTATGTAAATAATATAAAATAAGACCAGAGATTTGATTAAATGTAAAGCTTGAATGTCAGCCGAACGCATGAATGTACAGTAAACGTGTCGAGGAGAATAATATCTTACATTTCCACGTCATCGTAATCGTCATCGGTGTCCACGCTCTCGTCTCTGTCAGAAAGAGTTCATTAGAACCTGTGACTA
>JAPDVR010000009.1:49872455-49877455 GCA_026230005.1 Gila orcuttii | reverse complement strand
GCACGGCCGGGAACGCAATACTCGTTCCCTCTTCTAGAGAGAACCGAGGTTACGTTAGGTAACCGATTCGTTCTCTTACGAGAGGTTCTCTCGTATTGCGTAAGCTAGCTTACGCTACGGGAACACCTGGTCAACGCCGTGCGCGCTATGAAAAACACTCATGAGTGTGAACCCAGGGTGATACCGGGGGAATAATTTAATGTGGAGTGAATGTACAATGAAGCCGGCAGAGCGGGCACATAGTGTATACATAAGCATCTTAGGAGAGCACAAGGGGCGAACCGGTTGTGTGAGGGACTCCCAGTGATGCAGCTTCTTAGGGAGCTGGTTTTTAGACAGCTAGTAGTTTTGCCTGCAAGGCGGGAACTTCCAAATTGTAAAATCTGACAAAAGTGGACGGGGTGGCCCATCCCGCGGCCACACAAATGTCATGAATGGAAATTCCACAGGACCATGCCCACGATGAGGCCATGCCTCTGGTGGAGTGCGCCCTGATGCCCAAAGGGCAGGGCAGGCATTTTGATGCGTAAGCAGAAGCGATAGCGTCCACTATCCATCTAGACAGTGTCTGTTTTGAGGCGGCCAGACCTTTGGTGCGCCCCCCAAACGACACGAAAAGCTGCTCAGCGCGTCTGAACGCGGCAGCGCGCGTAGTCTACAATCTCAGAGCCCGAACCGGGCAGAGGAGATTAGCGTCGCGCTCACTATCGGATGGAGGCAGAGCCGATAGAGAAATAATCTGAGCCCTGAACGGGGTACCAATCGCTTTCGGGACATAGCCATGCCTAGGTTTGAGAATGACGACTGAATAATTCGGTCCAAACTCAAGACACGCGGCGCTGGATGAGAGCGCGTGAAGATCCCCCACGCGTTTTACTGAGGACAGAGCCATCAGAAAAACGGTTTTGAGCGAGAGGTATTTTAGGTCCACAGACTCGAGCGGTTCGAACGGGGGTGCTTTAAGAGCTTCGAGGACTATAGAAAGATCCCAGATAGGAACCGACGGGGGCCGCGGAGGATTCATCCTTTTAGCTCCCCTGAGGAAGCGGATGACTAACTCATCTTTGCCCAGGGACTGAGCGCGCCGGGGTTCAGAGAACGCCACGACGGCTGCCACGTAAACCTTGAGAGTGGAGGAGGACCTGCCCTTGTCCAGCATCTCTTGAAGGAAAACTAGCAAAGACGGTACCTCGCATGACCGTGGGTCCAGATGTTTGTCGGTGCACCATTTTGAGAACACAGACCATTTAGACGCATAGAGCCTTCTCGTGGAAGGTGCTCTAGCCTGTATGATAGTGTTTCTTACTCCCTCTGGCAAATCGACGAATAGTCGTTGATCACCCATGCATGTAGCGCCCAGCGCTGTGGATGGGGGTGCCAGATCGTGCCGCGAGCTTGAGAGAGGAGATCTGCTCTGACTGGGATGGGCCACGGGGCTGTCTGTGACAGCTGAGTGAGCTCCGGAACCCAACTTTGACTCTCCCAACGCGGAGCTATGAGGATCACCGAGTGGCGTGTGTCCCTGATCCTCTGAATTACCTGATGTAACAGAGCGATCGGAGGGAATGCATAGAGCGGGCGGCGAGGCCATTCCTGGGCTAGCGCGTCCTCGCTCCTCGTAAAAAATATTGCGCAGTGAGCGTTCTCTTCTGACGCGAAGAGGTTCACTTCTGCTCTGCCGAATAGCCGCCACAGTATTTGGACCGTCTGTGTGTTCAGGGACCATTCTCCTATGGAGATGAGGTTCCTGGATAGTATGTCTGGACCGTCGTTCAGATGGCCCGGCACATGCGTCGCTCTGAGCGAAAGCAGGCGGCTCTGAGACCAAACTAAAATGCGGTGTGTCAGTAGAAAGAGATTCTTGGATCTGACACCGCCCTGACGGTTGATATAGGAGACCACAGCCATGTTGTCCGAACGGATCAGGACGTGGTGTCCCCGAATGAGCGGGAGGAAGCGCGAGAGCGCGTTCTCGACCGCAAGCATTTCCAGACAATTTATGTGTAAGGGGCTTTCCTGAGTCGACCAGTGGCCAAAGGCCGGTGAGCCCTCGCAGACTGCACCCCAACCCGTGTTGGATGCATCTGTCGAGATGACTTTTCGGCGGGAAAAGGTCCCCATCGTGACGCCCTGCCGAAACCATTCTGCTACTGTCCATGGCTGCAGCGCCGTGAGACATGTCTGCGTAACCCTGACCAGCTGGCGGCCTGTGTTCCACGCGTGGTGGGGTACACGGCTGTTTAACCAGAGCTGAAGCGGGCGCATGTGCAGAAGGCCCAGCTGAAGCACAGCGGAGGCTGAGGCCATGTAACCCAGCATCCTCTGAAAGGTTTTCAGGGGTATGCGGGTGCCCATCTGAAACGAGGCGGCTAGACGCTGAACACTGCGCGCGCGCTGTGAGGACAGGCGAGCCGTCATTGAGACCGAGTTCAAATCTATTCCTAGAAAGGAAATCGATTGACTGGGTTGAAGGGAGCTCTTTGTCCAGTTGACAGAGAGGCCCAGTGTTTTCAGATGGTCGAGGAGAACTGCGCGGTGCGACAGAAGCTCCGTCTGTGATTGGGCCAAAATCAGCCAGTCGTCCAGATAATTCAATATGCGCAGCCCCTGGCTCCGCAGGGGGGCGAGCGCCGTATCCATGCACTTCGTGAATGTACGGGGCGCCAGGGATAAGCCGAACGGGAGGACGGCGTATTGATATACATGACCCTCGAAGGCAAAACGTAAGAATGGCCTGTGACGGGGATTTATCTGGATCTGAAAATAGGCGTCTTTCAGGTCTAGAGAGATGAACCAGTCCCCCTGGCGCACTTGCGCGAGGAGTTTCCTGGTAGTGAGCATCTTGAACGGTCTCTTCATGAGCACTTTGTTCAAAGACCTGAGATCTAAAATCGGTCTGAGGCCGCCGTCTTTCTTGGGAACCAGAAAATAACGGCCGTAAAACCCCGACTCGGTCATAGATGGCGGGACTCTCTCTATGGCGCCCTTTTGTAGCAGCGTCGCAATTTCTGAGCGAAGCGTGCCGGCGGCCAGCGGGCTGACAGTAGATTCGAGCCGAGCGCGTGCACGAGGCGGGCGGCGGCGAAACTGTAGCAGATAGCCGTTCTTTATAATGCTTAGCACCCACGGGGAAATGCCTGGAATGGCTTCCCACGCTTTGGAGCATGCGGCTAGTGGCCGAATGGTTATCACGCCCTGATTGCTGTACATAGCGGGCTGAACACAGAGTGTGGGCGCGCTTTGAATGTGTGTTGCAACGGGACTTGCACTCAGAGAGGAGTCTATGGACCGTGAAACAGAGCGAGCAGAGAGGGGACACGTGCATGCATTCATGGGCGTGTTTATTTTCTCTGATGTTAGAGCGGGCTGTGCCCGTCTCATGTGAAGGGGCTCTGAGAGAGACACGGGATATGTTATGCTTGTGTGTATGGGTGAACACATGATTGTGGGCACATTTTCTACACAACCGGCAAATTTTGTCTTTTTGAGATTTCTCTGGGTAGCCGTAAAAACGGCTTTTTGTCGCTCGCAAGCGGGTAGGGACTCCGGCTTGTTTGTGGCGGTAAACACTACAGCAGTCGGCGAAACAACGGGGACTGGCAGAGGGTGAAGCTTTGACGGCGGTCCGGCCGCAGCGGGAGAGCGCTGTCGTTTTCTTAACTTTGCTAGGCAGACTTCTGATGATCAGGCTTCAGCGTGATCTTGGGTCGCGGGCCCCTCGGGGGCGGCGGTCTGCGGCGGCTGTCAGAGCGAGAGCGAGGGCGGCCGCCCTGTCTGCGCTGGGCTGTTTGAGTCTGCTGAGGAGGGCGCTGCGGTGGGGCTCTGACAGGAGGCTCACGAGAGCGGCCTGCGGAAGAGCTAGCGCGGTGGGGCAGAAACAAATTCATGGCCTGGGTAGCTTTCTGGACTTCGGAAAAGCGATCGACAATTCCCGTGACAGCTGATCCAAAAAGGCCCGTCGGGGAGAGGGGCGCGTTAAGAAACGCGGCGCGCTCAGAATCTCCCATGTCGGCGAGCGTTAGCCATAAGTGTCTCTCAGCTACACAAAGACTGGCCATGCAACTCCCCAGAGCTTGTGCACGCGGGGGTCGAGCGCCGATGAAAGAAGCTGGCGTCCATCCGGTTCGGGGCCTGCTCGGGTGGAGGCGCATTAGTTCCTCCTCTATTCCGGCGCGGATCCCCGCCGACTCTCTCGTGGATCCGAGAGATGACCAGTCTTCACTGTCTGAAGCGAGCAGTGAACATGAGTCCTTCTCCTCCGCGGCGTCATCGGAAGCGACAGAGCGGCCACTCGGCGGCAACTGTATGTCCGGCTGGGGCGGGGAGGGAGAGCGGGAAGCGGGAAGCGGCGGCGGCGGCCCGCATGGTTCCGCAGGGGGCTCCGGCGGCCTCTGGGCAGGGACGACAACGGCAGGCTTTCACAGAAGTCGCATCCTCCATCCGCGAGGGCGAGTTCTGCATGCTCGAGTCCCAGGCAGAGAGCGCAGACAATATGGCGGTCTCCGTCCTCGAGAGGAGCGCGGCAAGAGCCGCAGGAAATTCGAGACATCTTTAAAAAGACGCTCAGCTCTTTTAAAACAGAGAAGGATACAGTCGTCGGATGGCGCTAGCTTGCAGGGCGGCTGAAGGTGGCGAAGACGGCCGGCTTCTTCAGGGTCCGTGAGCTCGCTAGAGTGATGCCTTCTCGACGGCGACGGCTTTTCTTCTTCTCAGAACAGCAGAAGCGTGTAGCTTGCTGAAGATGAAATGAATCATCATATAAGCCTGGGAGAGACTGTTTTATACACCATAGCCACGCCCACTCTGGCGGGCCATGATGCAATGAGCGCGCGGGCGCTTCCCATTGGTAGCGGGTTCAGCCCCGCTCTCCCATAGGCTTAAGCAGTTCTCTCTGAGCGAACCAATGAGCTGCTAGCTAGCCTGCTCTAGGTCTGCCGCAGAGGAACTGCGTTGTCAATGGATACAAATTATGAAATAATTTTTTGGCTTCAAACTCTCAG
>JAPDVR010000009.1:49857455-49867455 GCA_026230005.1 Gila orcuttii | reverse complement strand
AGAGAGAGAGAGATAGAGAGAGAGAGAGAGAGAGAGAGAGAGAGAGAGAGTGAGAGAGATGATAATCACACATGTGAAGAAGAAACTCAAAATATTTAGCTACAAAATATCACACTCACTCACGCATCACTCACTCACTCACACACACACACACACACACACACACACACACACACACACACACACACACACACACACACACACACACACACACACGCACACACACACACACACACACTCACCCACATTCTCTCTCTCTCTCTCTCTCTCTCTCTCTCTCTCTCACACACACACATGATAATGTGATAAAAGATATCAGAACACTCATCACACAAACACTGTGGTGTTCAGTGCTGTTTTTAGAGAGAGACCCAAAGGTTTTGAAAGATAGAAGATATTTTGTGACATTAAAAACAGGAAACCAAGTCATTTGTGTGTGTGTGTGTGTGAGAGAGAGACAACATATTCTCTTTACCGTGGTAAATGTCCTGCAGAGATCCTCCACCACAATACTCCATACAGATCCACAGTTTATTCATCCTACAACACAGGTTTATCATTCACACTCGTGATTACAGCCATCCGTCTGTTGTCTTCATTTAAAGGGTTTTTTAAGGTTAATTCAAAATTCTTCTCACAGTTCTCCTAACTGACTATCAACTTGGCACATCAGTTAATTTCACATTTAAAATGCACTAAAACGACCAAAACACATCATTCATGTCTCAAATCAACTCAACAAACTCCATAGTTTAGCTCACATAGACTGAAAAAGTGACTTAAGTATTGAGAAATTAGTGATTTTAATTTTTTTAAAATAATGTTCTCAAAACATCAGCACAAAAATATTTATGATTGTCAAAATGAAGTGTTACAGGACAATTGATAAGACAATAGTTAAAGAAACACGCCACCGTTTTTTGAAATAGGGGTTATTCACCGTCTCCTCTACATTTAGATAGGTGGGCAAATGCATTTTTGTCTCGTGAGTAAAAGTGATCCAAAAAAAAAAAGTAGCAGTACTTCACCTGTGCTTCCCCCCCCATATAGTCAAAGTCAATCTCTGCCTAGGAAATCACCTAGTCTTAATCTGCATTGCTATTTGTACTCGTTGTGAATACGCAGGCCACAAGAAGTAATTTTTATTTTTGATCACTTTTACTCACGACATGCTATCCGGCAACAAAGGATTCCATTCATTATGCTAAGCTAAGCTAGCGGCGGCGCTGCCAGACTAAGACAATGCATGCACTCAGACAAAAATGCGTTTGCCCACCTATCTTAATGTAGGGGAGAAGGTGAATAACCCCTATCTCAAAAAAACGGTGGCGTGTTCCTTTAAGAGAACTTAAACATCGGAGTGCATCATAGGGGCTTTCGCACCGGGTAGTTCTAGGAACTCGCCAGCATAAACTCCTCAGCATAAACGTTAAGAGCTTTATCTATCACTGTTTTCCATGCTCGTAGAGGAAGTTTCTGGAGTAAATATATAGGCTATAATCTGTGTGCCTTTTTTTAAATTGCGGGTTCTGGTGTTTCGTGTGCGTTTGACCAATCAGCGAAAACTACCGTCACGGATAGTTCCTATAGCGCTGGATTAGAGCGACTCTGAAGTAGGAGTAAATGAGTTCCTCCAAAAAGAGTTCCTTGAATTAAAATCGTTCCTAATTCATGTGGTGCGAACACGCCAAAAAACAGGAACTTCCGCCAATAATTCTAGGAACTATGAGAAGGTTCCTGAGGTGCTAAAACCTCTTATGTTGCCTTTCCCCAACAAGCCCTTGTTTCCAGTGTAGGTTAACCTCTGAGCGTCTCACCTGATGTAACTGCCATGATATGCCACAATGTTGCCATGTTTACAGCTCTTCACCATCACAATCTCTTGCTGGATAACTGAGAAATCGTCCTCTGTTGAAGACACACAGACGGTGTTAGACATGATGTAAAGCAGTGTTCTCAAACTCAGCTCCTGAAGGGCCAAACGCTCGATCTCACAAGTTTCCAGTAATCCTGAACACCTTGATTAGCTGGATCATATGTGTTTAATTAAAGCTAAACTCTACAGGGCTGTGGCCCTTCAGGAACTGAGTTTGAGTATTTTCAGTATATAATTGTGTGATACTGGACGGTTTAGTGGTCAGTGCTGGACGCAGGTCTTACCAGGCTCCATTTTGATGATTTTAATAGCTGCCAATTCCCCATTCTGTTTATTACGCGCCTGAAAACACACACATACACACAGTGAGTTATCATGTTTTAGGTTTACTTTCCATAGACATAATGATTATTATCTACAACTTATCCCCTTAGACTAACCCTTCCCCTCTACCCATCACAAACACACACACACACACACACACACACACACACACACACACAAACCCTACCCATCAGAAAGCTTTCTGTATTTTTACATGATCAAAAAAACATCACTTAGGGCCAGATTTACTAACAGCTTGTGCTAGCCGAAAACCCTCTTTAGCCGTTAAAAAAAAAACAGTCAGTATTTACTAAAGACACGAAGGCAACGAAAAGGCGTGGACAGAGTTATTTTTGCAAACTGGTCAATTACAATCTGTTGCTTGACTTTGACTCTGAGAACGGCCCCAGGACATCCATGAGAAGTGTTATTATAAACCCAGTGTGGGTCGTATTTGTGGTTTGGTTGGTTTTTCTCTGTTTTTTGTGGGTGATTGACATTATTATGACTGAGGAATTAGCCAACATAGCCAATATCATCATGACTTCACCTCATCAAACATCCAATTTATAGAGAACTGAGAGATCTGGGTCCTCTAACTGTTCTTCTCTAAGACTTATGAGGTCCATCGGTGGCAACCAGTTAACAGAAGGACTGAGGTTGTCACTCCTGCATTGACCAGTGAGTTTGCCTTCATCTTGACCATCGACAGAAAGTGCCTTACAGCCAGGGGAATAATGTTATCTACAGCGGTGGCCAAAATGATTAGATCATTTGGCATATTTAAGAGGTTTCAGTTATTTTCCAAGAGGACAATGACCCTAAACATTGAAAATGATGGACTGGCCCTGTCAAAGTCCGAACCTTAACCCCATCGAGAAGATTTGGGGCGAGTTGGAAAATAAACTGGACAGATCTATAAAACATTCAAAGGAAAGCCTTTGGCTTCAGTTGCAGAAGGCATGGGATAACATTAGCGTTGAAGTTCTCAGGAAATATATAGATACTACGTCAGAGATATGTGCTGATGTAATCACTGCAAAAGGTGGACACACCAAATATTAAAGTTAAAACTTAATCTGATATGTGTTGTGCTCAGAGCAACCATCTGCATGTTTCATGAACATTATGAAATGGCAAAAAAAAAAGTCAATATTTTCAGATCTGTCAGTTGTTCTAATAATTTTGGCCACTTCTGTACAGTATATCCTCCTCAGATCTGACCCGCAGATGATGGAGTCTCTGGCAGAAGGAACTGGTAAGGTAAGCTTTAAGGTAAGATAACTTTAAAGTATGCTCTCTTCCAGCTTGGCAACAGTCACAAACTTCCTTTGAGTACAAATGGGTGTTGACTGGATATGATAGCTCAACAAACATGGGTTTATCATGTGTATGACGGAGGGGTTCTGCTCTTCATATTCTGGGCTGTGTTTCCCGAAAGCATCGTTAGCTGTGGTCGCAAGTTCCGTCATTATAATCAGTTCAACGAGTCTGTGTTTCCCAAAACCATCGTTCTAACGAACATTCGCAAAAAGCATCGCAGAGTTGTGTGTTTGAGCGACAGATCTCGAGCTGTGGTTAGAAGAAGAGTTTATTGTTTTTATGACATGTGGACTCAATAAATCCTTATCATGAGCCAAATAAGCAAGCTGACATTCAGTGCAATCTATAAATTTGATTTAGATTACATACAAATGCCATTTACGTTTTTTAGTTTGTCAATATTTAAAGCGTAGTTTTTGAAGAGTGCGCGTGTGAGAACGAGCTCTAGTGCGTAAGAACGAGCCTATGACTGAATCTGGAAATAAAGCAAAATAACTGAGAAAAATGAGACATAGTTCTCAGATGCATGTCTGTAATTTATAACAAAACATTTAGCATTTATTAGATCTCAAACAGATTCATTAAAAGTAGTTATTACTCCTCTACAAACAAATGTTCTCTTACGAGAGTATCTCTCGTACTGTGTAATATCTTACGCTATGGGGAAAACCTCTTTTCCACGAGATATTGAAGCAAAAAATTATCCTTAATTTTGAATTAATGTAAAACGCTGTGCAGCAGCATGCAGATATAGGCAGGACGGCTCGCGCGCCTATTGGCTGCCCTGCGGCAAACAGCAGCAGCCTATCGAGAGAGGTGCTGCGTGACATAATCCTATGGGGGCATTTCGCGACCATTTCGTCTCGTCCCGCCAGAAAAGGGCGCAATTTCGCCCTATAAATATAGCTCGATAAGGCTGGTACACTGATTTTCATCTCTTCAGCGAAGCATCACGCATCGCTGGATCCGGAGTGAGAAGCCACGCCGTCTGAAAAAAAGCACACAGCGGGACGAGCCATTGAGTCTGAAGTCGCTGGCATCGCCGCCTTTAGCCGCCGTACCTGCTACGCTTTCCGGCGTTATATCCTTTTCAAACTGTGTGTGTGTGTGTTCGCCGCTGCGACACACATTTTTTCACTGTCTGTCTCTCTCTGCTAAAAGAGCTGCGTCTTTTTCAAGATGCAAAGATCCTGCGGCTCGTGCCGAGCCACACTCAGCGACGGGGACCGTCATGTTATCTGGGTTTCCTGCCTGGGTGAGGATCATGCGGCTCTCGCTCTCGTCGACGGCGGATGCCCTCACTGTGAGCTACTGCCTATGGTGACTCTGAGGACTCGCCTGGCATCCTTCTCAGAGCCTGCACTTCAGCCCGCTGTAGCGCCGCGCCGTAAAAAGCGCCGTGCTCAGCACGCTCCCGAGCCTTCTCCTGCCCGCCAAAGCTCGCCGGTTCGCCCGCCAGCTTCGCCGGCATCGCTCGAGTCCCTCACCGACGGACAGCGGCCGCCGTCTGCCGCCGCTTCCTCCATTGAGGTCGACGAAATAGCCCCGAGCCTTCTCCAGCCCGTGATAGCTCGCCGGTTCGCCCGCCAGCTTCACCAGCTTCACTCGAGTCGCTCGCTGACGGACAACGGCCGCCGCGCGCCGCCGCTTCCGCCATTAATGACGACGAGATAGCTGCATCTGTAGAGAAGGCCAGCTTCAAAACCGCGGCTAGCTTTCTTTACGTTATAAGAAAGCTACCCCGCCCCCCGTGGAACTTCGCTGCAGTTCGCTCGACACCCCCGCCGTTGCGCGGCGCGAGTCGAAACGACGGTAAAAAATTAAGTATCTCACCTACTTCGAGCCGAGATAGCGAAACTACTGAGCAAAGGGGCTATAGAACCTTTATCTCAGAGCGAAGGGGGTCTATCCAGCAGGTATTTTATGGTACCGAAAAAAGACGGGGGTCTCAGACCCATTCTAGATCTGCGACGGCTGAACAGAACGCTCACGAAGCGTCAGTTCAGAATGATTACAACCAGGAAAATCCTCGCGCAAGTGCGCCAAGGAGACTGGTTCATGTCGATAGATCTAAAGGACGCTTATTTTCAAATACAAATACCGTTACGTCACAAGCAATTCTTGAGATTCGCCTTCGAGGGCCAGGCATACCAATACAAAGTCCTGCCGTTCGGCCTGTCCCTGGCACCCCGTACTTTTACGAAGTGCATGGACGCGGCTCTCGCACCCCTGAGACTTCAGGGCATGCGAATTTTGAACTACTTGGACGATTGGCTGATTCTAGCTCGATCACAATCAGAGCTCATAGAACACAGGGCCACATTACTCGAACATCTCGAGAATCTGGGTCTCACAGTCAATTGGGCGAAGAGCTCGCTGTCTCCCAGCCAGAAAATATCTTTTCTGGGAACAGTGCTGAACTCGCTATCTATGACAGCGCATCTGTCGCCAGAGCGCGCACAGGACACTCAGCGCGCCGCGAAATCTTTTTGCCGCGGCTCAACTGTCCAGCTCAAAAAGTTTCAGAAAATGCTGGGTCTCATGGCCTCAGCAGCTTCAGTGCTCCAGTTGGGGCTGCTTCGCATGCGCCCACTGCAGCTATGGCTGAAAGCGCGGGTTCCGCCTAGGGCATGGACCGCTGGTCGGTTTCGCCTCCGGGTCGGTCTGAAATGCGTCTCAGCTTTGGAGCCTTGGAAGAAAACCGACTGGTACCAGTCAGGTGTGAGTCTGGGGACTCCCTCGAGCGTGAAGGTGGTGTCCACGGACGCCTCCACCTCGGGATGGGGAGCGCTGCTCGAGGGCAGACCGTTCTTTGGCCAGTGGTCAGAACGGGAAAAGCTCCTACATATAAACTGATGTGATGGCATCGAAATGATGGCAGTCGACAACGCGCTGCGGCGCTTCTGTCCCCAGATAAGGGGTCACCACGTCTTGGTCCGGTCGGACAACATGTCAGTGGTGGCGTACATAAATCGTCAGGGCGGCATCAAGTCCCGAAACCTTTACAGGCTGACGGAGTGCCTCCTGGTCTGGGCTCAGCACAACCTGCTTTCACTGAGAGCAGCGCACGTGCCTGGTCACCTGAATCTGGGACCAGACAGGCTGTCCAGAGACAATGTCCCAGCAGGGGAATGGTCGCTGCACCCGCAGACGATCCAACTGCTGTGGGAGACATTCGGCAGAGCGCAGGTGGACCTGTTCGCGTCCAACGAGAACGCTCACTGTCCGAAATATTTCTCCAATAGCAAGGACGCGCTGGCCTACGTTTGGCCCCGCTGTCCCCTCTATGCTTTCCCCCCCCATCTCGCTCCTGCCTCAAGTGCTGGAACGGATCAGGGAAAATGGATGCCCAGTGCTGCTTGTGGCTCCGCTCTGGACAAACCAGGCTTGGTTTCCAGTCCTGATGCAGCTGACCAGCACTGCCCCGTGGCCAATACCATTGAGGAGAGACCTCCTCTCCCAGGCCAAGGGCTCGATTTGGCATCCTCGCCCCCAGCTATGGTCCCTGCACGCATGGGCCATCAACGGGTACCCGCTATCCTCCCGGAGGGAGTGCTAAACACGATCACGCAGGCAAGGGCCCCGTCTACAAGACGGCTCTACTCCTAGAAATGGTCTGTGTTCTCTGCCTGGTGTCAAGCTCAGGGCTTTTCACCCGTAGACTGCGGGGTCACGGAAGTGCTTTCCTTCCTTCAAGAGCTGCTGGATAAGGGCAGAACCCGATCCACGCTCAAAGTGTACGTGGCGGCTATAGCAGCGTTTACAAAACCTGTGTCTGGCCAGTCACTGGGGAAGAACGACCTAGTCGTGCGATTCCTCAAGGGAGCTCGGAGGTTGAACCCTCCTAGACCTCCTTCAGTCCCGGTGTGGGACCTTTCTACGTTTTGGAAGCCATGAAAGGTGCCCCGTTCGAGCCAATCCATTTGTCAGACATGATGCATCTGTCTTTCAAAACTGTGTTTTTTTTTGGCTCTCGCTTCAGTGAAGCGCATAGGGGACTTACAAGCGCTTTCAGTAAGCGCATCATGTATGGAGTTTGGGCCTAATGACTCAAAAGTCATACTCAAACCGAGGCACGGGTACGTGCCCAAATCCCTCAACACACCGTTCAGAGCCCAGGTGATTTCCCTGTGTGCTCTCTCGGTTCAAGATGAGGAGGAGGATGCGAGTCTCCTTTGCCCTGTCAGGGCACTGAGAGCTTATGTGTCCCGCTCGCCTGCCTTCAGGCAGACCGAGCAGCTCTTCGTTTTGTTTGGCGGACGTTCCAAGGGACTGGCCGCATCAAAACAGAGCCTATCCAGATGGATAGTCGATGCCATAGCACTGGCTTACACTTCTAAGGGCCTGCAGTGTCCTTTGGGTGTCAGAGCGCACTCCACGAGAGGCGTGGCCTCGTCGTGGGCATGGTATAGTGGCGTTACCTTGCAAGATATCTGTACGGCTGCGGGCTGGGCCTCGCCGTCTACATTTATAAGGTTTTATAACCTAGAGGTTCCCGACTTACAAGCCAAGCTTCTGTCGGTATAGAATTCAGTGTTATCTGCCCCGCTGTGCCGGCCCAGATGCTGAGTTTTGCTTGTGCATCGCTCACTAAGCGATAACACGGCTCGATGGGTGTTGAATAACCCGTAATCTTAACCAGTTCAGGCTAAACACGTTCACCCTGTCTGTGTGAAACACTATTAACATAACTAGCCCCTATAGGATGCTATTTCATGGGGAATGATGCTTGCAGCCTCTCTTCTCCGACTCTCTGTGAGTCTATGGTGATTATGCACTACATGAGCCCCGGGCTACTGCCCTTGGGACTTTGGTGTCGGTTCCCAGTACGCACGGCGTTTTGCATTGTGTTCCCCATAGCGTAAGATATTACGCAGTACGAGAGATACTCTCGTAAGAGAACGTACTCGGTTACTAACGTAACCTCGGTTCTCTCTAGAGAGGGAACGAGTACTGCGTATCTTGCCGTGCATACACAGCTCTGGTTCGCTTCGGCGATGAAAACCAGTGTACCAGCCTTATCGAGCTATATTTATAGGGCGAAATTGCGCCCTTTTCTGGCGGGACGTGACGAAATGGGCGCGAAATGCCCCCATAGGATTATGTCACGCAGCACCTCTCTCGATAGGCTGCTGCTGTTTGCCGCAGGGCAGCCAATAGGCGCGCGAGCCGTCCTGCCTATATCTGCATGCTGCTGCACAGCGTTTTACATTAATTCAAAATTAAGGATAATTTTTTGCTTCAATATCTCGTGGAAAAGAGGTTTTCCCCATAGCGTAAGATATTACGCAGTACTCGTTCCCTCTCTAGAGAGAACCGAGGTTACGTTAGTTTTAGACATTCAGAGAACGTTCAGAAATAATGTTTTCATAACTTAGGGTACGTTTACACGACAACCATATACTTAAAACGGAGAAGTTTTTCCTTTGAGTATTCCACCTAGATTGTCAAAATGATCCCGTTCACACGGATCCGCGAAAATGACTAAAAAAAGCGCTGTATTCTGCTGCCAGGCCAGTAGATGGCGATGAAACTCTATAGACTGAAGACTAATACGCATGTGCATGATGTCATCGTCTTCAGAGATTCAAGTTTTTATTGTTTTATTGTTTTTCAAAAACTTCCACTTTGAAACCCGTTTTCAAAACTTTTACTTTTTCAGCCAAAACGCCGCTGTCGTGTAAACGAACGTCTAAAACGCATACATTTTTTTTTTTACATTTTTAGTTAAAACGGTGATGTGTAAACAGTCCCTAAGTGGGAACATTAGCAAGTTTTTGTTAGCTTTATTTATTCATTGTTTATTTTTTATATTTTATATCTCCACCCCTACTTTTCTAATTAGTGCTCAACAAATATGGGTTTATCAATTTATTAATTTAAACTGTAATAATTTATGTACGTGACATTTTCAGAAACAAAAAAGGCCTGGGAATGGACTGTAAAATGTACCAAAACAAATCCCACAGTCCGCAACTTCTGCATTATCACACAAAATATGAACACAAGAACATGAAATTGAAAAAAAAAAAGAAGTGAAAGTGACATGGTAACCCAGACTGGGAATTTGTCCTTTGCATTTAACCCATCCAAGTAAGTGCACACACATTAGGAGTAGTGAGTATTGAACACACACTTTTGCTGGCGCGATTGGTTGCCTTGCTCAAGTCATTTCCTACCGCTATTGAGAATCAAACCCGCAACCTTTCGGTTACCAGTCCGAGTCTCTAACCATTAGGCCATGACTGCTGGAATGTTTTATGTTTTGAATGTTTATGGAATGTTTATATTCTGTATGTATATTAATACACACACTGGAGGAAAAAACAGACGCTTGAGTGGAAAGTACACACACAAACACTCCTACACACACACAAGCATGAGTCGCACCAGTAAACAGGTCAGCATGTGCTGATGAACACTCTCTCTGTGACACATGATGATCCACCAGCTCTCGTAGCGTTTAAATACTACTTT
>JAPDVR010000009.1:49849955-49852455 GCA_026230005.1 Gila orcuttii | reverse complement strand
GTATAGCTAAGTTCACATCAATGGTGTGGTCGGCTGCTCTTAATAGCAAAACGTGTTTGATGTAGGCTACGTAGCCATATTATCACCGTTACTCTACTCGTGCCTTAAAGGACAAGTTCGGTATTTTACACTTAAAGCCCTGTTTTAAGATCGTTTCTGATGAAATAGAACGGTTAAGATTGAAATTTGGACACATGCTGCTGTCCCGAGAATTTTCGGTTTCTGTGTTAGCACCCCCCCACCTCCACAATGGTTTCATAGGGGCACTGGAAGAATCATTCATAAAACACATTAAACTTTAGTTTACAAAGACGTGAAACTCACCGAGTGGTCTGGGGTGTTCACTGATATGCTCACACAAAAATCGCTGCAAAATATGCTTTCCAACAGGTGTTTTACCATTCGTTGTAAAACTGTGGACCTATTTTTCCAAACGCCTCACAACCGGACATTCTTCCATCGAGAGATTGAATAATAGACACTCCAGCCCAGTTGGTGGCGATAATGCACCTTTTCCAATGTTTGGATAGCATAGGCTACGATACCGCGACTGGAAGACTACAGAAAGAATACAAACAATCCCATTTCCGTTTCCGTCACCGGAGTAATAACATACCTCACAGAACATCCAATACAAGTCAATGGAGTTGGACAAAAACTACGATAAAACCTGTTGGAAAGCATCTTTTGCAGCGATTTTTGTGTAAAAATAACAGACCGAGAATTTTCGTCACAAAATCAAAATTCCATTTTAATCATAATATATATGATTAATCATATTAATCATAATATGTGTGGGTTTGTTTTACACACGAGACTCTAACTGCCCTGACCGCGTATGCCTTTTCCATAGTAGAATCGCGCTGCGTGCGCAATTACTGAAAAACAATAGGATTGATGATGATTTTATACAAAATCAATATCAATATTTCTCATATGTAATACGTTTAAAAACGTGTAAAAACTGCAGATGGATGTTATATTGTGAACGCTTGCTTAGCATGGAGATTTCAGTGGAGTTACGGCAGACGCGCTGTTTCATAATAGGTATACGGCCTATGATGTCCTTTTATGAATGACAACACAGTGCATTGATCTCATAAGGCACAATTATGTTCTCTATAATGCCGTTCAGTGTGCAAAATGTGTGTGTGTAGACTGTATATTTTTCACAAAACACTTACAAATCATGTACTATGGTGATTTTTCTTAAGTATTTAAGTATTTGAAATACTCTAAATACACTCCCTCAAAATATTTTGTTACAAACTACATTTTATTTTTTCCACACCTGCAAAATACAAATTACAAAATACACTAAAGTAATTAAATACATATTTAAAATACATTTAATTGAAATTCTGCACACACACACACACACACACACACACACACACACACACACACACACACACACACACACACACACACACACACACACACGCATGCTCTTGTAGCTCCGCCCCCTGTGCCGGGAGCAGCAGCGCATTTGCATTTAAAGGGACACACACAAAAACTGTGCGTTTTTGCTCACCCTAAAAAAAGGGACAATTTTAACATGCTATATAAAAAATATCTGTGGGGTATTTTGAGCTACAACTTCACACACACACTCTGGGGACACCAGAGACTTATTTTACATCTTGTGAAAAGGCCATTATAGGAATATTTAGACCACTTCTATAATTGATTGCTCTCAGGATGTGGAGAGTTTTTAAAAAACATTGCCAATAATGAAGTTGCTGGTGTCATATTTAAGCTGTTAATGTTTCTTCTCTAAAATGGCGCAGTTTGCTCACGCTGGAGTGTTTTGCTAGCCGATACAGGTGAAACATCATCACACACCAAGGTGCTTTTGAGAGGAAAGAGGAAGCAGTGGTGCGGTGCATCTACACCACACACTCCTCTAGAGCCGCGTGTGCCTTACAGTAAATCAGCCAGAACGACGACTGTGATGAATAACGAATCTCTATTATCATTCTGATACAGGGGACTGAAAACTGGACAGAAAGACTGACACTGCAGAAATACAAGGACAGGAATCACACGCACTTCTTCACGATGACATCACACTGAGAACACCATGACATCACAGTCACATTTCTGAATGAGTCTCATCACACACACACACACACACACACACACACACACACACACACACACACATACACACATGCGCACACACACACACACACACACACACACACACACACACATACACACATGCGCACACACACACACACACACACACACACACACACACACACACACACACACACACACACATACACACATGCGCACACACATGCGCACACACACACACACACACACACACACATACACACACACACACACACACACACACACACACACACACACACACCAAGCTGACAGGGAACGTTCTCTCAAAGTTATGAACAAACATTCTTCCAGTAACATTAATAGAACATTTATTCAAAGTTATCTGGTCTTTAATAATGTTCTCAAAATGTTAGCATAA
>JAPDVR010000009.1:49842455-49844955 GCA_026230005.1 Gila orcuttii | reverse complement strand
TTCAGAAAGCTCTTGGATTTCATCAAAAATATCTTAATTTGTGTCCTGTAGATGAACGAAGGTCTTACGGGTTTGGAACGACATGAGGGAGAGTAATTAATTACAGAATTTTCATTTTTGGGTGAACTATCCCTTTAAAACAGAAATACCTGAAAAAAATTATTAGACCTAAAAGAAGTTTCCATTATTTTAAATTAACCAAATTATTACTAACCAATTTATTTAAAAAATAAAAAAATTGTGTTGATGTTAACAATGTTAATCTATCTATTTATAGACTGTTTGTCTATCTATCTATCTATCTGACTGTTTGTCTATCTATCTATCTATCTGACTGTTTGTCTATCTATCTATCTATCTATCTATCTATCTATCTATCTATCTATCTATCTATCTATCTATCTATCTATCTGACTGTTTGTCTATCTATCTATCTATCTATCTATCTATCTATCTATCTGACTGTTTGTCTATCTATCTATCTATCTATCTGACTGTTTGTCTGTCTATCTATCTATCTATCTATCTATCTATCTATCTATCTATCTATCTATCTATCTATCTATCTGACTGTTTGTCTATCTGTCTATCTATCTGTCTGTTTGTCTATCTATCTATCTATCTATCTGACTGTTTGTCTGTCTATCTATCTATCTATCTATCTATCTATCTATCTATCTATCTATCTATCTGACTGTTTGTCTATCTGTCTATCTATCTGTCTGTTTGTCTATCTATCTATCTATCTATCTATCTATCTGACTGTTTGTCTATCTGTCTATCTATCTGACTGTTTGTCTATCTATCTATCTATCTATCTGACTGTTTGTCTGTCTATCTATCTATCTATCTATCTATCTATCTATCTATCTATCTATCTATCTATCTATCTATCTATCTGACTGTTTGTCTATCTGTCTATCTATCTGTCTGTTTGTCTATCTATCTATCTATCTATCTGACTGTTTGTCTGTCTATCTATCTATCTATCTATCTATCTATCTATCTATCTATCTATCTATCTATCTATCTATCTGACTGTTTGTCTATCTGTCTATCTATCTGTCTGTTTGTCTATCTATCTATCTATCTATCTATCTATCTGACTGTTTGTCTATCTGTCTATCTATCTGACTGTTTGTCTATCTATCTATCTATCTATCTGACTGTTTGTCTGTCTATCTATCTATCTATCTATCTATCTATCTATCTATCTATCTATCTATCTATCTATCTATCTATCTATCTATCTATCTATCTGACTGTTTGTCTATCTGTCTATCTATCTGTCTGTTTGTCTATCTATCTATCTATCTATCTATCTATCTATCTATCTATCTATCTATCTATCTATCTATCTATCTATCTATCTATCTATTTATC
Source organism: Gila orcuttii (assembly GCA_026230005.1). Taxonomy (NCBI): domain Eukaryota; kingdom Metazoa; phylum Chordata; class Actinopteri; order Cypriniformes; family Leuciscidae; genus Gila; species Gila orcuttii. Next base: position 49,843,572 of record JAPDVR010000009.1, on the reverse strand, counting down.
TTTCTATCTATCTATCTATCCATCCATCCATCCATCCATCCATCCATCCATCCATCCATCCATCCATCCATCCATCCATCTATCTATCTATCTATCTATCTATCTATCTATCTATCTATCTATCTATCTATCTATCTTTATGTCTATCTATCTATCTGTATAAATCTGTGTTTGGTTCTGAAGTGTGTGTGACGGTGAGTGTCGGTTAGAGTTCACAGAAGTGTAAAGCGGGTTACAGATAAAGTCTCAGATTGATTCTGACACTGATGCGTCTATTATAAACCTCTATGTCTCTATTTGACCTGAAGGTTCATGTGTGTTCTCAATCAACCGCATGTAGGCCTAATGAAATAAATGTACTGATCAGAATATAAAGTGCATCAAATTAGTTTTTTTTACTTGATTCAAATATTTGTTAAACTAAAATTCGTGATTAATATAATTTAAGATAAAAATTGATGAAAATGAAAACAAGCATATATTATTTTAAAGCACTTTGATTTGGATATAAGATGAGTCATACTATTACATGCACTGTTATGTTTTTATCTTTATTAATAAAATCCACATGAAGAAAAAAATGAATGAGATCAGATTAGATCTTTAGACATTTTCCACCAAAGACAGGAACATCATTAAAGACAGAGACTGTTCTTCAGTGATGTTTTATGAGACAGATCATTGGGGAAATATCCTTGTATAGAAGCTTCTGTGCAAAACATGTCGAATCCGGTGTAAGAAACCCTGAAACACAGAGAAACGGCTCATTTAAACACGTCAGAATGAACTAAATCTGAACAGCATCTGATCACTTCAGACGCACAGATAAATGTCTGAATGTCATTAGACATCAAATCAAGTGGATTTATTCAATAAAGTTGCACAAACACACTTTACAATAAGCACATTTGACAGAGAAGTTTGAACAAATAAATCAATAGATGTAGTGTTGAAGATGTAGACAGTTGTTATTGTGTTTGTTTGTTTGTGGTTAATGTGATTCTCTTCGACATGTTGAGAAATTACTTCATACATTCACCGATTCAAACACATTTAAACATGATGAAGAAAAGATCGATAACACTTTAGTTCAGGGTCCAATTCTCACTATTAACAT
>JAPDVR010000009.1:49827455-49834955 GCA_026230005.1 Gila orcuttii | reverse complement strand
CATTTCTCATAACTGCGAGTTTGTGTTTTAGGGATTGTAATTTTACATGCGTTGTGACTGTGAGATGCAAATGAGTTTTAAACAAGAGAAATGTTACGGCTAGAGATTCTTTAAAAAAAATTGGAACTATTTTATTTATATTATTAATTTATTTTATTTAGGTAACACTATTTGGTAACACTTTACAATAAGGTTCCATTTTTTAACATTAATTAACTATGAACAATACTTCTATGGCATTTATTAATCTTAGTTAATATTAATTAAACAAATTAAAAATTTACTAATGCATTATCAAAATCAAAGGTTGTATTTTATTAACATTATTTAATGCACGGTGAACTAACATGAACAAACAATGAACAGCTGTATTTTTATTAACTAACATCAACAAAGATTAATAAATATTGTAACAAATGTATTGCTTATGGTTAGTTCATCTTAGTTACACACTGCAAAAATGCTTTTCTTACTCAGTATTTTTTCAGTCCAAATATCTAAAAATTCTTAAATCAAGATGCATGTACTAGATGACTAAAATTACATAAGATATTATATCTAGTTTTTTAAGATATTGTGGGGAATTAATCAAATTTAAGAGAATTGTTGCTTTAAAAAAGCTAAATTATCTGCCAATGGGGTAAGAAAATAATTTTAATTCAGACAGAAACAGGATTATTTTTCCTAATAATGTAATCTAAAAAGATAATTTTGCTTGTTTAAAGCAAAACTCACTTAATTTTGATTTATTTCCCCAGAAAACAAGACATAATATCTTATGTCATTTTGCTACTTTGGTAAATGCATCTTGATTTAAGAAATGTTAAAAATGACAAAAATACTGAGTAGGAAAAGCATTTGCAGTGATTAACTAATGTTAACTAATTAACCTTATTGTAAAGTGTTACCAACGCACACAACCGTAACATCAAGATGTCTAATAAACACACAAAGCACAAAACAGCATGTTTGAGACACTGAAACAAGAGGAGAATAAGCCCCGCCCACTCTCTTCCTCTTCCTCCGCTCGGCCCTTTTCTTTCAGCTCATCTCCACACACACACACACACACACACACGTACCTGTCAAGCGTGTCACATATCTGTCTCATTCTCATGTTCTTCTGTGCATCTCCTCAGTTGTACGACACTAAACTCCACACTAAAGTCTCAGTCAGTGTTTCTCTTCCCTTCCTTCTCTTCGTCTCTCTGTCGCGTCCTCTGCTCACAATCACACTACAAATGCCTCTTTCCCCTCTTTATCCCGAGGTAAGATACTTACTTTTCAGATAAAGCATATTATGACAAATCGGCTGAACTGTGTGTGTGTGTGTGTGTGTGTGTGTGTGTGTGTGTGTTATGCGTGTGTATCCAGTGCTGTAAATACCATGATAGGGTGTTAGAGAGAGCAGATTTACACAGCTGATTTTGACATTTTGAGCGTGTCCAGAGGAAAATGTAGCTCAAACATGGCGCTCGCAACACCAAAGCCATGGGTTCGATTCCCAGATCAGATGTGTACCTTGAATGCGATGCAAGTCGCTTTGGATAAAATCATCTGTCAAATGCATGAATGTAAACTCTCTCTGACACATTTACCCTCATGCATTTGACAGATGCTTTTATCCAAAACGTCATACATTGCGTTCAAGATATACTGTATATATTAGCATGAATTCCCAACCTGAACCCATGATCTACTGTTTAACCAATAAACAGGTGTTACTGTAGCATTTTTACTGTCTTTTGCAGCTGAAATGAGCTTGATTTACTGGTTGGATCTCCTGAGGGCCTGAAAACACCAGGCCTGAGTTCAGCTCACTCTAAACCCTCTGTACGAGACACGAGAGAGGCTTTCACACACATCTAACTCACATTATACTGAACTATTTGATTTGCAGCATCAGAACTGATCAACACATGACAAAAACAACATGTGCCACAGGAACCGGAGATCTACACAATAACAAGAGTGACCGTACAATTGGTCCGGGCATGTAGCATTACGAGCTGTGTGTGTGTGTGTGTGTATGTGTGTGTGTGTGTGTGTGTGTGTGTGTGTGTGTGTGTGTGTGTGTGTGTGCGCTTGTGTGAGTGTGTGAGTGGTGTTTTTTAGGCCCTGCAGATTAAATACTGTAAGCTTCTTATGTGGTGGATGTGTCCTTAATTTCAGTCTTCACTGGGTCCTAGTGCCACACGCTCAGGAGACATGGAAAATTCCAATACAACACACCACAGATGGATGGATGGATGGATGGATGGATGGATGGATGGATGGATGGATGGATAACTTTGGGATGATAGATAGATAGATATAGATATAGCTAGATAGATAAATAGATAGATAACTATGGGATGGATAGATAGATAGATAGATAGATAGATAGATAGATAGATAGATAGATAGATAGATAGATAGATAGATAGATAGATAACTATGGGATGGATAGATAGATAGATAGATAGATAGATAGATGACTTTGGGATGGATAGATAGATAGATATACAGATAGATAGATAGATAGATAGATAGATAGATAGATAGATAGATAGATAGATAGATAACTATGGGATGGATAGATAGATAGATAGATAGATAGATAGATAGATAGATAGATAGATAGATAGATAGATAGATGACTTTGGGATGGATAGATAGATAGATATACAGATAGATAGATAGACAGATAGATAGATAGATAGATAACTATGGGATGATAGATAGATGATAGATAGATAGATAGATAGATAGATAGATAGATAGATAGATAGATAGATAGATAGATAGATAGATAGATAGATAGATAGATAACTATGGGATGGATATATATATATATATATATATATAGATAGATAGATAGATAGATAGATAGATAGATAGATAGATAGATAGATAGATAGATAGATAGATGACTTTGGGATGGATAGATAGATATACAGATAGATAGATATAGATAGATATACAGATAGATAGATAGATAGATAGATAGATAGATAGATAGATAGACAGACAGATAGATAGATAGATAGATAGATAGATAGATAGATAGATAGATAGATAGATAGATAGATAGATAGATAGATAGATAGATAGATAGATAACTTTGGGATGGATAGAGAGATCTCTAACACAATTGATTATTTAAATAATAAGGTGGTAGTTCCAGAAAGCATTTTAACTTTGCAATAAAAATAAAACATTACATTTTTTTTCAAGAAATATATCTTTTTTTGTCCATATATTTAAATAAATCAAATATTTATACTTTGGGATAATAGTACAGATTAAAAGATAAAGTATACGAAACTAGTTCAGAAAGTGTTGGTATCTCACTGTGAACACATGCAATACTATCGGCTTGTAGATTGTAGAAATACAGCGTCTAGATGTGTGTTAACTGAAGCCGAACAGGTGTGTGTCTGAGTGAGCGCGTGCATGTTTCTGGATGTTTCCCCCCAAAACAGTTTTAACTCACCAACTTTCCTGCAGACGCGATGAATCCTGTGATGATGAAGATGATGATGAAGATGATGACGATGACGATGATGATGACGATGAAGACGCGGGTTTCTTCTCGTGTATTCCGCCAGTTTGAGACGCGGCCTGGTGAAGATATGACAGAGATATGACAGATATGAAAGGTCTGAACAGAGGCTGTTATACTGTCTGTGTCTCTTTATATCTGCTGATAAACCCCTTATAGAGTTTCTGTGGATTTGAAACTAGAAGAAATCCGATTCAATTAACAAGCGCAGAATCCGCTTTACACGCGCTCATTTACATCCTCACAATCATATAACAATACTGGGAGATTCACGAGCCTCAAACTCCCGCCAAATCACACACAATTCTGGAAAACTGTGTCTACAATATAATAATGCCATAGCCTGAATTACAGCAGACAAACGAAAGACAAAAGATAAACTAGTCTACAGGTTTAAAGAAAGGTTTAAAACGAAACGAGCGGATGGATTTCAATTACTATTATTTTTCTTTCTTAGTTTTGGCAGAGGAAGTAAAACACCAACAAATAGCTTAATCATTTTATAAATTACAAAATATTACATCAGAAAAATGTAAAGGCTAATTCCTATTAGGCAATAGTTTAACCTAGGCCATTAATATTTGTAATTAACAAGTGGTAAACGTGCGTTATTAAGGAATGTACTTTATGAACTCAAGTCTAAAGTAAATATAAAATTACAAAATATACAGATGATGAATTTAAATGAACATTCATTAGGCTATAATACAAAAAACAGCAGAGAGAGAGAGATGATGGTGGATATTTGTGGGATTTGTGGAACACTGGGTCCTTTTGTTTCTTTAATCCCGTTTGGACGCGCAAGCGCGCGCTCGCTCACACACACACACACACACACACACACACACACACACACACACACACACACACACACACACTCCAATTATTTCAGTATTTTGCAGCGATGTGAAATAATGAAATGTGTTTTTGTACGGCTGTGACGTGTAATCTGTTCTCTGAAACTGAGCCATGAACGCGCATAACAGTTAGGCTACTTTAATTCGATCAGACCTTCATCACATCTCTGATCATTAAACTGGACCGGAGATTCATTTCTTTTTATCACAGAATTTCTGATGTGTCAAATAAATCTTAAAGTCAGACAGGCCCGTTCTTCATCTCTGTGAATGTTTTAGATATTTAGAAATAAATAGGACACATCTTTGAACTGAATAAATTCTTTAAATAGCGAATACCAAACGTAATGAGTTATTAACAACAATAACATTAATAGAACGTTCGTTCAAAGTTATCTGAAAACGTCATTCATGGAACATTTTTTTTTTCTCAGTTGGATGTTTTTTTTAATGTATTTTCAGAACATTCAGAGAACATTCAAAAGTAACATTCCTATAATGTTTGAAGAAACGAAATGGAATGTTCGCTTAACGTTCGAATAACCAATAAAACCGACAGTACATGTGAAGTCTTTAATGCTGTTCTCAAAACATGAGCACAAAAACAGCGTTTTTATTTAATAAATATTTAATTTGGATGTTGATAAAATGGAATGTTCCCTTAACGTTCGCGTTCGGTTTTTAAAAACTGGATATTTTGAACGTCCAGATAATAACTTAACGGGAACATTTGCAAAACTATAGGCTATATTTTGTAGTGATTTGTTGCGTTGTAGGCCTAATTCAAGCGAGTGTTAGTTTAGATAAATAAATAGAGAAGTAATATAATATGAGCAACAAACACTAAAAACACAGTAACTTAAATACTTTATTTAAATACATGATACTTGTAATAATGATCTTATATTGTGTTTTTCCCCATAAACGCAATATATAACTTCTTGAATCTGAAAGAAGAGAGAGAGAGAGAGAGAGAGAGAGAGAGAGAGAGAGAGAGAGAGAGAGAGAGAGAGGGGTGGGGGTGGAGGGAGGGGTTTGTTCAGGTCTTGTTCTTCTCTAATTAGCCGCCTCCTCCTCCTCTTCCTCACTTCAACACTATCAGACGGAGACGGAGACACGCGCACCGAGCGACCGAGAGCACCGAACACCCGCACCGGATACCGGCTACACCGACCACTGATCCCCGCTGGAGCTCACAGAGAGCATCTCACATCAAAACAGAACAAAATAACCTGAAACTGACAGACAGCCAGCCTGCGTAAAAATAAAGATCCATTTCAGCAGAAACAGACAGAGGAGAGAGAGGGAGAGAGAGAGAGCGAGTGAGACAGGAGGAGAGAGAGAGAGACAGAGTTTATAGTCATGATGTCCTACATGAAACAGCCTCATTACTCCGTCAACGGCTTGACTCTGTCCGGAACCGGGATGGATCTCCTGCACTCAGCCGTCGGATACCCCAGTAAGTGCTTATTTAACTGCGTTTGCTTTTTTGGATTCATGCATTTTCCATGTCATAATACGAATTTATAGATCAGATATGACATTTAATGCGCGTAAAAATAATATTTAAACTGCGCGTAAAAATTATATTTAAACTGCGCATAAAATTATATTTTAATGCGCGTAAAAATTATATTTAAACTCTGCGTAAAAGTGCTTATCGGCTTATCCTTAATATTCATATTATTTTAATAGTTTAAGAAGCGATCTGGAACTGAGAAAATTGCTAACAACTCTCATTTTATTTATGCATATAAATGCGCTTAGAAGCGTGCTGAAAATGTCATTATATTATTACATTTTTATTCAATGAGTTAGCCTACTTATAAATATGATGTACACTCCCTTTTGCTCCTCAGAATGATAAAACATACTTTGCGTTTATTAAAGATAGGCTATCATGACTAAATAGAGTTACTGCAATCGAAAATATATAAAGTTACGGTAATTTCTATTATCACTGTAAAGCTGCTTTGAAACAGTCCATACTGTTAAAAGCGCTTTATGAATGAAGGTGACAAAAAGTTTATAGATTAGGCCTTTATAACGAACTTAATTTTGAATTTGCCTTGTATATAGGCTAGTTTTTTTCGAATTAATTTGTTAAAGATCGAATGTTAAGTCAAATCAACGAATATCCCTTCAAATGAGCTGTTAAAATATGAAAATGAGAGCGATGAACTAAAATGACACGCATGAGAAAATTCACATCGACCGTTTCAATTTATTTATTTTTTAAATCCGATAATTATGATATAAATGGTATAAATATAAGATGGCTTGGTTTATTTAGTAAAAGTCTGATAATCGTTGAGCCAAATGCAAAATAATTATCATTGTAAACACGGATAAATATAATAATTAATGCTGCTGATTGAGATAATGCGAATTTCCCGTTTAAACAATTGCAGTGAAACCTTTATTAATCCACAGAGTCAGATATATTATATTATTTCAAGAAATAAAAAATAACGCGTCGGTTAATTAATTATCAGGTTTATAGACTAACTAAAAACATAACATTTATAGAAACTACATAAATTCTTTCTTTTACAAGTGTAATAAAAAACACGATTACAATTATATTTTTGAACATATTGTGGATAGATAGATAGATAGATAGATAGATAGATAGATAGATAGATAGATGGATAGATGCACATTGAAGACAAGATGTTGAAGTGTTGGTGTTTATGTGTGTGTTTTTAGACACGCCACGTAAACAGAGGCGCGAGAGAACCACGTTCACGCGCGCGCAGCTCGACATCCTCGAGGCGTTGTTCGCCAAGACGCGTTACCCGGATATATTCATGAGGGAAGAGGTCGCGCTCAAGATCAACCTGCCCGAGTCCAGAGTCCAGGTGAGGCCAGAACACACACACACACACACACACACACACACACACACACACACACACACACACACACACACACACACACACACACACACACACACACACACTCTATACAAAAAGGTCCCATTAGTTAACATTAGTTAATGCATTAATTACAAAATTACAAAAATTAATTAATTAATTACAAAAATGTGTATATTCATCTTTATTAACATTAGTTTATAAAAATACAGCAGTTGATTGT